>JASTWF010002274.1:0-32630 GCA_030390025.1 Squalus acanthias
GAGACTGAGGGAGGAGAGGAGTCCCACAGTGTGAGGAGACTGAGGGAGGAGAGGAGTCCCACAGTGTGAGGAAGACTGAGGGAGGAGAGAGTCCCACAGTGTGAGGAGAGACTGAGGGAGGAGAGGAGTCCCACAGTGTGAGGAGAGACTGAGGGAGGAGAGGATCCCACAGTGTGAGGAGACTGAGGAGGGAGAGGAGTCCCACATGTGAGGAGAGACTGAGGGAGGAGAGAAGTCCCACAGTGTGAGAGACTGAGGGAGGAGAGGAGTCCCACAGTGTGAGGAGACTGAGGGAGGAAGGAGTCCCACAGTGTGAGGAGACTGAGGGAGGAGAGGAGTCCCACAGTGAGAGAGAGACTGAGGGAGGAGAGGAGTCCCACAGTGTGAGGAGAGACTGAGGGAGGAGAGGAGTCCCACAGTGTGAGGAGAGACTGAGGAGGAGAGGAGTCCCACAGTGTGAGAGACTGAGGGAGGAGGAGTCCCACAGTGTGAGGAGAGACTGAGGGAGGAGAGGAGTCCCACAGTGTGAGGAGACTGAGGGAGGAGAGGAGTCCCACAGTGTGAGGAGAGACTGAGGGAGGAGAGAGTCCCACAGTGTGAGGAGAGACTGAGGGAGGAGAGGAGTCCCACAGTGTGAGAGAGACTGAGGAGGAGAGGAGTCCCACAGTGTGAGGAGACTGAGGGAGGAGAGGAGTCCCACAGTGTGAGGAGAGACTGAGGGAGGAGAGGAGTCCCACAGTGTGAGGAGAGACTGAGGGAGGAGAGGAGTCCCACAGTGTGAGGAGAGACTGAGGGAGGAGAGGAGTCCCACAGTGTGAGGAGACTGAGGGAGGAGAGGAGTCCCACAGTGTGAGGAGACTGAGGGAGGAGAGGAGTCCCACAGTGTGAGGAGAGACTGAGGGAGGAGAGGAGTCCCACAGTGTGAGGAGACTGAGGGAGGAGAGGAGTCCCACAGTGTGAGGAGACTGAGGGAGGAGAGGAGTCCCACAGTGTGAGGAGACTGAGGGAGGAGAGGAGTCCCACAGTGTGAGGAGAGACTGAGGGAGGAGAGGAGTCCCACAGTGTGAGGAGAGACTGAGGAGGAGAGGAGTCCCACAGTGTGAGGAGAGACTGAGGGAGGAGAGGAGTCCCACAGTGTGAGGAGACTGAGGGAGGAGAGGAGTCCCACAGTGTGAGGAGAGACTGAGGGAGGAGAGGAGTCCCACAGTGTGAGGAGAGACTGAGGGAGGAGAGGAGTCCCACAGTGTGAGGAGAGACTGAGGGAGGAGAGGAGTCCCACAGTGTGAGGAGACTGAGGGAGGAGAGGAGTCCCACAGTGTGAGGAGAGACTGAGGGAGGAGAGGAGTCCCACAGTGTGAGGAGAGACTGAGGGAGGAGAGGAGTCCCACAGTGTGAGGAGACTGAGGGAGGAGAGGAGTCCCACAGTGTGAGGAGACTGAGGGAGGAGAGGAGTCCCACAGTGTGAGGAGAGACTGAGGAGGAGAGAGTCCCACAGTGTGAGGAGACTGAGGGAGGAGAGGAGTCCCACAGTGTGAGGAGAGACTGAGGGAGGAGAGGAGTCCCACAGTGTGAGGAGAGACTGAGGGAGGAGAGGAGTCCCACAGTGTGAGGAGACTGAGGGAGGAGAGGAGTCCCACAGTGTGAGGAGACTGAGGGAGGAGAGGAGTCCCACAGTGTGAGGAGACTGAGGGAGGAGAGGAGTCCCACAGTGTGAGGAGACTGAGGGAGGAGAGGAGTCCCACAGTGTGAGGAGAGACTGAGGGAGGAGAGGAGTCCCACAGTGTGAGGAGAGACTGAGGGAGGAGAGGAGTCCCACAGTGTGAGGAGACTGAGGGAGGAGAGGAGTCCCACAGTGTGAGGAGAGACTGAGGGAGGAGAGGAGTCCCACAGTGTGAGGAGAGACTGAGGGAGGAGAGGAGTCCCACAGTGTGAGGAGAGACTGAGGGAGGAGAGGAGTCCCACAGTGTGAGGAGACTGAGGGAGGAGAGGAGTCCCACAGTGTGAGGAGACTGAGGGAGGAGAGGAGTCCCACAGTGTGAGGAGACTGAGGGAGGAGAGGAGTCCCACAGTGTGAGGAGAGACTGAGGGAGGAGAGGAGTCCCACAGTGTGAGGAGAGACTGAGGGAGGAGAGGAGTCCCACAGTGTGAGGAGAGACTGAGGGAGGAGAGGAGTCCCACAGTGTGAGGAGACTGAGGGAGGAGAGGAGTCCCACAGTGTGAGGAGACTGAGGGAGGAGAGGAGTCCCACAGTGTGAGGAGAGACTGAGGGAGGAGAGGAGTCCCACAGTGTGAGGAGACTGAGGGAGGAGAGGAGTCCCACAGTGTGAGGAGACTGAGGGAGGAGAGGAGTCCCACAGTGTGAGGAGACTGAGGGAGGAGAGGAGTCCCACAGTGTGAGGAGAGACTGAGGGAGGAGAGGAGTCCCACAGTGTGAGGAGAGACTGAGGGAGGAGAGGAGTCCCACAGTGTGAGGAGACTGAGGGAGGAGAGAGTCCCACAGTGTGAGGAGAGACTGAGGGAGGAGAGGAGTCCCACAGTGTGAGGAGACTGACTGAGGGAGGAGAGGAGTCCCACAGTGTGAGGAGACTGAGGAGGAGAGGAGTCCCACAGTGTGAGGAGACTGAGGGAGGAGAGGAGTCCCACAGTGTGAGGAGAGACTGAGGGAGGAGAGGAGTCCCACAGTGTGAGGAGAGACTGAGGGAGGAGAGGAGTCCCACAGTGTGAGGAGACTGAGGGAGGAGAGGAGTCCCACAGTGTGAGGAGAGACTGAGGGAGGAGAGGAGTCCCACAGTGTGAGGAGAGACTGAGGGAGGAGAGGAGTCCCACAGTGTGAGGAGACTGAGGGAGGAGAGGAGTCCCACAGTGTGAGGAGACTGAGGGAGGAGAGGAGTCCCACAGTGTGAGGAGAGACTGAGGGAGGAGAGGAGTCCCACAGTGTGAGGAGACTGAGGGAGGAGAGGAGTCCCACAGTGTGAGGAGAGACTGAGGGAGGAGAGGAGTCCCACAGTGTGAGGAGACTGAGGGAGGAGAGGAGTCCCACAGTGTGAGGAGACTGAGGGAGGAGAGAGAGTCCCACAGTGTGAGGAGAGACTGAGGGAGGAGAGGAGTCCCACAGTGTGAGGAGACTGAGGGAGGAGAGGAGTCCCACAGTGTGAGGAGACTGAGGAGGAGAGGAGTCCCACAGTGTGAGGAGAGACTGAGGGAGGAGAGGAGTCCCACAGTGTGAGGAGAGACTGAGGGAGGAGAGGAGTCCCACAGTGTGAGGAGAGACTGAGGGAGGAGAGGAGTCCCACAGTGTGAGGAGAGACTGAGGGAGGAGAGGAGTCCCACAGTGTGAGGAGACTGAGGGAGGAGAGGAGTCCCACAGTGTGAGGAGACTGAGGGAGGAGAGGAGTCCCACAGTGTGAGGAGACTGAGGGAGGAGAGGAGTCCCACAGTGTGAGGAGAGACTGAGGGAGGAGAGGAGTCCCACAGTGTGAGGAGACTGAGGGAGGAGAGGAGTCCCACAGTGTGAGGAGACTGAGGGAGGAGAGGAGTCCCACAGTGTGAGGAGAGACTGAGGGAGGAGAGGAGTCCCACAGTGTGAGGAGAGACTGAGGGAGGAGAGGAGTCCCACAGTGTGAGGAGAGACTGAGGGAGGAGAGGAGTCCCACAGTGTGAGGAGAGACTGAGGGAGGAGAGGAGTCCCACAGTGTGAGGAGAGACTGAGGGAGGAGAGGAGTCCCACAGTGTGAGGAGAGACTGAGGGAGGAGAGGAGTCCCACAGTGTGAGGAGAGACTGAGGGAGGAGAGGAGTCCCACAGTGTGAGGAGAGACTGAGGGAGGAGAGGAGTCCCACAGTGTGAGGAGACTGAGGGAGGAGAGGAGTCCCACAGTGTGAGGAGAGACTGAGGGAGGAGAGGAGTCCCACAGTGTGAGGGAGAGACTGAGGGAGAGAGGAGTCCCACAGTGTGAGGAGAGACTGAGGGAGGAGAGAGTCCCACAGTGTGAGGAGACTGAGGGAGGAGAGGAGTCCCACAGTGTGAGGAGAGACTGAGGGAGGAGAGGAGTCCCACAGTGTGAGGAGAGACTGAGGGAGGAGAGGAGTCCCACAGTGTGAGGAGAGACTGAGGGAGGAGAGGAGTCCCACAGTGTGAGGAGACTGAGGGAGGAGAGGAGTCCCACAGTGTGAGGAGAGACTGAGGGAGGAGAGGAGTCCCACAGTGTGAGGAGACTGAGGGAGGAGAGGAGTCCCACAGTGTGAGGAGAGACTGAGGGAGGAGAGGAGTCCCACAGTGTGAGGAGACTGAGGGAGGAGAGGTCCCACAGTGTGAGGAGAGACTGAGGGAGGAGAGGAGTCCCACAGTGTGAGGAGACTGAGGGAGGAGAGGAGTCCCACAGTGTGAGGAGAGACTGAGGGAGGAGAGGAGTCCCACAGTGTGAGGAGACTGAGGGAGGAGAGGAGTCCCACAGTGTGAGGAGAGACTGAGGGAGGAGAGGAGTCCCACAGTGTGAGGAGAGACTGAGGGAGGAGAGGAGTCCCACAGTGTGAGGAGAGACTGAGGGAGGAGAGGAGTCCCACAGTGTGAGGAGAGACTGAGGGAGGAGAGGAGTCCCACAGTGTGAGGAGAGACTGAGGGAGGAGAGGAGTCCCACAGTGTGAGGAGAGACTGAGGGAGGAGAGGAGTCCCACAGTGTGAGGAGACTGAGGGAGGAGAGGAGTCCCACAGTGTGAGGAGACTGAGGGAGGAGAGGAGTCCCACAGTGTGAGGAGAGACTGAGGGAGGAGAGGAGTCCCACAGTGTGAGGAGAGACTGAGGGAGGAGAGGAGTCCCACAGTGTGAGGAGACTGAGGGAGGAGAGGAGTCCCACAGTGTGAGGAGAGACTGAGGGAGGAGAGGAGTCCCACAGTGTGAGGAGACTGAGGGAGGAGAGGAGTCCCACAGTGTGAGGAGAGACTGAGGGAGGAGAGGAGTCCCACAGTGTGAGGAGACTGAGGGAGGAGAGGAGTCCCACAGTGTGAGGAGACTGAGGGAGGAGAGGAGTCCCACAGTGTGAGGAGAGACTGAGGGAGGAGAGGAGTCCCACAGTGTGAGGAGACTGAGGGAGGAGAGGAGTCCCACAGTGTGAGGAGAGACTGAGGGAGGAGAGGAGTCCCACAGTGTGAGGAGAGACTGAGGGAGGAGAGGAGTCCCACAGTGTGAGGAGAGACTGAGGGAGGAGAGGAGTCCCACAGTGTGAGGAGAGACTGAGGGAGGAGAGGAGTCCCACAGTGTGAGGAGACTGAGGGAGGAGAGGAGTCCCACAGTGTGAGGAGAGACTGAGGGAGGAGAGGAGTCCCACAGTGTGAGGAGAGACTGAGGGAGGAGAGGAGTCCCACAGTGTGAGGAGAGACTGAGGGAGGAGAGGAGTCCCACAGTGTGAGGAGAGACTGAGGGAGGAGAGGAGTCCCACAGTGTGAGGAGAGACTGAGGGAGGAGAGGAGTCCCACAGTGTGAGGAGACTGAGGGAGGAGAGGAGTCCCACAGTGTGAGGAGACTGAGGGAGGAGAGGAGTCCCACAGTGTGAGGAGAGACTGAGGGAGGAGAGGAGTCCCACAGTGTGAGGAGACTGAGGGAGGAGAGGAGTCCCACAGTGTGAGGAGAGACTGAGGGAGGAGAGGAGTCCCACAGTGTGAGGAGAGACTGAGGGAGGAGAGGAGTCCCACAGTGTGAGGAGACTGAGGGAGGAGAGGAGTCCCACAGTGTGAGAGAGACTGAGGGAGGAGAGGAGTCCCACAGTGTGAGGAGAGACTGAGGGAGGAGAGGAGTCCCACAGTGTGAGGAGAGACTGAGGGAGGAGAGGAGTCCCACAGTGTGAGGAGACTGAGGGAGGAGAGGAGTCCCACAGTGTGAGGAGAGACTGAGGGAGGAGAGGAGTCCCACAGTGTGAGGAGAGACTGAGGGAGGAGAGGAGTCCCACAGTGTGAGGAGACTGAGGGAGGAGAGGAGTCCCACAGTGTGAGGAGAGACTGAGGGAGGAGAGGAGTCCCACAGTGTGAGGAGACTGAGGGAGGAGAGGAGTCCCACAGTGTGAGGAGAGACTGAGGGAGGAGAGGAGTCCCACAGTGTGAGGAGAGACTGAGGGAGGAGAGGAGTCCCACAGTGTGAGGAGAGACTGAGGGAGGAGAGGAGTCCCACAGTGTGAGGAGAGACTGAGGGAGGAGAGGAGTCCCACAGTGTGAGGAGAGACTGAGGGAGGAGAGGAGTCCCACAGTGTGAGGAGACTGAGGGAGGAGAGGAGTCCCACAGTGTGAGGAGAGACTGAGGGAGGAGAGGAGTCCCACAGTGTGAGGAGACTGAGGGAGGAGAGGAGTCCCACAGTGTGAGGAGAGACTGAGGGAGGAGAGGAGTCCCACAGTGTGAGGAGAGACTGAGGGAGGAGAGGAGTCCCACAGTGTGAGGAGACTGAGGGAGGAGAGGAGTCCCACAGTGTGAGGAGACTGAGGGAGGAGAGGAGTCCCACAGTGTGAGGAGAGACTGAGGGAGGAGAGGAGTCCCACAGTGTGAGGAGAGACTGAGGGAGGAGAGGAGTCCCACAGTGTGAGGAGAGACTGAGGGAGGAGAGGAGTCCCACAGTGTGAGGAGACTGAGGGAGGAGAGGAGTCCCACAGTGTGAGGAGAGACTGAGGGAGGAGAGGAGTCCCACAGTGTGAGGAGACTGAGGGAGGAGAGGAGTCCCACAGTGTGAGGAGACTGAGGGAGGAGAGGAGTCCCACAGTGTGAGGAGACTGAGGGAGGAGAGGAGTCCCACAGTGTGAGGAGAGACTGAGGGAGGAGAGGAGTCCCACAGTGTGAGGAGACTGAGGGAGGAGAGGAGTCCCACAGTGTGAGGAGAGACTGAGGGAGGAGAGGAGTCCCACAGTGTGAGGAGAGACTGAGGGAGGAGAGGAGTCCCACAGTGTGAGGAGACTGAGGGAGGAGAGGAGTCCCACAGTGTGAGGAGACTGAGGGAGGAGAGGAGTCCCACAGTGTGAGGAGACTGAGGGAGGAGAGGAGTCCCACAGTGTGAGGAGAGACTGAGGGAGGAGAGGAGTCCCACAGTGTGAGGAGACTGAGGGAGGAGAGGAGTCCCACAGTGTGAGGAGAGACTGAGGGAGGAGAGGAGTCCCACAGTGTGAGGAGAGACTGAGGGAGGAGAGGAGTCCCACAGTGTGAGGAGACTGAGGGAGGAGAGGAGTCCCACAGTGTGAGGAGAGACTGAGGGAGGAGAGGAGTCCCACAGTGTGAGGAGAGACTGAGGGAGGAGAGGAGTCCCACAGTGTGAGGAGAGACTGAGGGAGGAGAGGAGTCCCACAGTGTGAGGAGAGACTGAGGGAGGAGAGGAGTCCCACAGTGTGAGGAGAGACTGAGGGAGGAGAGGAGTCCCACAGTGTGAGGAGAGACTGAGGGAGGAGAGGAGTCCCACAGTGTGAGGAGACTGAGGGAGGAGAGGAGTCCCACAGTGTGAGGAGAGACTGAGGGAGGAGAGGAGTCCCACAGTGTGAGGAGACTGAGGGAGGAGAGGAGTCCCACAGTGTGAGGAGAGACTGAGGGAGGAGAGGAGTCCCACAGTGTGAGGAGAGACTGAGGGAGGAGAGGAGTCCCACAGTGTGAGGAGACTGAGGGAGGAGAGGAGTCCCACAGTGTGAGGAGAGACTGAGGGAGGAGAGGAGTCCCACAGTGTGAGGAGACTGAGGGAGGAGAGGAGTCCCACAGTGTGAGGAGAGACTGAGGGAGGAGAGGAGTCCCACAGTGTGAGGAGACTGAGGGAGGAGAGGAGTCCCACAGTGTGAGGAGAGACTGAGGGAGGAGAGGAGTCCCACAGTGTGAGGAGAGACTGAGGGAGGAGAGGAGTCCCACAGTGTGGAGAGACTGAGGGAGGAGAGGAGTCCCACAGTGTGAGGAGAGACTGAGGGAGGAGAGGAGTCCCACAGTGTGAGGAGAGACTGAGGGAGGAGAGGAGTCCCACAGTGTGAGGAGACTGAGGGAGGAGAGGAGTCCCACAGTGTGAGGAGAGACTGAGGGAGGAGAGGAGTCCCACAGTGTGAGGAGAGACTGAGGGAGGAGAGGAGTCCCACAGTGTGAGGAGAGACTGAGGGAGGAGAGGAGTCCCACAGTGTGAGGAGACTGAGGGAGGAGAGGAGTCCCACAGTGTGAGGAGAGACTGAGGGAGGAGAGGAGTCCCACAGTGTGAGGAGAGACTGAGGGAGGAGAGGAGTCCCACAGTGTGAGGAGACTGAGGGAGGAGAGGAGTCCCACAGTGTGAGGAGAGACTGAGGGAGGAGAGGAGTCCCACAGTGTGAGGAGAGACTGAGGGAGGAGAGGAGTCCCACAGTGTGAGGAGAGACTGAGGGAGGAGAGGAGTCCCACAGTGTGAGGAGAGACTGAGGGAGGAGAGGAGTCCCACAGTGTGAGGAGACTGAGGGAGGAGAGGAGTCCCACAGTGTGAGGAGACTGAGGGAGGAGAGGAGTCCCACAGTGTGAGGAGAGACTGAGGGAGGAGAGGAGTCCCACAGTGTGAGGAGACTGAGGGAGGAGAGGAGTCCCACAGTGTGAGGAGAGACTGAGGGAGGAGAGGAGTCCCACAGTGTGAGGAGAGACTGAGGGAGGAGAGGAGTCCCACAGTGTGAGGAGAGACTGAGGGAGGAGAGGAGTCCCACAGTGTGAGGAGACTGAGGGAGGAGAGGAGTCCCACAGTGTGAGGAGACTGAGGGAGGAGAGGAGTCCCACAGTGTGAGGAGACTGAGGGAGGAGAGGAGTCCCACAGTGTGAGGAGAGACTGAGGGAGGAGAGGAGTCCCACAGTGTGAGGAGAGACTGAGGGAGGAGAGGAGTCCCACAGTGTGAGGAGAGACTGAGGGAGGAGAGGAGTCCCACAGTGTGAGGAGACTGAGGGAGGAGAGGAGTCCCACAGTGTGAGGAGAGACTGAGGGAGGAGAGGAGTCCCACAGTGTGAGGAGAGACTGAGGGAGGAGAGGAGTCCCACAGTGTGAGGAGACTGAGGGAGGAGAGGAGTCCCACAGTGTGAGGAGACTGAGGGAGGAGAGGAGTCCCACAGTGTGAGGAGAGACTGAGGGAGGAGAGGAGTCCCACAGTGTGAGGAGACTGAGGGAGGAGAGGAGTCCCACAGTGTGAGGAGACTGAGGGAGGAGAGGAGTCCCACAGTGTGAGGAGAGACTGAGGGAGGAGAGGAGTCCCACAGTGTGAGGAGAGACTGAGGGAGGAGAGGAGTCCCACAGTGTGAGGAGACTGAGGGAGGAGAGGAGTCCCACAGTGTGAGGAGAGACTGAGGGAGGAGAGGAGTCCCACAGTGTGAGGAGAGACTGAGGGAGGAGAGGAGTCCCACAGTGTGAGGAGAGACTGAGGGAGGAGAGGAGTCCCACAGTGTGAGGAGAGACTGAGGGAGGAGAGGAGTCCCACAGTGTGAGGAGAGACTGAGGGAGGAGAGGAGTCCCACAGTGTGAGGAGAGACTGAGGGAGGAGAGGAGTCCCACAGTGTGAGGAGAGACTGAGGGAGGAGAGGAGTCCCACAGTGTGAGGAGACTGAGGGAGGAGAGGAGTCCCACAGTGTGAGGAGAGACTGAGGGAGGAGAGGAGTCCCACAGTGTGAGGAGAGACTGAGGGAGGAGAGGAGTCCCACAGTGTGAGGAGAGACTGAGGGAGGAGAGGAGTCCCACAGTGTGAGGAGACTGAGGGAGGAGAGGAGTCCCACAGTGTGAGGAGAGACTGAGGGAGGAGAGGAGTCCCACAGTGTGAGGAGAGACTGAGGGAGGAGAGGAGTCCCACAGTGTGAGGAGAGACTGAGGGAGGAGAGGAGTCCCACAGTGTGAGGAGACTGAGGGAGGAGAGGAGTCCCACAGTGTGAGGAGACTGAGGGAGGAGAGGAGTCCCACAGTGTGAGGAGAGACTGAGGGAGGAGAGGAGTCCCACAGTGTGAGGAGACTGAGGGAGGAGAGGAGTCCCACAGTGTGAGGAGAGACTGAGGGAGGAGAGGAGTCCCACAGTGTGAGGAGACTGAGGGAGGAGAGGAGTCCCACAGTGTGAGGAGAGACTGAGGGAGGAGAGGAGTCCCACAGTGTGAGGAGACTGAGGGAGGAGAGGAGTCCCACAGTGTGAGGAGACTGAGGGAGGAGAGGAGTCCCACAGTGTGAGGAGACTGAGGGAGGAGAGGAGTCCCACAGTGTGAGGAGAGACTGAGGGAGGAGAGGAGTCCCACAGTGTGAGGAGAGACTGAGGGAGGAGAGGAGTCCCACAGTGTGAGGAGAGACTGAGGGAGGAGAGGAGTCCCACAGTGTGAGGAGAGACTGAGGGAGGAGAGGAGTCCCACAGTGTGAGGAGAGACTGAGGGAGGAGAGGAGTCCCACAGTGTGAGGAGAGACTGAGGGAGGAGAGGAGTCCCACAGTGTGAGGAGAGACTGAGGGAGGAGAGGAGTCCCACAGTGTGAGGAGAGACTGAGGGAGGAGAGGAGTCCCACAGTGTGAGGAGACTGAGGGAGGAGAGGAGTCCCACAGTGTGAGGAGAGACTGAGGGAGGAGAGGAGTCCCACAGTGTGAGGAGAGACTGAGGGAGGAGAGGAGTCCCACAGTGTGAGGAGAGACTGAGGGAGGAGAGGAGTCCCACAGTGTGAGGAGACTGAGGGAGGAGAGGAGTCCCACAGTGTGAGGAGACTGAGGGAGGAGAGGAGTCCCACAGTGTGAGGAGAGACTGAGGGAGGAGAGGAGTCCCACAGTGTGAGGAGACTGAGGGAGGAGAGGAGTCCCACAGTGTGAGGAGACTGAGGGAGGAGAGGAGTCCCACAGTGTGAGGAGAGACTGAGGGAGGAGAGGAGTCCCACAGTGTGAGGAGAGACTGAGGGAGGAGAGGAGTCCCACAGTGTGAGGAGAGACTGAGGGAGGAGAGGAGTCCCACAGTGTGAGGAGACTGAGGGAGGAGAGGAGTCCCACAGTGTGAGGAGACTGAGGGAGGAGAGGAGTCCCACAGTGTGAGGAGAGACTGAGGGAGGAGAGGAGTCCCACAGTGTGAGGAGAGACTGAGGGAGGAGAGGAGTCCCACAGTGTGAGGAGAGACTGAGGGAGGAGAGGAGTCCCACAGTGTGAGGAGACTGAGGGAGGAGAGGAGTCCCACAGTGTGAGGAGACTGAGGGAGGAGAGGAGTCCCACAGTGTGAGAGACTGAGGGAGGAGAGGAGTCCCACAGTGTGAGGAGACTGAGGGAGGAGAGGAGTCCCACAGTGTGAGGAGACTGAGGGAGGAGAGGAGTCCCACAGTGTGAGGAGAGACTGAGGGAGGAGAGGAGTCCCACAGTGTGAGGAGAGACTGAGGGAGGAGAGGAGTCCCACAGTGTGAGGAGAGACTGAGGGAGGAGAGGAGTCCCACAGTGTGAGGAGAGACTGAGGGAGGAGAGGAGTCCCACAGTGTGAGGAGAGACTGAGGGAGGAGAGGAGTCCCACAGTGTGAGGAGACTGAGGGAGGAGAGGAGTCCCACAGTGTGAGGAGACTGAGGGAGGAGAGGAGTCCCACAGTGTGAGGAGACTGAGGGAGGAGAGGAGTCCCACAGTGTGAGGAGAGACTGAGGGAGGAGAGGAGTCCCACAGTGTGAGGAGAGACTGAGGGAGGAGAGGAGTCCCACAGTGTGAGGAGACTGAGGGAGGAGAGGAGTCCCACAGTGTGAGGAGACTGAGGGAGGAGAGGAGTCCCACAGTGTGAGGAGAGACTGAGGGAGGAGAGGAGTCCCACAGTGTGAGGAGAGACTGAGGGAGGAGAGGAGTCCCACAGTGTGAGGAGAGACTGAGGGAGGAGAGGAGTCCCACAGTGTGAGGAGACTGAGGGAGGAGAGGAGTCCCACAGTGTGAGGAGAGACTGAGGGAGGAGAGGAGTCCCACAGTGTGAGGAGACTGAGGGAGGAGAGGAGTCCCACAGTGTGAGGAGACTGAGGGAGGAGAGGAGTCCCACAGTGTGAGGAGACTGAGGGAGGAGAGGAGTCCCACAGTGTGAGGAGACTGAGGGAGGAGAGGAGTCCCACAGTGTGAGGAGAGACTGAGGGAGGAGAGGAGTCCCACAGTGTGAGGAGAGACTGAGGGAGGAGAGGAGTCCCACAGTGTGAGGAGAGACTGAGGGAGGAGAGGAGTCCCACAGTGTGAGGAGAGACTGAGGGAGGAGAGGAGTCCCACAGTGTGAGGAGACTGAGGGAGGAGAGGAGTCCCACAGTGTGAGGAGAGACTGAGGGAGGAGAGGAGTCCCACAGTGTGAGGAGAGACTGAGGGAGGAGAGGAGTCCCACAGTGTGAGGAGACTGAGGGAGGAGAGGAGTCCCACAGTGTGAGGAGACTGAGGGAGGAGAGGAGTCCCACAGTGTGAGGAGAGACTGAGGGAGGAGAGGAGTCCCACAGTGTGAGGAGACTGAGGGAGGAGAGGAGTCCCACAGTGTGAGGAGAGACTGAGGGAGGAGAGGAGTCCCACAGTGTGAGGAGAGACTGAGGGAGGAGAGGAGTCCCACAGTGTGAGGAGACTGAGGGAGGAGAGGAGTCCCACAGTGTGAGGAGAGACTGAGGGAGGAGAGGAGTCCCACAGTGTGAGGAGAGACTGAGGGAGGAGAGGAGTCCCACAGTGTGAGGAGAGACTGAGGGAGGAGAGGAGTCCCACAGTGTGAGGAGAGACTGAGGGAGGAGAGGAGTCCCACAGTGTGAGGAGACTGAGGGAGGAGAGGAGTCCCACAGTGTGAGGAGACTGAGGGAGGAGAGGAGTCCCACAGTGTGAGGAGACTGAGGGAGGAGAGGAGTCCCACAGTGTGAGGAGACTGAGGGAGGAGAGGAGTCCCACAGTGTGAGGAGAGACTGAGGGAGGAGAGGAGTCCCACAGTGTGAGGAGACTGAGGGAGGAGAGGAGTCCCACAGTGTGAGGAGAGACTGAGGGAGGAGAGGAGTCCCACAGTGTGAGGAGACTGAGGGAGGAGAGGAGTCCCACAGTGTGAGGAGAGACTGAGGGAGGAGAGGAGTCCCACAGTGTGAGGAGACTGAGGGAGGAGAGGAGTCCCACAGTGTGAGGAGACTGAGGGAGGAGAGGAGTCCCACAGTGTGAGGAGACTGAGGGAGGAGAGGAGTCCCACAGTGTGAGGAGAGACTGAGGGAGGAGAGGAGTCCCACAGTGTGAGGAGAGACTGAGGGAGGAGAGGAGTCCCACAGTGTGAGGAGAGACTGAGGGAGGAGAGGAGTCCCACAGTGTGAGGAGAGACTGAGGGAGGAGAGGAGTCCCACAGTGTGAGGAGACTGAGGGAGGAGAGGAGTCCCACAGTGTGAGGAGAGACTGAGGGAGGAGAGGAGTCCCACAGTGTGAGGAGAGACTGAGGGAGGAGAGGAGTCCCACAGTGTGAGGAGAGACTGAGGGAGGAGAGGAGTCCCACAGTGTGAGGAGAGACTGAGGGAGGAGAGGAGTCCCACAGTGTGAGGAGACTGAGGGAGGAGAGGAGTCCCACAGTGTGAGGAGAGACTGAGGGAGGAGAGGAGTCCCACAGTGTGAGGAGAGACTGAGGGAGGAGAGGAGTCCCACAGTGTGAGGAGAGACTGAGGGAGGAGAGGAGTCCCACAGTGTGAGGAGACTGAGGGAGGAGAGGAGTCCCACAGTGTGAGGAGAGACTGAGGGAGGAGAGGAGTCCCACAGTGTGAGGAGAGACTGAGGGAGGAGAGGAGTCCCACAGTGTGAGGAGAGACTGAGGGAGGAGAGGAGTCCCACAGTGTGAGGAGAGACTGAGGGAGGAGAGGAGTCCCACAGTGTGAGGAGAGACTGAGGGAGGAGAGGAGTCCCACAGTGTGAGGAGAGACTGAGGGAGGAGAGGAGTCCCACAGTGTGAGGAGAGACTGAGGGAGGAGAGGAGTCCCACAGTGTGAGGAGAGACTGAGGGAGGAGAGGAGTCCCACAGTGTGAGGAGAGACTGAGGGAGGAGAGGAGTCCCACAGTGTGAGGAGAGACTGAGGGAGGAGAGGAGTCCCACAGTGTGAGGAGACTGAGGGAGGAGAGGAGTCCCACAGTGTGAGGAGAGACTGAGGGAGGAGAGGAGTCCCACAGTGTGAGGAGAGACTGAGGGAGGAGAGGAGTCCCACAGTGTGAGGAGAGACTGAGGGAGGAGAGGAGTCCCACAGTGTGAGGAGACTGAGGGAGGAGAGGAGTCCCACAGTGTGAGGAGAGACTGAGGGAGGAGAGGAGTCCCACAGTGTGAGGAGACTGAGGGAGGAGAGGAGTCCCACAGTGTGAGGAGACTGAGGGAGGAGAGGAGTCCCACAGTGTGAGGAGACTGAGGGAGGAGAGGAGTCCCACAGTGTGAGGAGACTGAGGGAGGAGAGGAGTCCCACAGTGTGAGGAGAGACTGAGGGAGGAGAGGAGTCCCACAGTGTGAGGAGACTGAGGGAGGAGAGGAGTCCCACAGTGTGAGGAGAGACTGAGGGAGGAGAGGAGTCCCACAGTGTGAGGAGACTGAGGGAGGAGAGGAGTCCCACAGTGTGAGGAGAGACTGAGGGAGGAGAGGAGTCCCACAGTGTGAGGAGAGACTGAGGGAGGAGAGGAGTCCCACAGTGTGAGGAGACTGAGGGAGGAGAGGAGTCCCACAGTGTGAGGAGAGACTGAGGGAGGAGAGGAGTCCCACAGTGTGAGGAGAGACTGAGGGAGGAGAGGAGTCCCACAGTGTGAGGAGACTGAGGGAGGAGAGGAGTCCCACAGTGTGAGGAGACTGAGGGAGGAGAGGAGTCCCACAGTGTGAGGAGAGACTGAGGGAGGAGAGGAGTCCCACAGTGTGAGGAGACTGAGGGAGGAGAGGAGTCCCACAGTGTGAGGAGACTGAGGGAGGAGAGGAGTCCCACAGTGTGAGGAGAGACTGAGGGAGGAGAGGAGTCCCACAGTGTGAGGAGACTGAGGGAGGAGAGGAGTCCCACAGTGTGAGGAGAGACTGAGGGAGGAGAGGAGTCCCACAGTGTGAGGAGAGACTGAGGGAGGAGAGGAGTCCCACAGTGTGAGGAGACTGAGGGAGGAGAGGAGTCCCACAGTGTGAGGAGACTGAGGGAGGAGAGGAGTCCCACAGTGTGAGGAGAGACTGAGGGAGGAGAGGAGTCCCACAGTGTGAGGAGAGACTGAGGGAGGAGAGGAGTCCCACAGTGTGAGGAGACTGAGGGAGGAGAGGAGTCCCACAGTGTGAGGAGACTGAGGGAGGAGAGGAGTCCCACAGTGTGAGGAGAGACTGAGGGAGGAGAGGAGTCCCACAGTGTGAGGAGAGACTGAGGGAGGAGAGGAGTCCCACAGTGTGAGGAGACTGAGGGAGGAGAGGAGTCCCACAGTGTGAGGAGACTGAGGGAGGAGAGGAGTCCCACAGTGTGAGGAGACTGAGGGAGGAGAGGAGTCCCACAGTGTGAGGAGAGACTGAGGGAGGAGAGGAGTCCCACAGTGTGAGGAGAGACTGAGGGAGGAGAGGAGTCCCACAGTGTGAGGAGAGACTGAGGGAGGAGAGGAGTCCCACAGTGTGAGGAGACTGAGGGAGGAGAGGAGTCCCACAGTGTGAGGAGAGACTGAGGGAGGAGAGGAGTCCCACAGTGTGAGGAGACTGAGGGAGGAGAGGAGTCCCACAGTGTGAGGAGAGACTGAGGGAGGAGAGGAGTCCCACAGTGTGAGGAGACTGAGGGAGGAGAGGAGTCCCACAGTGTGAGGAGAGACTGAGGGAGGAGAGGAGTCCCACAGTGTGAGGAGACTGAGGGAGGAGAGGAGTCCCACAGTGTGAGGAGACTGAGGGAGGAGAGGAGTCCCACAGTGTGAGGAGAGACTGAGGGAGGAGAGGAGTCCCACAGTGTGAGAGACTGAGGGAGGAGAGGAGTCCCACAGTGTGAGGAGACTGAGGGAGGAGAGGAGTCCCACAGTGTGAGGAGACTGAGGGAGGAGAGGAGTCCCACAGTGTGAGGAGACTGAGGGAGGAGAGGAGTCCCACAGTGTGAGGAGAGACTGAGGGAGGAGAGGAGTCCCACAGTGTGAGGAGAGACTGAGGGAGGAGAGGAGTCCCACAGTGTGAGGAGAGACTGAGGGAGGAGAGGAGTCCCACAGTGTGAGGAGAGACTGAGGGAGGAGAGGAGTCCCACAGTGTGAGGAGACTGAGGGAGGAGAGGAGTCCCACAGTGTGAGGAGAGACTGAGGGAGGAGAGGAGTCCCACAGTGTGAGGAGACTGAGGGAGGAGAGGAGTCCCACAGTGTGAGGAGAGACTGAGGGAGGAGAGGAGTCCCACAGTGTGAGGAGACTGAGGGAGGAGAGGAGTCCCACAGTGTGAGGAGACTGAGGGAGGAGAGGAGTCCCACAGTGTGAGGAGAGACTGAGGGAGGAGAGGAGTCCCACAGTGTGAGGAGACTGAGGGAGGAGAGGAGTCCCACAGTGTGAGGAGAGACTGAGGGAGGAGAGGAGTCCCACAGTGTGAGGAGAGACTGAGGGAGGAGAGGAGTCCCACAGTGTGAGGAGACTGAGGGAGGAGAGGAGTCCCACAGTGTGAGGAGAGACTGAGGGAGGAGAGGAGTCCCACAGTGTGAGGAGAGACTGAGGGAGGAGAGGAGTCCCACAGTGTGAGGAGAGACTGAGGGAGGAGAGGAGTCCCACAGTGTGAGGAGAGACTGAGGGAGGAGAGGAGTCCCACAGTGTGAGGAGAGACTGAGGGAGGAGAGGAGTCCCACAGTGTGAGGAGACTGAGGGAGGAGAGGAGTCCCACAGTGTGAGGAGAGACTGAGGGAGGAGAGGAGTCCCACAGTGTGAGGAGAGACTGAGGGAGGAGAGGAGTCCCACAGTGTGAGGAGAGACTGAGGGAGGAGAGGAGTCCCACAGTGTGAGGAGAGACTGAGGGAGGAGAGGAGTCCCACAGTGTGAGGAGACTGAGGGAGGAGAGGAGTCCCACAGTGTGAGGAGAGACTGAGGGAGGAGAGGAGTCCCACAGTGTGAGGAGAGACTGAGGGAGGAGAGGAGTCCCACAGTGTGAGGAGACTGAGGGAGGAGAGGAGTCCCACAGTGTGAGGAGACTGAGGGAGGAGAGGAGTCCCACAGTGTGAGGAGACTGAGGGAGGAGAGGAGTCCCACAGTGTGAGGAGAGACTGAGGGAGGAGAGGAGTCCCACAGTGTGAGGAGACTGAGGGAGGAGAGGAGTCCCACAGTGTGAGGAGAGACTGAGGGAGGAGAGGAGTCCCACAGTGTGAGGAGAGACTGAGGGAGGAGAGGAGTCCCACAGTGTGAGGAGACTGAGGGAGGAGAGGAGTCCCACAGTGTGAGGAGAGACTGAGGGAGGAGAGGAGTCCCACAGTGTGAGGAGACTGAGGGAGGAGAGGAGTCCCACAGTGTGAGGAGAGACTGAGGGAGGAGAGGAGTCCCACAGTGTGAGGAGAGACTGAGGGAGGAGAGGAGTCCCACAGTGTGAGGAGAGACTGAGGGAGGAGAGGAGTCCCACAGTGTGAGGAGACTGAGGGAGGAGAGGAGTCCCACAGTGTGAGGAGACTGAGGGAGGAGAGGAGTCCCACAGTGTGAGGAGAGACTGAGGGAGGAGAGGAGTCCCACAGTGTGAGGAGAGACTGAGGGAGGAGAGGAGTCCCACAGTGTGAGGAGAGACTGAGGGAGGAGAGGAGTCCCACAGTGTGAGGAGAGACTGAGGGAGGAGAGGAGTCCCACAGTGTGAGGAGACTGAGGGAGGAGAGGAGTCCCACAGTGTGAGGAGAGACTGAGGGAGGAGAGGAGTCCCACAGTGTGAGGAGAGACTGAGGGAGGAGAGGAGTCCCACAGTGTGAGGAGACTGAGGGAGGAGAGGAGTCCCACAGTGTGAGGAGAGACTGAGGGAGGAGAGGAGTCCCACAGTGTGAGGAGACTGAGGGAGGAGAGGAGTCCCACAGTGTGAGGAGAGACTGAGGGAGGAGAGGAGTCCCACAGTGTGAGGAGAGACTGAGGGAGGAGAGGAGTCCCACAGTGTGAGGAGACTGAGGGAGGAGAGGAGTCCCACAGTGTGAGGAGAGACTGAGGGAGGAGAGGAGTCCCACAGTGTGAGGAGAGACTGAGGGAGGAGAGGAGTCCCACAGTGTGAGGAGACTGAGGGAGGAGAGGAGTCCCACAGTGTGAGGAGACTGAGGGAGGAGAGGAGTCCCACAGTGTGAGGAGAGACTGAGGGAGGAGAGGAGTCCCACAGTGTGAGGAGACTGAGGGAGGAGAGGAGTCCCACAGTGTGAGGAGACTGAGGGAGGAGAGGAGTCCCACAGTGTGAGGAGACTGAGGGAGGAGAGGAGTCCCACAGTGTGAGGAGAGACTGAGGGAGGAGAGGAGTCCCACAGTGTGAGGAGAGACTGAGGGAGGAGAGGAGTCCCACAGTGTGAGGAGACTGAGGGAGGAGAGGAGTCCCACAGTGTGAGGAGAGACTGAGGGAGGAGAGGAGTCCCACAGTGTGAGGAGACTGAGGGAGGAGAGGAGTCCCACAGTGTGAGGAGACTGAGGGAGGAGAGGAGTCCCACAGTGTGAGGAGAGACTGAGGGAGGAGAGGAGTCCCACAGTGTGAGGAGAGACTGAGGGAGGAGAGGAGTCCCACAGTGTGAGGAGAGACTGAGGGAGGAGAGGAGTCCCACAGTGTGAGG
The DNA here is from genome assembly GCA_030390025.1 of Squalus acanthias. Lineage (NCBI taxonomy): Eukaryota > Metazoa > Chordata > Chondrichthyes > Squaliformes > Squalidae > Squalus > Squalus acanthias. Next base: position 18,612 of record JASTWF010002274.1, read on the forward strand.
AGAGACTGAGGGAGGAGAGGAGTCCCACAGTGTGAGGAGAGACTGAGGGAGGAGAGGAGTCCCACAGTGTGAGGAGAGACTGAGGGAGGAGAGGAGTCCCACAGTGTGAGGAGACTGAGGGAGGAGAGGAGTCCCACAGTGTGAGGAGAGACTGAGGGAGGAGAGGAGTCCCACAGTGTGAGGAGACTGAGGGAGGAGAGGAGTCCCACAGTGTGAGGAGAGACTGAGGGAGGAGAGGAGTCCCACAGTGTGAGGAGAGACTGAGGGAGGAGAGGAGTCCCACAGTGTGAGGAGAGACTGAGGGAGGAGAGGAGTCCCACAGTGTGAGGAGAGACTGAGGGAGGAGAGGAGTCCCACAGTGTGAGGAGACTGAGGGAGGAGAGGAGTCCCACAGTGTGAGGAGAGACTGAGGGAGGAGAGGAGTCCCACAGTGTGAGGAGAGACTGAGGGAGGAGAGGAGTCCCACAGTGTGAGGAGAGACTGAGGGAGGAGAGGAGTCCCACAGTGTGAGGAGAGACTGAGGGAGGAGAGGAGTCCCACAGTGTGAGGAGACTGAGGGAGGAGAGGAGTCCCACAGTGTGAGGAGACTGAGGGAGGAGAGGAGTCCCACAGTGTGAGGAGACTGAGGGAGGAGAGGAGTCCCACAGTGTGAGGAGAGACTGAGGGAGGAGAGGAGTCCCACAGTGTGAGGAGACTGAGGGAGGAGAGGAGTCCCACAGTGTGAGGAGAGACTGAGGGAGGAGAGGAGTCCCACAGTGTGAGGAGAGACTGAGGGAGGAGAGGAGTCCCACAGTGTGAGGAGACTGAGGGAGGAGAGGAGTCCCACAGTGTGAGGAGACTGAGGGAGGAGAGGAGTCCCACAGTGTGAGGAGAGACTGAGGGAGGAGAGGAGTCCCACAGTGTGAGGAGAGACTGAGGGAGGAGAGGAGTCCCACAGTGTGAGGAGACTGAGGGAGGAGAGGAGTCCCACAGTGTGAGGAGACTGAGGGAGGAGAGGAGTCCCACAGTGTGAGGAGAGACTGAGGGAGGAGAGGAGTCCCACAGTGTGAGGAGACTGAGGGAGGAGAGGAGTCCCACAGTGTGAGGAGAGACTGAGGGAGGAGAGGAGTCCCACAGTGTGAGGAGAGACTGAGGGAGGAGAGGAGTCCCACAGTGTGAGGAGACTGAGGGAGGAGAGGAGTCCCACAGTGTGAGGAGAGACTGAGGGAGGAGAGGAGTCCCACAGTGTGAGGAGAGACTGAGGGAGGAGAGGAGTCCCACAGTGTGAGGAGAGACTGAGGGAGGAGAGGAGTCCCACAGTGTGAGGAGACTGAGGGAGGAGAGGAGTCCCACAGTGTGAGGAGACTGAGGGAGGAGAGGAGTCCCACAGTGTGAGGAGACTGAGGGAGGAGAGGAGTCCCACAGTGTGAGGAGAGACTGAGGGAGGAGAGGAGTCCCACAGTGTGAGGAGAGACTGAGGGAGGAGAGGAGTCCCACAGTGTGAGGAGACTGAGGGAGGAGAGGAGTCCCACAGTGTGAGGAGAGACTGAGGGAGGAGAGGAGTCCCACAGTGTGAGGAGAGACTGAGGGAGGAGAGGAGTCCCACAGTGTGAGGAGAGACTGAGGGAGGAGAGGAGTCCCACAGTGTGAGGAGACTGAGGGAGGAGAGGAGTCCCACAGTGTGAGGAGACTGAGGGAGGAGAGGAGTCCCACAGTGTGAGGAGAGACTGAGGGAGGAGAGGAGTCCCACAGTGTGAGGAGAGACTGAGGGAGGAGAGGAGTCCCACAGTGTGAGGAGAGACTGAGGGAGGAGAGGAGTCCCACAGTGTGAGGAGAGACTGAGGGAGGAGAGGAGTCCCACAGTGTGAGGAGACTGAGGGAGGAGAGGAGTCCCACAGTGTGAGGAGAGACTGAGGGAGGAGAGGAGTCCCACAGTGTGAGGAGACTGAGGGAGGAGAGGAGTCCCACAGTGTGAGGAGACTGAGGGAGGAGAGGAGTCCCACAGTGTGAGGAGACTGAGGGAGGAGAGGAGTCCCACAGTGTGAGGAGACTGAGGGAGGAGAGGAGTCCCACAGTGTGAGGAGAGACTGAGGGAGGAGAGGAGTCCCACAGTGTGAGGAGACTGAGGGAGGAGAGGAGTCCCACAGTGTGAGGAGACTGAGGGAGGAGAGGAGTCCCACAGTGTGAGGAGAGACTGAGGGAGGAGAGGAGTCCCACAGTGTGAGGAGACTGAGGGAGGAGAGGAGTCCCACAGTGTGAGGAGAGACTGAGGGAGGGAGGAGAGGAGTCCCACAGTGTGAGGAGAGACTGAGGGAGGAGAGGAGTCCCACAGTGTGAGGAGACTGAGGGAGGAGAGGAGTCCCACAGTGTGAGGAGAGACTGAGGGAGGAGAGGAGTCCCACAGTGTGAGGAGAGACTGAGGGAGGAGAGGAGTCCCACAGTGTGAGGAGACTGAGGGAGGAGAGGAGTCCCACAGTGTGAGGAGACTGAGGGAGGAGAGGAGTCCCACAGTGTGAGGAGAGACTGAGGGAGGAGAGGAGTCCCACAGTGTGAGAGAGACTGAGGGAGGAGAGGAGTCCCACAGTGTGAGGAGACTGAGGGAGGAGAGGAGTCCCACAGTGTGAGGAGAGACTGAGGGAGGAGAGGAGTCCCACAGTGTGAGGAGAGACTGAGGGAGGAGAGGAGTCCCACAGTGTGAGGAGACTGAGGGAGGAGAGGAGTCCCACAGTGTGAGGAGAGACTGAGGGAGGAGAGGAGTCCCACAGTGTGAGGAGACTGAGGGAGGAGAGGAGTCCCACAGTGTGAGGAGAGACTGAGGGAGGAGAGGAGTCCCACAGTGTGAGGAGACTGAGGGAGGAGAGGAGTCCCACAGTGTGAGGAGACTGAGGGAGGAGAGGAGTCCCACAGTGTGAGGAGACTGAGGGAGGAGAGGAGTCCCACAGTGTGAGGAGACTGAGGGAGGAGAGGAGTCCCACAGTGTGAGGAGAGACTGAGGGAGGAGAGGAGTCCCACAGTGTGAGGAGACTGAGGGAGGAGAGGAGTCCCACAGTGTGAGGAGAGACTGAGGGAGGAGAGGAGTCCCACAGTGTGAGGAGACTGAGGGAGGAGAGGAGTCCCACAGTGTGAGAGACTGAGGGAGGAGAGGAGTCCCACAGTGTGAGGAGAGACTGAGGGAGGAGAGGAGTCCCACAGTGTGAGGAGAGACTGAGGGAGGAGAGGAGTCCCACAGTGTGAGGAGACTGAGGGAGGAGAGGAGTCCCACAGTGTGAGGAGAGACTGAGGGAGGAGAGGAGTCCCACAGTGTGAGGAGACTGAGGGAGGAGAGGAGTCCCACAGTGTGAGGAGACTGAGGGAGGAGAGGAGTCCCACAGTGTGAGGAGACTGAGGGAGGAGAGGAGTCCCACAGTGTGAGGAGAGACTGAGGGAGGAGAGGAGTCCCACAGTGTGAGGAGACTGAGGGAGGAGAGGAGTCCCACAGTGTGAGGAGAGACTGAGGGAGGAGAGGAGTCCCACAGTGTGAGGAGAGACTGAGGGAGGAGAGGAGTCCCACAGTGTGAGGAGACTGAGGGAGGAGAGGAGTCCCACAGTGTGAGGAGACTGAGGGAGGAGAGGAGTCCCACAGTGTGAGGAGAGACTGAGGGAGGAGAGGAGTCCCACAGTGTGAGAGACTGAGGGAGGAGAGGAGTCCCACAGTGTGAGGAGAGACTGAGGGAGGAGAGGAGTCCCACAGTGTGAGGAGAGACTGAGGGAGGAGAGGAGTCCCACAGTGTGAGGAGAGACTGAGGGAGGAGAGGAGTCCCACAGTGTGAGGAGACTGAGGGAGGAGAGGAGTCCCACAGTGTGAGGAGACTGAGGGAGGAGAGGAGTCCCACAGTGTGAGGAGACTGAGGGAGGAGAGGAGTCCCACAGTGTGAGGAGAGACTGAGGGAGGAGAGGAGTCCCACAGTGTGAGGAGACTGAGGGAGGAGAGGAGTCCCACAGTGTGAGGAGACTGAGGGAGGAGAGGAGTCCCACAGTGTGAGGAGAGACTGAGGGAGGAGAGGAGTCCCACAGTGTGAGGAGACTGAGGGAGGAGAGGAGTCCCACAGTGTGAGGAGACTGAGGGAGGAGAGGAGTCCCACAGTGTGAGGAGAGACTGAGGGAGGAGAGGAGTCCCACAGTGTGAGGAGACTGAGGGAGGAGAGGAGTCCCACAGTGTGAGGAGAGACTGAGGGAGGAGAGGAGTCCCACAGTGTGAGGAGAGACTGAGGGAGGAGAGGAGTCCCACAGTGTGAGGAGAGACTGAGGGAGGAGAGGAGTCCCACAGTGTGAGGAGAGACTGAGGGAGGAGAGGAGTCCCACAGTGTGAGGAGAGACTGAGGGAGGAGAGGAGTCCCACAGTGTGAGGAGACTGAGGGAGGAGAGGAGTCCCACAGTGTGAGGAGAGACTGAGGGAGGAGAGGAGTCCCACAGTGTGAGGAGACTGAGGGAGGAGAGGAGTCCCACAGTGTGAGGAGAGACTGAGGGAGGAGAGGAGTCCCACAGTGTGAGGAGAGACTGAGGGAGGAGAGGAGTCCCACAGTGTGAGGAGAGACTGAGGGAGGAGAGGAGTCCCACAGTGTGAGGAGACTGAGGGAGGAGAGGAGTCCCACAGTGTGAGGAGACTGAGGGAGGAGAGGAGTCCCACAGTGTGAGGAGAGACTGAGGGAGGAGAGGAGTCCCACAGTGTGAGGAGACTGAGGGAGGAGAGGAGTCCCACAGTGTGAGGAGAGACTGAGGGAGGAGAGGAGTCCCACAGTGTGAGGAGACTGAGGGAGGAGAGGAGTCCCACAGTGTGAGGAGAGACTGAGGGAGGAGAGGAGTCCCACAGTGTGAGGAGAGACTGAGGGAGGAGAGGAGTCCCACAGTGTGAGGAGACTGAGGGAGGAGAGGAGTCCCACAGTGTGAGGAGACTGAGGGAGGAGAGGAGTCCCACAGTGTGAGGAGACTGAGGGAGGAGAGGAGTCCCACAGTGTGAGGAGAGACTGAGGGAGGAGAGGAGTCCCACAGTGTGAGGAGAGACTGAGGGAGGAGAGGAGTCCCACAGTGTGAGGAGACTGAGGGAGGAGAGGAGTCCCACAGTGTGAGGAGACTGAGGGAGGAGAGGAGTCCCACAGTGTGAGGAGAGACTGAGGGAGGAGAGGAGTCCCACAGTGTGAGGAGACTGAGGGAGGAGAGGAGTCCCACAGTGTGAGGAGAGACTGAGGGAGGAGAGGAGTCCCACAGTGTGAGGAGACTGAGGGAGGAGAGGAGTCCCACAGTGTGAGGAGACTGAGGGAGGAGAGGAGTCCCACAGTGTGAGGAGAGACTGAGGGAGGAGAGGAGTCCCACAGTGTGAGGAGACTGAGGGAGGAGAGGAGTCCCACAGTGTGAGGAGAGACTGAGGGAGGAGAGGAGTCCCACAGTGTGAGGAGACTGAGGGAGGAGAGGAGTCCCACAGTGTGAGGAGAGACTGAGGGAGGAGAGGAGTCCCACAGTGTGAGGAGAGACTGAGGGAGGAGAGGAGTCCCACAGTGTGAGGAGAGACTGAGGGAGGAGAGGAGTCCCACAGTGTGAGGAGACTGAGGGAGGAGAGGAGTCCCACAGTGTGAGGAGAGACTGAGGGAGGAGAGGAGTCCCACAGTGTGAGGAGAGACTGAGGGAGGAGAGGAGTCCCACAGTGTGAGGAGAGACTGAGGGAGGAGAGGAGTCCCACAGTGTGAGGAGAGACTGAGGGAGGAGAGGAGTCCCACAGTGTGAGGAGACTGAGGGAGGAGAGGAGTCCCACAGTGTGAGGAGACTGAGGGAGGAGAGGAGTCCCACAGTGTGAGGAGACTGAGGGAGGAGAGGAGTCCCACAGTGTGAGGAGAGACTGAGGGAGGAGAGGAGTCCCACAGTGTGAGGAGAGACTGAGGGAGGAGAGGAGTCCCACAGTGTGAGGAGAGACTGAGGGAGGAGAGGAGTCCCACAGTGTGAGGAGACTGAGGGAGGAGAGGAGTCCCACAGTGTGAGGAGAGACTGAGGGAGGAGAGGAGTCCCACAGTGTGAGGAGACTGAGGGAGGAGAGGAGTCCCACAGTGTGAGGAGAGACTGAGGAGGAGAGGAGTCCCACAGTGTGAGGAGAGACTGAGGGAGGAGAGGAGTCCCACAGTGTGAGGAGAGACTGAGGGAGGAGAGGAGTCCCACAGTGTGAGGAGACTGAGGGAGGAGAGGAGTCCCACAGTGTGAGGAGACTGAGGGAGGAGAGGAGTCCCACAGTGTGAGGAGAGACTGAGGGAGGAGAGGAGTCCCACAGTGTGAGGAGACTGAGGGAGGAGAGGAGTCCCACAGTGTGAGGAGAGACTGAGGGAGGAGAGGAGTCCCACAGTGTGAGGAGAGACTGAGGGAGGAGAGGAGTCCCACAGTGTGAGGAGAGACTGAGGGAGGAGAGGAGTCCCACAGTGTGAGGAGAGACTGAGGGAGGAGAGGAGTCCCACAGTGTGAGGAGAGACTGAGGGAGGAGAGGAGTCCCACAGTGTGAGGAGACTGAGGGAGGAGAGGAGTCCCACAGTGTGAGGAGAGACTGAGGGAGGAGAGGAGTCCCACAGTGTGAGGAGACTGAGGGAGGAGAGGAGTCCCACAGTGTGAGGAGAGACTGAGGGAGGAGAGGAGTCCCACAGTGTGAGGAGACTGAGGGAGGAGAGGAGTCCCACAGTGTGAGGAGACTGAGGGAGGAGAGGAGTCCCACAGTGTGAGGAGAGACTGAGGGAGGAGAGGAGTCCCACAGTGTGAGGAGAGACTGAGGGAGGAGAGGAGTCCCACAGTGTGAGGAGACTGAGGGAGGAGAGGAGTCCCACAGTGTGAGGAGAGACTGAGGGAGGAGAGGAGTCCCACAGTGTGAGGAGAGACTGAGGGAGGAGAGGAGTCCCACAGTGTGAGGAGAGACTGAGGGAGGAGAGGAGTCCCACAGTGTGAGGAGACTGAGGGAGGAGAGGAGTCCCACAGTGTGAGGAGAGACTGAGGGAGGAGAGGAGTCCCACAGTGTGAGGAGACTGAGGGAGGAGAGGAGTCCCACAGTGTGAGGAGACTGAGGGAGGAGAGGAGTCCCACAGTGTGAGGAGAGACTGAGGGAGGAGAGGAGTCCCACAGTGTGAGGAGAGACTGAGGGAGGAGAGGAGTCCCACAGTGTGAGGAGAGACTGAGGGAGGAGAGGAGTCCCACAGTGTGAGGAGACTGAGGGAGGAGAGGAGTCCCACAGTGTGAGGAGAGACTGAGGGAGGAGAGGAGTCCCACAGTGTGAGGAGACTGAGGGAGGAGAGGAGTCCCACAGTGTGAGGAGACTGAGGGAGGAGAGGAGTCCCACAGTGTGAGGAGACTGAGGGAGGAGAGGAGTCCCACAGTGTGAGGAGACTGAGGGAGGAGAGGAGTCCCACAGTGTGAGGAGAGACTGAGGGAGGAGAGGAGTCCCACAGTGTGAGGAGAGACTGAGGGAGGAGAGGAGTCCCACAGTGTGAGGAGAGACTGAGGGAGGAGAGGAGTCCCACAGTGTGAGGAGAGACTGAGGGAGGAGAGGAGTCCCACAGTGTGAGGAGAGACTGAGGGAGGAGAGGAGTCCCACAGTGTGAGGAGAGACTGAGGGAGGAGAGGAGTCCCACAGTGTGAGGAGAGACTGAGGGAGGAGAGGAGTCCCACAGTGTGAGGAGAGACTGAGGGAGGAGAGGAGTCCCACAGTGTGAGGAGACTGAGGGAGGAGAGGAGTCCCACAGTGTGAGGAGAGACTGAGGGAGGAGAGGAGTCCCACAGTGTGAGGAGAGACTGAGGGAGGAGAGGAGTCCCACAGTGTGAGGAGAGACTGAGGGAGGAGAGGAGTCCCACAGTGTGAGGAGACTGAGGGAGGAGAGGAGTCCCACAGTGTGAGGAGACTGAGGGAGGAGAGGAGTCCCACAGTGTGAGGAGAGACTGAGGGAGGAGAGGAGTCCCACAGTGTGAGGAGAGACTGAGGGAGGAGAGGAGTCCCACAGTGTGAGGAGAGACTGAGGGAGGAGAGGAGTCCCACAGTGTGAGGAGAGACTGAGGGAGGAGAGGAGTCCCACAGTGTGAGGAGACTGAGGGAGGAGAGGAGTCCCACAGTGTGAGGAGACTGAGGGAGGAGAGGAGTCCCACAGTGTGAGGAGAGACTGAGGGAGGAGAGGAGTCCCACAGTGTGAGGAGACTGAGGGAGGAGAGGAGTCCCACAGTGTGAGGAGACTGAGGGAGGAGAGGAGTCCCACAGTGTGAGGAGACTGAGGGAGGAGAGGAGTCCCACAGTGTGAGGAGAGACTGAGGGAGGAGAGGAGTCCCACAGTGTGAGGAGAGACTGAGGGAGGAGAGGAGTCCCACAGTGTGAGAGACTGAGGGAGGAGAGGAGTCCCACAGTGTGAGGAGAGACTGAGGGAGGAGAGGAGTCCCACAGTGTGAGGAGAGACTGAGGGAGGAGAGGAGTCCCACAGTGTGAGGAGAGACTGAGGGAGGAGAGGAGTCCCACAGTGTGAGGAGAGACTGAGGGAGGAGAGGAGTCCCACAGTGTGAGGAGAGACTGAGGGAGGAGAGGAGTCCCACAGTGTGAGGAGAGACTGAGGGAGGAGAGGAGTCCCACAGTGTGAGGAGAGACTGAGGGAGGAGAGGAGTCCCACAGTGTGAGGAGAGACTGAGGGAGGAGAGGAGTCCCACAGTGTGAGAGAGACTGAGGGAGGAGAGGAGTCCCACAGTGTGAGGAGACTGAGGGAGGAGAGGAGTCCCACAGTGTGAGGAGACTGAGGGAGGAGAGGAGTCCCACAGTGTGAGGAGACTGAGGGAGGAGAGGAGTCCCACAGTGTGAGGAGACTGAGGGAGGAGAGGAGTCCCACAGTGTGAGGAGACTGAGGGAGGAGAGGAGTCCCACAGTGTGAGGAGAGACTGAGGGAGGAGAGGAGTCCCACAGTGTGAGGAGACTGAGGGAGGAGAGGAGTCCCACAGTGTGAGGAGAGACTGAGGGAGGAGAGGAGTCCCACAGTGTGAGGAGAGACTGAGGGAGGAGAGGAGTCCCACAGTGTGAGGAGAGACTGAGGGAGGAGAGGAGTCCCACAGTGTGAGGAGAGACTGAGGGAGGAGAGGAGTCCCACAGTGTGAGGAGACTGAGGGAGGAGAGGAGTCCCACAGTGTGAGGAGACTGAGGGAGGAGAGGAGTCCCACAGTGTGAGGAGACTGAGGGAGGAGAGGAGTCCCACAGTGTGAGGAGACTGAGGGAGGAGAGGAGTCCCACAGTGTGAGGAGACTGAGGGAGGAGAGGAGTCCCACAGTGTGAGGAGACTGAGGGAGGAGAGGAGTCCCACAGTGTGAGGAGAGACTGAGGGAGGAGAGGAGTCCCACAGTGTGAGGAGAGACTGAGGGAGGAGAGGAGTCCCACAGTGTGAGGAGACTGAGGGAGGAGAGGAGTCCCACAGTGTGAGGAGAGACTGAGGGAGGAGAGGAGTCCCACAGTGTGAGGAGACTGAGGGAGGAGAGGAGTCCCACAGTGTGAGGAGACTGAGGGAGGAGAGGAGTCCCACAGTGTGAGGAGAGACTGAGGGAGGAGAGGAGTCCCACAGTGTGAGGAGAGACTGAGGGAGGAGAGGAGTCCCACAGTGTGAGGAGAGACTGAGGGAGGAGAGGAGTCCCACAGTGTGAGGAGACTGAGGGAGGAGAGGAGTCCCACAGTGTGAGGAGACTGAGGGAGGAGAGAGTCCCACAGTGTGAGGAGACTGAGGGAGGAGAGGAGTCCCACAGTGTGAGGAGAGACTGAGGGAGGAGAGGAGTCCCACAGTGTGAGGAGACTGAGGGAGGAGAGGAGTCCCACAGTGTGAGGAGAGACTGAGGGAGGAGAGGAGTCCCACAGTGTGAGGAGACTGAGGGAGGAGAGGAGTCCCACAGTGTGAGGAAGACTGAGGGAGGAGAGGAGTCCCACAGTGTGAGGAGACTGAGGGAGGAGAGGAGTCCCACAGTGTGAGGAGAGACTGAGGGAGGAGAGGAGTCCCACAGTGTGAGGAGAGACTGAGGGAGGAGAGGAGTCCCACAGTGTGAGGAGAGACTGAGGGAGGAGAGGAGTCCCACAGTGTGAGGAGAGACTGAGGGAGGAGAGGAGTCCCACAGTGTGAGGAGAGACTGAGGGAGGAGAGGAGTCCCACAGTGTGAGGAGACTGAGGGAGGAGAGGAGTCCCACAGTGTGAGGAGAGACTGAGGAGGAGAGGAGTCCCACAGTGTGAGGAGACTGAGGGAGGAGAGGAGTCCCACAGTGTGAGGAGACTGAGGGAGGAGAGGAGTCCCACAGTGTGAGGAGAGACTGAGGGAGGAGAGGAGTCCCACAGTGTGAGGAGACTGAGGGAGGAGAGGAGTCCCACAGTGTGAGGAGACTGAGGGAGGAGAGGAGTCCCACAGTGTGAGGAGAGACTGAGGGAGGAGAGGAGTCCCACAGTGTGAGGAGAGACTGAGGGAGGAGAGGAGTCCCACAGTGTGAGGAGACTGAGGGAGGAGAGGAGTCCCACAGTGTGAGGAGAGACTGAGGGAGGAGAGGAGTCCCACAGTGTGAGGAGACTGAGGGAGGAGAGGAGTCCCACAGTGTGAGGAGACTGAGGGAGGAGAGGAGTCCCACAGTGTGAGGAGAGACTGAGGGAGGAGAGGAGTCCCACAGTGTGAGGAGAGACTGAGGGAGGAGAGGAGTCCCACAGTGTGAGGAGAGACTGAGGGAGGAGAGGAGTCCCACAGTGTGAGAGAGACTGAGGGAGGAGAGGAGTCCCACAGTGTGAGGAGAGACTGAGGAGGAGAGGAGTCCCACAGTGTGAGGAGACTGAGGGAGGAGAGGAGTCCCACAGTGTGAGGAGAGACTGAGGGAGGAGAGGAGTCCCACAGTGTGAGGAAGACTGAGGGAGGAGAGGAGTCCCACAGTGTGAGGAGAGACTGAGGGAGGAGAGGAGTCCACAGTGTGAGGAGAGACTGAGGGAGGAGAGGAGTCCCACAGTGTGAGAGACTGAGGGAGGAGAGGAGTCCCACAGTGTGAGGAGAGACTGAGGGAGGAGAGGAGTCCCACAGTGTGAGGAGACTGAGGGAGGAGAGGAGTCCCACAGTGTGAGGAGACTGAGGGAGAGAGGAGTCCCACAGTGTGAGGAGAGACTGAGGGAGGAGAGGAGTCCCACAGTGTGAGGAGACTGAGGGAGGAGAGGAGTCCCACAGTGTGAGGAGACTGAGGGAGGAGAGGACCCCACAGTGTGAGGAGAGAGACTGAGGGAGGAGAGGAGTCCCACAGTGTGAGGAGAGACTGAGGGAGGAGAGGAGTCCCACAGTGTGAGGAGAGACTGAGGGAGGAGAGGAGTCCCACAGTGTGAGGAGACTGAGGGAGGAGAGGAGTCCCACAGTGTGAGGAGAGACTGAGGGAGGAGAGGAGTCCCACAGTGTGAGGAGAGACTGAGGGAGGAGAGGAGTCCCACAGTGTGAGGAGAGACTGAGGGAGGAGAGGAGTCCCACAGTGTGAGGAGACTGAGGGAGGAGAGGAGTCCCACAGTGTGAGGAGACTGAGGGAGGAGAGGAGTCCCACAGTGTGAGGAGAGACTGAGGGAGGAGAGGAGTCCCACAGTGTGAGGAGACTGAGGGAGGAGAGGAGTCCCACAGTGTGAGGAGACTGAGGGAGGAGAGGAGTCCCACAGTGTGAGGAGACTGAGGGAGGAGAGGAGTCCCACAGTGTGAGGAGACTGAGGGAGGAGAGGAGTCCCACAGTGTGAGGAGACTGAGGGAGGAGAGGAGTCCCACAGTGTGAGGAGACTGAGGGAGGAGAGGAGTCCCACAGTGTGAGGAGAGACTGGGAGGAGAGGAGTCCCACAGTGTGAGGAGAGACTGAGGGAGGAGAGGAGTCCCACAGTGTGAGGAGACTGAGGGAGGAGAGGAGTCCCACAGTGTGAGGAGACTGAGGGAGGAGAGGAGTCCCACAGTGTGAGGAGAGACTGAGGGAGGAGAGGAGTCCCACAGTGTGAGGAGACTGAGGGAGGAGAGGAGTCCCACAGTGTGAGGAGAGACTGAGGGAGGAGAGGAGTCCCACAGTGTGAGGAGACTGAGGGAGGAGAGGAGTCCCACAGTGTGAGGAGAGACTGAGGGAGGAGAGGAGTCCCACAGTGTGAGGAGAGACTGAGGGAGGAGAGGAGTCCCACAGTGTGAGGAGAGACTGAGGGAGGAGAGGAGTCCCACAGTGTGAGGAGAGACTGAGGGAGGAGAGGAGTCCCACAGTGTGAGGAGAGACTGAGGGAGGAGAGGAGTCCCACAGTGTGAGGAGAGACTGAGGGAGGAGAGGAGTCCCACAGTGTGAGGAGACTGAGGGAGGAGAGGAGTCCCACAGTGTGAGGAGAGACTGAGGGAGGAGAGGAGTCCCACAGTGTGAGGAGACTGAGGGAGGAGAGGAGTCCCACAGTGTGAGGAGAGACTGAGGGAGGAGAGGAGTCCCACAGTGTGAGGAGAGACTGAGGGAGGAGAGGAGTCCCACAGTGTGAGGAGAGACTGAGGGAGGAGAGGAGTCCCACAGTGTGAGGAGACTGAGGGAGGAGAGGAGTCCCACAGTGTGAGGAGAGACTGAGGGAGGAGAGGAGTCCCACAGTGTGAGGAGAGACTGAGGGAGGAGAGGAGTCCCACAGTGTGAGGAGAGACTGAGGGAGGAGAGGAGTCCCACAGTGTGAGGAGAGACTGAGGGAGGAGAGGAGTCCCACAGTGTGAGGAGACTGAGGGAGGAGAGGAGTCCCACAGTGTGAGGAGACTGAGGGAGGAGAGGAGTCCCACAGTGTGAGGAGAGACTGAGGGAGGAGAGGAGTCCCACAGTGTGAGGAGACTGAGGGAGGAGAGGAGTCCCACAGTGTGAGGAGAGACTGAGGGAGGAGAGGAGTCCCACAGTGTGAGGAGAGACTGAGGGAGGAGAGGAGTCCCACAGTGTGAGGAAGACTGAGGGAGGAGAGGAGTCCCACAGTGTGAGGAGAGACTGAGGGAGGAGAGGAGTCCCACAGTGTGAGGAGACTGAGGGAGGAGAGGAGTCCCACAGTGTGAGGAGACTGAGGGAGGAGAGGAGTCCCACAGTGTGAGGAGACTGAGGGAGGAGAGGAGTCCCACAGTGTGAGGAGAGACTGAGGGAGGAGAGGAGTCCCACAGTGTGAGGAGACTGAGGGAGGAGAGGAGTCCCACAGTGTGAGGAGACTGAGGGAGGAGAGGAGTCCCACAGTGTGAGGAGACTGAGGGAGGAGAGGAGTCCCACAGTGTGAGGAGACTGAGGGAGGAGAGGAGTCCCACAGTGTGAGGAGACTGAGGGAGGAGAGGAGTCCCACAGTGTGAGGAGAGACTGAGGGAGGAGAGGAGTCCCACAGTGTGAGGAGAGACTGAGGGAGGAGAGGAGTCCCACAGTGTGAGGAGACTGAGGGAGGAGAGGAGTCCCACAGTGTGAGGAGAGACTGAGGGAGGAGAGGAGTCCCACAGTGTGAGGAGAGACTGAGGGAGGAGAGGAGTCCCACAGTGTGAGGAGACTGAGGGAGGAGAGGAGTCCCACAGTGTGAGGAGAGACTGAGGGAGGAGAGGAGTCCCACAGTGTGAGGAGAGACTGAGGGAGGAGAGGAGTCCCACAGTGTGAGAGAGACTGAGGGAGGAGAGGAGTCCCACAGTGTGAGGAGACTGAGGGAGGAGAGGAGTCCCACAGTGTGAGAGACTGAGGAGGGAGGAGAGAGTCCCACAGTGTGAGGAGACTGAGGGAGGAGAGGAGTCCCACAGTGTGAGGAGAGACTGAGGGAGGAGAGGAGTCCCACAGTGTGAGGAGACTGAGGGAGGAGAGGAGTCCCACAGTGTGAGGAGAGACTGAGGGAGGAGAGGAGTCCCACAGTGTGAGGAGACTGAGGGAGGAGAGGAGTCCCACAGTGTGAGGAGAGACTGAGGGAGAGAGGAGTCCCACAGTGTGAGGAGAGACTGAGGGAGGAGAGGAGTCCCACAGTGTGAGGAGAGACTGAGGGAGGAGAGGAGTCCCACAGTGTGAGGAGAGACTGAGGGAGGAGAGGA
>JASTWF010002275.1:0-32593 GCA_030390025.1 Squalus acanthias
TCTCTCTCTCTCTCTCTCTCTCTCTCTCTCCCCAGTGCTCTCTCTCTCTCTCACTGACCCCTGTGTACTCTCTCTTACACTGGCTAATGCATTTGCTCTCTCTCTCGCCCACAGGTGGGTCTCTTCACTTGCCAGGCCCCCGTGCTTTGCCTTGAGGCGAATCCTGTTTCCCCCGGGGTGGGGGTCTGCGGGGACTCTTCGGGTAACGTCTACTTCTTGCGCTGGAATAGCCGCCCCGCCGACGGTTAAACCCGCCCAGCCCTGGGAGCAGAGGAGCACCGCCAGGAGCAACACCGCCTCCCGACCTGGTGATACAGTCCCGCCGGGGGAGGGGAGAGGACCGGCGCTGGACTGAAGCTTACTTTCATTGGCTTAACTAATCCATGGGTCCCGTTTACACTCTGGGAGAGGGTCTCTCCATCAGGGACCCCTTTATAGAGGGAGTCTCTCCATCAGGGACCCCTTTAAAGAGGGAGTCTCTCCATCAGGGACCCCTTTAAAGAGGGAGTCTCTCCATCAGGGACCCCTTTAAAGAGGGAGTCTCTCCATCAGGGACCCCTTTAAAGAGGGAGTCTCTCCATCAGGGACCCCTTTAAAGAGGGAGTCTCTCCATCAGGGGTCCCTTTAAAGAGGGAGTCTCTCCATCAGGGACCCCTTTATAGAGGGAGTCTCTCCATCAGGGACCCCTTTAAAGAGGGAGTCTCTCCATCAGGGGACCCCTTTAAAGAGGGAGTCTCTCAGCAGGGTCCCTTTAACCAGGGTTAACCAGTAACGTTTTCTGTTGATTTTCTGAATTCGAGGGCAGATTGCTTCCAAATGCGGGAGAACATTTAATGGGTGGAGGGTTCAGGCACTCTAAAGTAAACTCAGGCCTGTGGGTTAATTGAAATGCTGCTTTTTTTTTAAGTTAAATAACTAAATTTTTAAATTGACACTTTGCTGATCTCACCCATAAGAGGAGCTCCCTCTAATCTCAAATTTTGGGTTTTGTTGATGTCTGAATCTCCTGCCCAGTGCGGTCCTGAGCCCCACAGAGCAGTAAGAGCCCAGGTTCCATCCCCCACTCCCCGGTCTGTGCTGAGTTAGCAGATGCCTGCCGGGTGGGGTTACAATTGGTGCTGAGCCCCACACAGCTGTACCTTGTGCTCCAGTGGGCAGCAGATAACGGGGGGGGCGAGCGAGCTTACTCTGATTGTGAGAAACGTGGATCAGACTCACTGCAGCGCAAGCATGATTGAAACTGTGTGCAGGAATAATCATTCAATAAAAGGAATTATACCCCCTGCGTAGAGTCTGTGTTCCGAATCTGCCCCGACCCTGGACTTCTCACCAGCTTCTTCTCTGCTCGTTCTCAAAACTTTCGTGCAGTTTTCTTGGAGGTTTTGAGCCCCGCGGGCTCAGAAATCTGAATCCCCAAATCCAGCCGCCGAGCGGTTGCAGGTCGTGTCGTCTGTGATGGGGAACTGGGTGGGGCAGTGGTGTCAGACACTGACCTTTCACCCTGTGGGACCCGAGGTGAAACAGACTGTGGAAAGGAACCCACCAATGTCGTCTTGAACCCATTTACAGTCTCATCACTCTTTGACAAACCTCCTGCTGGTGTGTCATCGCCAAATCTTCAGATTCTGCTCCCAACCCCCAAATCCCAATTGTCTATGAATACTGAGAAGAAAAGTGAGCCCAGCACTGACCCCCGGGGAAACCACGGCCAGCCCTTCTCCAATCTGAACAAAAGTGGGCCCAGCACTGACCCCCGGGGAAACCACGGCCAGCCCTTCTCCAATCTGAACAAAAGTGGGCCCAGCACTGACCCCTGGGGAAACCACGGCCAGCCCTTCTCCAATCTGAACAAAAGTGGGCCCAGCACTGACCCCCGGGGAAACCACGGCCAGCCCTTCTCCAATCTGAACAAAAGTGGGCCCAGCACTGACCCCCGGGGAAACCACGGCCAGCCCTTCTCCAATCTGAACAAAAGTGGGCCCAGCACTGACCCCCGGGGAAACCACGGCCAGCCCTTCTCCAATCTGAACAAAAGTGGGCCCAGCACTGACCCCCGGGGAAACCACGGCCAGCCCTTCTCCAATCTGAGACAAAAGTGGGCCCAGCACTGACCCCTGGGGAAACCACAGCCAGCCCTTCTCCAATCTGAGAAGAAAAGTGGGCCCAGCACTGACCCCTGGGGAAACCACAGCCAGCCCTTCTCCAATCTGAACAAAAGTGGGCCCAGCACTGACCCCCGGGGAAACCACGGCCAGCCCTTCTCCAATCTGAGAAGAAAAGTGGGCCCAGCACTGACCCCTGGGGAAACCACGGCCAGCCCTTCTCCAATCTGGACCAAAGTGGGCCCAGCAATGACCCCTGGGGAAACCACGGCCAGCCCTTCTCCAATCTGGACCAAAGTGGGCCCAGCAATGACCCCTGGGGAAACCACTGCCAGCCCTTCTCCAATCTGAACAAAAGTGGGCCCAGCACTGACCCCTGGGGAAACCACGGCCAGCCCTTCTCCAATCTGAACAAAAGTGGGCCCAGCACTGACCCCTGGGGAAACCACTGCCAGCCCTTCTCCAATCTGAACAAAAGTGGGCCCAGCACTGACCCCTGGGGAAACCACGGCCAGCCCTTCTCCAATCTGAACAAAAGTGGGCCCAGCACTGACCCCTGGGGAAACCACTGCCAGCCCTTCTCCAATCTGAACAAAAGTGGGCCCAGCACTGACCCCTGGGGAAACCACGGCCAGCCCTTCTCCAATCTGAGAACAAAAGTGGGCCCAGCACTGACCCCTGGGGAAACCACAGCCAGCCCTTCTCCAATCTGAGAACAAAAGTGGGCCCAGCACTGACCCCTGGGGAAACCACGGCCAGCCCTTCTCCAATCTGAACAAAAGTGGGCCCAGCACTGACCCCTGGGGAAACCACAGCCAGCCCTTCTCCAATCTGAACAAAAGTGGGCCCAGCACTGACCCCTGGGGAAACCACTGCCAGCCCTTCTCCAATCTGAACAAAAGTGGGCCCAGCACTGACCCCTGGGGAAACCACTGCCAGCCCTTCTCCAATCTGAACAAAAGTGGGCCCAGCACTGACCCCCTGGGGAAACCACAGCCAGCCCTTCTCCAATCTGAACAAAAGTGGGCCCAGCACTGACCCCTGGGGAAACCACGGCCAGCCCTTCTCCAATCTGAACAAAAGTGGGCCCAGCACTGACCCCTGGGGAAACCACGGCCAGCCCTTCTCCAATCTGAACAAAAGTGGGCCCAGCACTGACCCCTGGGGAACCACGGCCAGCCCTTCTCCAATCTGAACAAAAGTGGGCCCAGCACTGACCCCTGGGGAACCACGGCCAGCCCTTCTCCAATCTGAACAAAAGTGGGCCCAGCACTGACCCCCGGGGAAACCACGGCCAGCCCTTCTCCAATCTGAACAAAAGTGGGCCCAGCACTGACCCCTGGGGGAACCACGGCCAGCCCTTCTCCAATCTGAACAAAAGTGGGCCCAGCACTGACCCCTGGGGAAACCACGGCCAGCCCTTCTCCAATCTGAACAAAAGTGGGCCCAGCACTGACCCCTGGGGAACCACGGCCAGCCCTTCTCCAATCTGAACAAAAGTGGGCCCAGCACTGACCCCCTGGGGAAACCACAGCCAGCCCTTCTCCAATCTGAACAAAAGTGGGCCCAGCACTGACCCCTGGGGAAACCACGGCCAGCCCTTCTCCAATCTGAACAAAAGTGGGCCCAGCACTGACCCCTGGGGAAACCACGGCCAGCCCTTCTCCAATCTGAACAAAAGTGGGCCCAGCACTGACCCCTGGGGGAACCACGGCCAGCCCTTCTCCAATCTGAACAAAAGTGGGCCCAGCACTGACCCCTGGGGGAACCACGGCCAGCCCTTCTCCAATCTGAACAAAAGTGGGCCCAGCACTGACCCCTGGGGGAACCACTGCCAGCCCTTCTCCAATCTGAACAAAAGTGGGCCCAGCACTGACCCCTGGGGAAACCACGGCCAGCCCTTCTCCAGTCTGAGAACAAAAGTGGGCCCAGCACTGACCCCTGGGGAAACCACTGCCAGCCCTTCTCCAGTCTGAACAAAAGTGGGCCCAGCACTGACCCCTGGGGAAACCACTGCCAGCCCTTCTCCAATCTGAACAAAAGTGGGCCCAGCACTGACCCCCGGGGAAACCACAGCCAGCCCTTCTCCAATCTGAACAAAAGTGGGCCCAGCACTGACCCCCCGGGGAAACCACTGCCAGCCCTTCTCCAGTCTGAGAACCCTGACCCTCTGTTTCCCGTCCCTGACCAACTTTCTCACCACAGTCTTCCATTTCTTTTTAAACTTCTCCACCTGAACAGATTGGACATTTCCCCCGGGGGTCCCCTGTTACCTTCAGACCGTTGCTCACCATTTGCCTGATTTCACTTCTCGCCAAATTGTCTTGGAGCCTCCCAGCCGTGTGAACATCCAGAGGTTTCCAAGGAGTTTTCCAGCAGATTTCTTCAAATCTGCTTTTCCTCAAAACAGCTGGAAGTTCTGGCGCGACTTCCCCGGTAGGGGAAAAAATCACCGGGTTCTGGGACGGAAGAATTAATGGCCCTTCTCCAGGTCTTGACTCTGTGCTAATACCCTTAGAGAGTTATAAAGGACATGGGTTCAAATCCCCACTCCAGAAACTTCAGCCCATAATCCAGGCCAACACTCCCAGTGCTGAGGGAGATGCTGTACGCTCGGAGGTGCCGTCTTTCGGATCAAATGTTAAACCGGATGTAAAAGATCCCATGGCACTATTGGTAGAAGAGCAGGGGAGTTCTCCGTGGTGTCCTGGGGCCAATACTTGTCCCTCAACGAACATCACTAAAACAGATGAACTGGTCATTTATTGCATTGTTGTTTGTGGGATCATGCTGTGCACAAATTGGCTGCCGAGTGTCCTACAATAAAACAGTGTCCACATTCAAAAAGCCCCGCCCATTGGCTGAGGATTGGGACTTCCTGAAGTTGTGAAAGGCACTGGAGAAATGCAAGTTCCTCCCCCACCCCAGCCAATCCGGGACCGCCATCCCCTCTAATCTCATTCTCCGTCTCTCTCTGTCCTCTCCCCAGGCTCTTGCTGACCCCAGGGCTCGGGTTCTCTGTGAATGCAGGGGTCATGGGCTGCACAAACTGGAGCTCTTTCGCGCTGAGCGGAGATTGGGGGCGGCCCGTGACCCCCGACCCTGAATCAATGGCAGAAACATTCAGACATGCTGTGATGTATGGAAAGGATTGTGGCATCATCCACTGCAGGGCAAAGCAGCGTCAGCCATGTTTGTGTGACATACCATAAAAACAGAACATGCTGCAAATACTCAGCAGGTCAGGCAGCATCTGTGGAGAGAGAAACAGAGTTAACATTTCAGGTCGCTGAAAGGTCACCAACATGAAACGTTAACTCTGTTTCTCTCTCCACAGATGCTGCCTGACCTGCTGAGTGTTTCCAGCAGTTTGATTTTATTTCAGATTTCCAGCATCCGCAGCATTTTGCTTTTGTTTGTGTGTGACGTCCAGTCGGCCATGTTTGTGTGACATAACACGCTGCGCATGTCTGCCGTTTCTTTAAATAAAACAGCTCGATTGAAAGGAAAAGTAACTTCAGTTTCCATCAAAATAACCGCTCGATCTTAATCGATTAAAGTGATAGCCTGGTCTACAGGGCCTAGTGTAATATAAAGAGTGACAGGGTCGAGTGTAATATAAACAGTGACAGGGTCGAGTGTAATATAAACAGTGACAGGGTCGAGTGTAATATAAACAGAGACAGAGTCCAGTATAATATAAACAGAGACAGGGTCTAGTGTAATATAAATAGAGACAGGGTCTAGTGTAATATAAACAGAGACAGGTCTAGTGTAAGACAGGTCTAGTGTAATATAAATAGAGACAGGGTCTAGTGTAATATAAATAGAGACAGGGTCTAGTGTAATATAAATAGAGACAGGGTCGAGTGTAATATAAACAGAGACAGGGTCTAGTGTAATATAAACAGAGACAGGGTCTAGTGTAATATAAATGAGAAGTCGCACAACACCAGGTTATAGTCCAACAGATTTATTTAATTTTACAAGCTTTCGGAGCAGTTCGCTCCTTCGTCAGGTAAGTTTAGCAGTGAGAGAATCTCCCAGAATTCACAATTTAAACACAGATTGACAGGATATGCAGCCAGCAGGTGGTTTGACACGTTGGACCCCCTGGGACACATCTCATTGTCTTGGCTACGCTCTTTGATGTAGGGAAAGATTTGAATATATTTTGTCTGTGTTTAAATTGTGAATTCTGGGAGATTCTCTCACTGCTAAACTTACCTGACGAAGGAGCGAACTGCTCCGAAAGCTTGTAAAATTAAATAAATCTGTTGGACTATAACCTGGTGTTGTGCGACTTCTCATTTTTGTCCACCCCAGTCCAACGCCGGCATCTCCACATCATGACCTCTAGTGTAATATAAACAGAGACAGGGTCTAGTGTAATATAAACAGAGACAGGGCCTAGTGTAATATAAACAGAGACAGGGCCTAGTGTAATATAAACAGAGACAGGGTCTAGTGTAATATAAACAGAGACAGGGTCGAGTGTAATATAAACACAGACAGGGTCTAGTGTAATATAAACACAGACAGGGTCTAGTGTAATATAAACAGAGACAGGGTCTAGTGTAATATAAACAGAGACAGGGGTCTAGTGTAATATAAACAGACAGGGTCTAGTGTAATATAAACAGAGACAGGGTCTAGTGTAATATAAACAGAGACAGGGTCTAGTGTAATATAAACAGAGACAGGGTCTAGTGTAATATAAACAGAGACAGGGTCTAGTGTAATATAAACAGAGACAGGGTCTGGTGTAATATAAACAGAGACAGGGTCTAGTGTAATATAAACAGAGACAGGGTCTAGTGTAATATAAACAGAGACAGGGTCTAGTGTAATATAAACAGACAGGGTCTAGTGTAATATAAAGAGAGACAGGGTCTAGTGTAATATAAACAGCGACAGGGTCTAGTGTAATATAAACAGACAGGGTCTAGTGTAATATAAAGAGAGACAGGGTCTAGTGTAATATAAACAGAGACAGGGTCTAGTGTAATATAAACAGAGACAGGGTCTGGTGTAATATAAACAGCGACAGGGTCTGGTGTAATATAAACAGGACAGGGTCTAGTGTAATATAACAGAGACAGGGTCTAGTGTAATATAAACACTGACAGGGTCTAGTGTAATATAAACAGACAGGGTCTAGTGTAATATAAACAGAGACAGGGTCTAGTGTAATATAAACAGAGACAGGGTCTGGTGTAATATAAACAGAGACAGGGTCTGGTGTAATATAAACAGAGACAGGGTCTAGTGTAATATAAACAGAGACAGGGTCTAGTGTAATATAAACAGAGACAGGGGTCTAGTGTAATATAAACAGAGACAGGGTCTAGTGTAATATAAACAGAGACAGGGTCTGTGTAATATAAACAGAGACAGGGTCTGGTGTAATATAAACAGAGACAGGGTCTGGTGTAATATAAACAGAGACAGGGTCTGGTGTAATATAAACAGAGACAGGGTCTGGTGTGATATAAACAGAGACAGGGTCTAGTGTAATATAAACAGACAGGGTCTAGTGTAATATAAACAGACAGGGTCTAGTGTAATATAAACAGACAGGGTCTAGTGTAATATAAACAGACAGGGTCTAGTGTAATATAAACAGAGACAGGGTCTAGTGTAATATAAAGAGAGACAGGGTCTGGTGTAATATAAACAGCGACAGGGTCTGGTGTAATATAAACAGACAGGGTCTAGTGTAATATAAAGAGAGACAGGGTCTAGTGTAATATAAACAGAGACAGGGTCTAGTGTAATATAAACAGAGACGGGGTCTAGTGTAATATAAACAGAGACGGGGTCCAGTGTAATATAAACAGAGACAGGGTCTAGTGTAATATAAACAGAGACAGGGTCTAGTGTAATATAAACAGAGACAGGGTCAAGTGTAATATAAACAGAGACAGGGTCTAGTGTAATATAAACTGAGACAGGGTCTAGTGCAGTAATAACTGAGACAGGGCCTCGTGTAATATAATCAGTGACATGTTCTGGTGCTGCAATAACTGATACAGGGCCTAATACAATAACAAAGACATGGTCTAGTGTGATAATAACTGAGAAAGCGCCTAGTGTAATATAAACTGAGACATGGTCTAGTAAGATGCTAAATCCACTTACATTGAGACACCAAATCCAGGAACCACTTACACTGAGACACCAAATCCAGGAACCACTTACACTGAGACACCAAATCCAGGGATCACTTGCATTGAGATGCCAAATCTAGGGATCACCAACGCTATAATGGGAATCAGAGAGCCTCAGTATGGGGAATGGTCATGGTGGTGAATCCAGCTCTAGTGAGAACATAAGAACATAAGAAATAGGAGCAGGAGTAGGCCATTCGGCCCTTCGAGCCTGCTCCCCCATTCAATGCAATCATGGCTGATCTTCTGCCTCAATTCCATTCACTGGCCTTATCGCCATATCCCTTGATGCCCTTACAAGTCCTAAATCTATCGACTTCTGTTTTGAATATACCCAATGACTGAGCTTCCACAGCCCTCTGGGGTAGAGAATTCCAGAGATTCACCACCCTTTGTGTGTAGAAATTTCTTCTCATCTCAGTCCTGAATGGCCTACCCTTTATCCTGAGGCTGTGGCCCCTGGTTCTCGACACCCCAGCCAAGGGAAACATTCTCCCAGCATCCATCCTATCAAGCTCTGTAATAATTTTGTATGCTGCAATGAGATCCCCTCTCATTCTTCTGAATTCAAGAGAATACAGGCCTAGTTTACTCAATCTCTTCTCATACGACAGTCCCACCATCCCAGGAATCAATCTCGTGAACCTTCGTTGCACTCCCTCTATGGCAAGTATATCCTTCCTTAGGTAAGGAGACCAAAATGAGACCAAAAGTACTCCAGGTGTGGTCTCACCAAGGCCCTATATAATTGGAGTAAGACTTCTTTACTCCTGTACTCAAATCCTATTTTAATGAAGGCCAGCATACCATTTGCCTTCCAAATGGCTTGCTGCACCTGCACATTCACTTTGTGACTCATGTACAAGGACACCCAGGTCCCTTTGAGCATCCGCATTCTCCAATCTTTCACCATTTAGGAAATACTCTGCCTTTCTGTTTTTTCTACCAAAGTGGATAACTTCACATTTATCCACATTATAAAGTTATACAGCACAGAAAGAGGCCCTTCGGCTAATCGTGTCCGCGCCAGCCACCAAGCCCTGTCTATTCTAATCCCATTTTCCAGCACTTGGTCCATAGCCTTGTATGCTATGGCGTTTCAAGTGCTCATTTAAATGCTTCTTGAATGTTGTGAGGGTTCCTGCCTCTACCACCCTTTCAGGCAGTGAGTTCCAGATTCCAACCACCCTCTGGGTGAAAAAGATTTTCCTCAAATCCCCTCTAAACCTCCTGCCCCTTACCTTGAAACTATGCCCCCTGGTTATTGACCCCTCCACTAAGGGGAAAGGTTCCTTTCTATCTCCCCCCCTCATAATTTTGTACACCTCAATCAGGTCCCCCCTCAGCCTTCTCTGCCCTGAGGAAAACAACCCCAGCCTGTCCAGTCTCTCTTCATAGCTGAGGCGCTCCAGCCCAGGTAACATCCTGGTGAATCTCCTCTGCACCCTCTCCAATGCAATCACATTCCTCTTATAGTGTGGCGACCAGAACTGCACACAGTATTCCAGCTGTGGCCTAACTAGCATTTTGTGCAGCTCCATCATAACCTCCCTGCTCTTATAGTCTATGCCTCGGCTAATGAAGGCAAGTATCCCATATGCCTTTTTAACCACCTTATCTACCTGTCCTGCTGCCTTCAGGGATCTATGTACATGCACACCAAGGTTCCTCTGTCCTTCCTGGGGTCCTACCATTCATTGTGTATTCCCTTGCCTTGTTAGTCCTCCCAAAATGCATCACATCACACTTTTCAGGGTTAAATTCCATTTGCCACTGTTCTGCCCATCTAACCAACCCGTCTATATCATCCTGTAGCCTGAGGTTTCCCTCCTCGCTATTTACCACTCCACCAATTTTCGTGTCATCTGCGAACTTACTGATCATACCTCCTACATTCATATCTAAATCATTAATGTACACTACAAACAGCAAAGGACCCAGCACCGATCCCTGTGGTACACCACTGGACACAGGCTTCCAGTCACAAAAACAACCTTCGACCATCACCCTCTGCCTCCTGCCACTAAGCCAATTTTGGATCCAATGTGCCAAATTGCCCTGGATCCCATGGGCTCTTACCTTCTTGACCAGTCTCCCATGCAGGACTTTGTCAAAAGCCTTACTGAAGTCCATGTAGACTACATCAACTGCACTACCCTCATCCACACACCTAGTCACCCCCTCGAAAAATTCAATTCAATTGGTTAGACATGATCTCCCCCTGACAAAGCCATGCTGACTATCCTTGATTAATCCTTGCCTCTCCAAGTGGAGACTAATTCTGTCCCTCAGAATTATTTCCAATAATTTCCCTACCACTGACCTGTAATTCCCTTGTTTATCCCTACTACCCTTCTTGAATAATGGTACTACGTTAGGTGTTCTCCAGTCCTCTGGCACCTCCCCTGTGGCCAGAGAGGTTCTGAAAATTTGTGTCAGAGCCCCTGCAATCTCCTCCCTTGCCTCACACAGCAGCCTGGGATACATCTCGTCAGGTCCTGGGGATTTATCCACTTTTAAGCCCGCTAAAACCGCTAGTACCTCCTCCCTCTCAATACTAATTTGTTCAAGTATATCACAATCCCCCTGCCTGATTCCTATGCCTACACCGTCCTTCTCCATAGTGAACACAGATGCAAAATATTCATTTAAAACCTCACCTACATCTTCCGGCTCTACACACAGATTGCCACTTTGGTCCCGAATGGGTCCTACTCTTTCCCTGGTTATCCTCTTGCCCTTAATATACTTATAAAACACCTTGGGATTTTCCTTTATTTCGCCCGCCAGTGTTTTTTCATGCCCCCTCTTCGCTCTCCTAATTTCTTTTTTAAGTACCCCCGTGCACTTTCTATACTCCTGAATTATAGACTGGTCAGCCTGACATCGGTGGTGGGTAAAATGATGGAATCAATTATTAAAGATGTCATAACAGACTATTTGGAAAGTGGCGACATGATAGGTCCAAGTCAGCATGGATTTGTGAAAGGGAAATCATGCTTGACAAATCTTCTGGAATTTTTTGAGGATGTTTCCAATAGGGTGGACGGGGGGGAACCAGTAGATGTGGTGTATTTGGACTTTCAGAAGGCCTTCGACAAGGTCCCACACAAGAGATTGGTGTGCAAAGTTAAAGCACATGGGATTGGGGGTAATGTGTTGACGTGGATTGAGAACTGGTTGGCACACAGGAAACAAAGAGTAGGAGTAAATGGGTACTTTTCAGAATGGCAGGCAGTGACCAGCGGGGTACCGCAGGGTTCGGTGCTGGGGCCCCAGCTGTTTACATTATATATTAATGATTTGGACGAAGGGATTAATTGTAATATCTCCAAATTTGCGGATGACACTAAATTGGGAGGCAGTGTGAACAATGAGGAGGATGCTAGGAGGCTACAGAGTGACTTGGACAGGTTGGGTGAATGGGCAAATGTATGGCAGATGAAGTACAATGTGGATAAATGTGAGGTTATCCACTTTGGTGGTAAAAATAGGGAGGCAGACTATTACCTGAATGGTGGCAGATTAGGGAAAGGGGAGGTGCAACGAGACCTGGGCGTCATGGTACATCAGTCACTGAAGGTGGGAAGGCAAGTGCAGCAGGCAGTCAAGAAAGCAAATGGCATGATGGCCTTCATAGCAAGGGGATTTGAGTACAGGAGTAGGGAGGTGATGCTACAGTTGTACAGGGCCTTAGTGAGGCCACACCTGGAGTATTGTGTGCAGTTTTGGTCTCCTAACTTGAGGAAGGACATTCTTGTTATTGAGGGAGTGCAACGAAGGTTCACTAGATTGATTCCTGGGATGGGCAGACTGACATATCAAGAAAGACTGGATCAACTGAACTTGTATCCTCTGGAGTTCAGAAGAATGAGGGGGGATCTTATAGAGACGTTTAAAATCCTGACTGGTTTAGACAAATTAGATGCGGGCAGAATGTTTCCAATGTTAGGGAAAACTAGAACCAGGGGTCACAGTCTAAGGATAAAGGGGGAAGCCATTTAAGACTGAGATGAGGAGGAACTTCTTCACCCAGAGAGTGGTGAATCTGTGGAATTCACTACCACAGAAGGTTGTTGAGGCCAGTTCGCTAAATATATTCAAAAGGGAGTTAGATATAATACTCACAACTAGGGGGATCAAGGGGTATGGCGAGAAAGCAGGAATGGGGTACTGAGGTAGCATGTTCAGCCATGAACGCATTGAATGGCGGTGCAGGCTCGAAGGACCGAATGGTCTACTCCTGCACCTATTTTCTATGTTTCTATGTTTCCTCTAGGGCTTCCACTGTTTTTAGTCCTTTGTATCTGCCAAAAGCCTCCCTTTTTTCCCTAATCCATTCTTGTATATCCCTTGACATCCAGGGTTCCTTGGGTTGGTTGGTCCCACCCTTGACCTTTATGGGAACATGTTGGCGTTGTACTCTCTCTATTTCCTTTCTGAAAGACTCCCACTGCTCTGATGTGGATTTTCCTACAAGTAGCTGATCCCAGTCCACTTTGGCCAGATTATAATCCATCTGCCATGTTCTCGCCCACTCACTGAGCCTGTCAAGATCCCCTTGAATCCTCTTCACATCCTCTTCACAACTAACAGTGCCACCTAGCTTTGTGTCATCAGCAAATTTGGAAATGTTACATTTAGTCTCCTCATCCAAATCATTGATATAGATTGTGAATAGCTGGAGCCCAAGCACCGATCCTTGCGGTACCCCACTAGTCACAGCCTGCCATCCTGAAAAAGACCCGTTTATCCCTACTCTTTGTTTACTGTCTGTTAACCAATTCTCAATCCATGCTAGTATATTACCCCCCAGTATTTGTGTGTGAGGTATCCAATGTCACGTGTGCATCTCTCTCAGACTGTAACCCTCTCTCTCACAGATTGTAACTCTCTCTCTCACAGACTGTAACCCTCTCTCTCACAGACTGTAACCCTCTCTCTCACAGACTGTAACCCTCTCTCACAGACTGTAACTCTCTCACAGACTGTAACTCTCTGTCATAGACTGAAAGGTGGGTAATGGATGAAGATATGACGGTGGAATCAGATGGCGAGTGGCGGGGTCTGGTGACAGAAAACATTTTCAGACAGGCCGATGACTGGATGGAACCAGCACAACACCTGGATCCGCCTGCTCTTGTCCCCAAAGTCTAATGTCCCTGATGTCTTTTTCCTGTGAGAAATGAAGAGATGTGAAAGAAAGGAGGAAATCAGGCTCAGGCCAGAAAGAAGATTCCTTGAATGAAAAATTCATGAGGCTGTTTTGTGACTCGACTGTGTGAAGTTAAAAAACATGAAATGAGAAAGGATGCGTCTTGTGACACTGCCATTGTCAATAGTGGTTTCTCTCCCTAACCCCTAATCCTGACCCCAAACCAGTAACCCCTAATCCTAACCCATAATGATAACCACTAACCTCTAACCCTAACCGCTAGTGAAAACCCTAACCACTAACCCATAACCACAGCCACAAACCCCGAAGTGTATCACCAGCCCCAAACTCCAATGCCCCGAACCCTAAATCATTCAGTGTCTGGTCATTGTGAGTCACCGATGATGGTCGGCCTTGTCAATAGTCATTGTGATGTCACTGTTGATGCAGGTCAGTCATGTTGTCAATAGTCATTGTGATGTCACCGGTGATGCAGGTCGGTCGTGTTGTATAGTCATTGTGATGTCATCGATGATGCAGTGTCAATAATCACACTGAATGGTGCAAAAAAAATCCCAAAAAGCTTGAAAACAGCCCGAAGGGAGTTACTTTATTTTTTTATTCGTTCATGTGATGTGGGCGTCCCTGGCAAGGCCAGCATTTATTGCCCATCCCTAATTGCCCTTGAGAAGGTGGTGGTGAGCCACCTTCTTGAACCGCTGCAGTCCGTGTGGTGAAGGTCCTCCCACAGAGCTGTTAGGGAGGGAGTTCCAGGATTTTGACCCAGCGACGATGAAGGATCGGCGATATATTTCCATGTCCGGATGGTGGGGAGCTTGGAGGTGGTGGTGTTCCCCTGCGCCTGCTGCCTTCATCCTTCTAGGTGGAAGAGGCCGCGGGTTTGGGAGGTGCTGCCGAAGAAGTCTTGGCGAGTTGCTGCAGTGCATCTTGTAGATGGTACACACTGCAGCCACGGTACGCCGGTGGTGGAGGGAGTGAATGTTTAAAGTGAGGTGGCAATCAAGCAGGCTGCTTTGTCTTGGATGGTGTCGAGCTTCTTGAGTGTTGTTGGAGCTGCACTCATCCAGACAATTGGGGAATATTCCATCACACTCCTTACTTGTGCCTTGTAGATGGTTCGTAAAGGATGAAATCAGAGCAATAGTGAGAAAAGATATTGGCTCAGAAAATAAAGATGTAGAATCAGTCTGGGTGGAGCTAAGAAGCACCAAGGGGCAGAAAACATTGGTGGGAGTTGTCTATCGGCCTCCAAACAGTAGTGGTAATGTAGGGGATGGCATCAAATAGGAAATTAGAGATGCATGTAACAAGGGTACTACAGTAATCATGGGTGACTTTAATTTACATATAGACTGGCCAAACCAAATTAGCAATAATACTGTGGAGGATGAATTCCTGGAGTGTGTCTGAGATAGTTTTTTAGACCAGTACGTTGAGGAGCCAACTAGGGTATTGGGTATTGTACAATGAGAAGGGGTTAATTAATAATCTTGTTGTGCGGGGTCCTTTAGGCAAGAGTGACCATAACATGATAGAATTCTTCATTAAGATGGAAAGTGAAGAAGTCCAATCCGAAACTAGGGTCCTAAATCTAAACAAAAGAAACTATGAAGGTATGAGGAGTGAGTTGGCTAAGATAGATTGGGGAGCTTCATTAAAAGGCATTGATGGTGGATAGGCAATGGCTAGCATTTAAGGAATGAATGCATGAATTGCAGCAGTTATACATTCCTTTCTGGCGCAAAAACACAAAAGGAAAATCGGCCCAACCATGGCTAACAAAAGAAATTAAGGATAGTATTCGATCCAAAGAGGAGTCATATAAAGTTGCCAGAAAAAGTAGCAAGCCTGAGGATTGGGAGCAGTTTAGAGTTCAGCAAAAAAGGACCAAGAGATTGATTAAGGGGGGAAAAATAGAAAGATTAACTGTAATCATCTGGCAGTATTCTCTGACTATATATGCTGTGCCTATATACATCTCTTCACTTCACCTGACGAAGGAGCAGCGCTCCGAAAGCTTGTGATTTCAAATAAAACTGTTGGACTATAACCTGGTGTTGTGCGACTTTTCACAATTGTCCACCCCAGTCCAACACCGGCATCTTCACATCATGTCTACAAGATGACCACGGTCAGGCCGTGTGGATTCAAGGACCAGGCAGCAGAATGGATGGATAGATCACTGCAAAATACGAATCAGATGGTAGGAGTTAAGGCACGTCTCTCAGAATGGCTGAAAGTGAGAAGTGGCATCCCGCAGTGATCCGTGCTGGAACCAATGTTGTTTACAATGATTTGGACGCAGAAGTTGGAGGTATGTTGTCCTAATTTGCAGATGACACGAAATTGGATGGTATAGCTAATAATATGGGGACTACACCAAAATACAGGAAGACGTAGACAGACTTGCAGACTGGGCAGATAAATGGGAAATAAAATTCAATAAAGTGAAATGTGAGGTGGTTCATTTTTCTTGGAGGAATAATGAGACCACTTATTCCTTGCCATGTAAAAAAGCGAAATGGGGTCGAGGAGCAAAGAGATCTGGTAATACAGATACATAAATTGCTAAAAGTAGCAACGCAATTTGTTGAGGCCATAAAGAGTGCAAATAAAGTACTGAGTTTCATTTATAGAGAATATAATACAAAACCAGAGACTCGCCCCGCCTAGACCGCCATGGTGGTGGTGTGGTTCTCTTCACCAAATCACACTTTGCTCTGTCCCCCTACTCCTTTGGCACTTTCTCCTCCTTTGAGCATCTCACATTGTTGCACCCCTCTCACCTCACTTAAAATCCTCATTCTCTACCGCCCACCCAAGTACCATAAACGTTTTATCACCGAGATATCTTCACTGTTCTCCTCCCTCAGCCTCTGCACTGAGCAACATCTCATCCTCGGTGATTTCAACCTCCATCTTAATTCATCATGTTCTCTATCCTCAGAGTTCACTAACCTCCTATCCTCCCTTAATCTCTCCCTCCATGTAAACTCCCCAACCCATATTCACAGCCAACCACTTGATCTTGCCATCTATCGTGGCCTCGCTACTCCCATTGTGTCAATCGTAGGCCATCTCTGATCACTTCCTGGTATTTCGCTACACCCACATCCCCCTTCCCCCCCCCCCCCCCCCCGACAACCCTACGTCCTGGAAAAAACTATCTTCCAACTCTCTCTTACAATTGCAGTTACGAAATCCCAACTGTCCAGCCTCTGGCCCTCCATTCACCACAACATTTCTGCAGCTACCGATCTGCTCAACCACACCCTCACCACCACCTTTGATGCCCTAGTCCCTATTAAAATCATTACTCTCTCTCACCCTGACCGTTACCCCTGGTACAGCGCTCCCTTAAGTCCAAGGGACACAGACTTCAATAGATATGGCGGACAACTGGTTTAGCCATTCACCACCAGATCTGGCTGGACCACGTGAAGCATTATCGGGTCCTGTTCTCATCTGCCAATATTGCTCACTATTCCAGGATCATTCTGGAAAGCAAAGATAACCACCGGCTTCTTTTCTCTACTGCAAACCATCTTCTTAAACCCTTTCTCCCCTGTCTTCTCCACCCTCACCTCCAATAGCAAGTGTCAGGGCCTCATGGACTTCTTTGTCTCTAAGATTGAGACCATCTGTTCAGCTGCCTCTGCCACTTCCCTTTCTCCCCCTAGCCCACTGGGCCAAACATCCTGTAAGGTTCCCCCTGTCCTAGGCCTGAACTTGCATCTTTCTCCAGTTTCTCTCCAATCACCCCTCATGACCTCTCCGCACTCATCTTGTCCATGAGGTCCACATCCTGCTCCCTCGGCTCTATTCCCACTAAACTGCTGATCACCCAACTTCCTTTTCTGGCTCCCATGTTAGCTGACATTGTTAACGGTTCTCTCTCCTCAGGTACTGTCCCCCTCTCCTTCAAATTTGCTGTCATCACCCCTCCTCAAAGCACCAACTCTTGATCCCGCTGTCCTTGCAAGCTACCGCCCCATCTCCAACCTCCCTTTCCTCTCCAACGTCCTTGAACGTGTTGTTGCCTCCCAAATCCGTGCCCATCTTTCCCGCAGCTCCATGTTTGAATCTCTCCAATCAGGTTTCCGCCCCTGCCACCCAGTAACGAAACGGCTCTCATCAAAGTCACAAATGACATCCTTTGTGACTGTGACAAAGGTAAACTATCCCTCCTCGTCCTTCTTGACCTGTCTGCAGCCTTTGACACGGTTGACCACTCCATCCCTCTCCACCGTCGTCCAGCTGGGTGGGACTGCAGTCGCCTGGTTCCATTCTTATCTATCTAATCGTAGCCAGAGAATCACCTGCAACAGCTTCTCATCCCGCTCCCGCATCGTTACCTCTGGTGTCCCCCAAGGATCTATCCTTGGCCCCCTCCTGTGTCTCATCTACATGTTGCCCCTTGGTGACATCCAAAACACAGCGTCAGTTTCCACATGTACGCTGACGACACCCAGCTCTACCTCACCACCACTTCTCTCGACCCCTCCACGGTCTCTAAATTGTCAGACTGCTTGTCCAACATCCAGTTCTGGATGAGCAGAAATTTCCTCCAATTAAGTACTGGGAAGACCGAAGCCATTGTTTTTGGTACCCGCCACAAACTCCGTTCCCTAGCCACCGACTCCATCCCTCTCCCTAACATCTGTCTGAGGCTGAACCACACTGTTTGCAACCTTGGTGTCATATTTAACCCTGAAATGAGCTTCCGACCACATATTCATGCAATAACTCAGACCGCCTATTTCCACTTCTATAACATCGCCCGTCTCCACCCCTGCCTCAGCTCATCTGCTGCTGAAACCCTCATCCATGCCTTTGTTACCTCTAGACTTCACTTTTCTAACGCACTCCTGGCTGGCCTCCCACATTCTACCCTACTTAAACTTGAGGTCATCCAAAACTCTGCTGCCCGTGTCCTAACTCACACCAAGTCTCGTTCACCCATCACCCCAGTGCTCGCTGACCTACATTGGCTCCCGGTTAAGCAGCGCCTCAATTTCAAAATTCTCATCCTTGTTTTCAAATCCCTCCATGGCCTCGCCCCTCCCTATCTCTGTAATCTCCTTCAGCCCCACAAGCCCCAGGGATATCTGCGCTCCTCTAATTCCGGCCTCTTGAGGATCCCTGATTTTAATCGCTCCACCATTGGTGGCCGTGCCTTCAGTTGCCTGGGCCCTAAGCTCTGGAATTCCTTCCCTAAACCTCTCCATCTCTCTACCTCTCTCTCCTTCTTTAAGATGCTCCTTAAAACCTACCTCTTTGACCAAGCTTTTGGTCTCCTGCCCTAATTTCTCCTTACATGGCTCAGAGTCAAATTTTATTTTATAACACTCCTGTGAAGCGCCTTGGGACGGTTTACTACGTCAAAGGCGCTATATAAATACAACTTGTTGTTGTTGTTGTAATGTTAAATATATAAATATATATATATAAAAACCTTGGTTAGACCACACTTGGAGTACTGTGTGTCGTTCTGGTCTACATACTACAAAAGAATATTGAAGCATTGGAGAAAGTGCAAAGATTTACAAGCATGTTACCAGAATTGAGACGATGCAACTATCAGGAAAGGTTGATCGGGCTGGGCTATTTTCTCTGGAAAAGGGAAGTCTGAGAGGAGACCTCTCATATCCTTGGTGCTTCACAGTAGCGTTATCAAAAAAAATTGGACACCAATCCACATTGAGGAAATATTATAACAGGTGACCAAAAGCTTGGACAAAGAGATAGGTTTTAAGGAACGTCTTAAAAGAGGAGAGCGAAGTAGAGAGATGGAGAGGTTTAGGGCAGGATTTCCAGAGCTTGGGCCCAGGCAGCTGAAGGCACGGCCACCAATGGTGGAACGAAGAAAATCTAGCCAAGATTTGACTCTGAGCCACGTATGGAGAAATTAGGCCATCGAGTCCGTGCCAGCTCTCTGTAGAACAATCCAGTCAGTCCCATTCCCCCGCTCTATCCCCGTAGCCCTGCAAGTTTATTTCCCTCAAGTGCCTATCCAGTCTCCCCTTGAAAACATTGAGTGTCTCCACTTCCACCACGTCCGTCGGCAGCGAGTTCCAGGTCCTCACCACTCGCTGTGTAAAAAAGTTTTTCCTCACGTCCCCCCTGAATCTCTTGCCCAAAACCTTAAATCTGTGTCCCCTAGTCCTTGTGCCATCAACTAGTGGGAACATCTTTTCCCCGTCTAGCCTATCCAAACCCGTCATAATCTTGTACACCTCCATCAAATCACCCCTCAACCTCCTTTGCTCTAATGAAAACAAATCCAGCTTCGCCAACCTGTCCTTGTAGCTAAGATCCCCCATCCCCGGAACCATTCTGGTAAATTTCCTCTGCACCCTCTCAAGGGCCTTCACATCCTTCCTAAAGTGTGGTGACCAGAACTGGACGCAATACTCCAGCTGTGGCCTAACCAGCGCTTTATAAAGGTTCAGCATAACTTCGCTACTTTTGTACTCAATACCTCTATTTATGAAGCCTAAGATCCCATATGCTTTGCTAACCACTCTCTCAATATGTCCCGCCACCTTCAGGGACCTATGCACATTAACTCCCAGGTCCCTCTGTCCCTGCACACTCTTTAAAACTGTGCCATTAATTGTATATTGCCTCTCCCTGTTCCTTCTGCCAAAATGCATCACCTCACACTTCTCTGTATTAAATTCCGTCTGCCCATTCTGTTAGCCTTTCTATGTCTTGTTGCAGTCGATTAGTATCATCCTCACTGTTTGCCATACCCCCAAGTTTGGTGTCATCGGCAAATTTAGAAATTCTACTCTGTATTCCAATATCCATGTCATTTATATATATCAAAAAAAGCAGTGGCCCCAGCACTGACCCTTGGGGAACACCACTGTCTACCATCCTCCAGTCTGAAAAACAGCCATTTACCACAATTCGCTGTTTTCTGTCCTTAAGCCAATTCCTTATCCAAGCTGCCACTGACCCACCTATTCCATGAGCCTCAATTTTGGTAACCAGCCTTCTATGTGGTACTTTGTCAAACGCCTTCCGAAAATCCGTGTAGACAACATCCATTGCATTCCCTTCATCAATCCACTCTGTTACTTCATCAAAAAATTCAATTAGATTAGTCAAACATGATCTGCCTTTTACAAATCCATGTTGGCTTTCCCTAATTAGCTAAACCTTATTATTGCGGTATAGTATTGAGGTATAGCACAGCCAGAAGCATGTAAAAACTGACCATGCTCAGCTGCCATTCTGAGGCTTTATTGAGTGAGACTGCCAGGTGCCAATTTAAGAACAGTTTTGCAATGTAGACCAGTAGGGAGTTCAGAAAATTCAGCCCTCTGATTCAAAAAGTTGCTAACAGAAATAAGCTAACAGAAGATTTAATTTTGCTACCATTACTTAAGGACACTTTCTTTCTGGAGTGTCACCTGAAGGTGATCAGATATTCTGGGTAGGCTTGATCATCGTGGAATATGGCAAACATCTTGGGGCAGCTCTGTTGGTCCACTACACTGTCATAGGTATTTGCCTCAGCTTTAGTTGGCAGTAAAGGAGGCATCTTGAGCCCTTTGCTTCCTGTGGTATACTTTCCAGTCAGGACACGGGCCTGGTACATGTATTTGAAACCCTCGCTGTCCGGCTGTGAATAGTTCTCATGCGAAGAATACAAAGCGTGTACCGCGAAATATACTCCGTACCCAAGTTTTCTCC
The DNA here is from genome assembly GCA_030390025.1 of Squalus acanthias. Classification (NCBI taxonomy): domain Eukaryota; kingdom Metazoa; phylum Chordata; class Chondrichthyes; order Squaliformes; family Squalidae; genus Squalus; species Squalus acanthias. The sequence goes on from JASTWF010002275.1 coordinate 21,153, forward strand.
CTGCAATGCGAGAAGGAAACACAGCAGTTATTTGAACAATGAATGCCAACTTAGCAGTCAAACAAAGAGAGCCGCATGGTATAAATGAGTGTGGAAGAGGTATGTGTGTGACCCTTATGTGTAGCCACATGATAAATGTGTCTTGGGCGGTTTCCTCTGGTCGGCATCTCCAGCCTGATGTTGAACAGTTTTAACTGCAAATTCTTACCCAGGAAAAAGACTTTGTGACGAGGGCCTGCTACTGATGTAACTTATGGTAGCACCTCATTCCTCTCCCCACAAGCTCCCAGCAAACCCTAACCAGGGACAACCCTACCCTGTCACTCGGTACCCTCGCCCTAATTTATAGAGCCGCATAACTATGTATCAACCTCACTGCTTTTGCTTGCAGGTATGTGAAAGATGCTCCATAGCATCTGTATAAAACAAGAGAACCAGTAATCTCCTTGGTTAAAATAAAGCTGTATAAAAATATAAATTTGGAAAACTGTCTCAAACTAAATCTTGACAGTGGAGCAAACAGGCTACTGGTTCAATCCAGTGAAATAAATTAAGATTGACGTCAGTATGTTCTTCGCAGGAAGAACGATCAAAGCGTGGAATGGACTTCCGGACCCGTTGAGCAGGCAAAGACCAGGAACCGTTTACACAATAGTTCTATGTTAAACTGCGGCTGCAGCTTCCCTCTGAATGGGCGCGCCTCCTCGGCTGTGCCTATCCTGGTCCGCTAGCTCTCAGAGTCCCAGGATGTAGTTCGAAAGGGAAGAAGGATGAGAGGCAGGTATTCGTGCTTGATATCAAGTATAAACGGGCTTGTTATTCTCTCCATTGAGTTTAACTGTCCTTGATCACCTTTACATTTAAGTTGGTAAGACACGTGTCCTCATGAAAATCTTCGCAGATTGTAGTTGCTTGTTGTGATCGCAAATGTACAAACATCTGTCATACACAAGCATCGGAGGGATTCTGAGCCCATTAGATAACACGAGGCCTTTTATAATAAGAGTAATTGTTTCAATTATAATTAATAATCAATACTTTATACGTATCGAGCTTCAAGTGCCCTTACCAGATCCAGCGAAGTTTCTGTTGAATCCGTGTCTGCTGATGGATAAAGAGGCGTGTGCTGTGGTTCCATGGAATAAGCGTTTCTCGTTGATCCATTCAGAGCCACTGTTGCTCCGCATGGACTCTCTCTTGTTCGCATAGGCGAGCCAAAGGTAGACATTCTGTAACCTTTCGATCTGTGGTACAAATGAGACCGTCTGGATTATTGCCATAATATTACTGCCAAAAGTTGTAAATGAACAAAAAAATCAAGTTACGTAGGGCCAGACGAAGAATCTGTGTTCCGAAGAATGGAGCACAGTCACTTCTTGTACCTCATGTTAACATCAGGGGCTCCCAATGTGCGGAAAATATGGATTCACATACAGGGTGAAGTGGCTTAACAATATGGTATTAAGGCTATCAGGCCATCTACATAACCGATAGGGTGCGGGGTAAAGCTCACCCCGCACTGCTTAAACAAACGGGGGAGATTTAGAACGCCGCCACACATAGCTCACAGAACAAATCAATCCCACAGCGCCACAAATACATCCTGAAACAGGCACCACTGCGACATTTCCCCATCTCACCTATTCTGCTGCCTCTCTCTGAATAAGACTGTCAACCATTGGAGTTCAGTATTTCGCATCACCCCATCTGTTCAAGAGTAAGACTTCCAACATCAAATTCATACAGATCATTTCTAGTCAGCAGAGAGAGCAAAATAAACTTTAACCCACCCACGTTTGGACAGATGCAAATATAGGTCTGAGAGACGCTCACAATTATCGCTCATAAATGTTACCAACTCCTTCCCTCTTCTACATTGGTGCGGGTGTTAACCCATTAAATCGATCATTACATTAGAATGTTCTGAATGTCATATCGGAACTTTAAGCGAGAGGGCGCGAGAGTTATGTTCCGTTTAATGACCATCATCATAATAACTAGAAATGTTTTCCAGGCAGGAAGCTGAGGTGATGCTTATGGTTTTGTGGAACTGTTGGTTTAGTGCGTTATTTGAATCCATCAACTTGATTTCAAATTTCAACCCACCACTGCACAACCATTTAAAACAGTCAGTTAGAATAGAAACATAGAAGATAGGAGCAGGAGTAGGCCATTCGGCCCCTCGAGCCTGCTCCGCCATTTAATGAGATCATGGCTGGTCATTCAAATTCAGTACCCTGTCCCTGCTTTCTCCCCATATCCCTTGAGCCCCTTAGCCTTAAGAAATATATCCAACTCCTTCTTGAATCTATTTAATGAATTGGCCTCAACTGACTTCCGTGGTAGAGAATTCCACAGGTTCACCACTCTCTGGGTGAAGCAATTCCTCCTCATCTCAGTCCTAAATGGCTTACCCCTTATCCTTAGACTGTGACCTTTGGTTCTGGACTCCCCCGCCATCGGAAACATCCTTCCTGCATCTAGTCTGTCTAGTCCTGTTAGAATTTTATAAGTTTCAATGAGATCCCCCCTCATTCTTCTAAACTCTAGCGAATATAAGCCTAATCGACCCAATCTCTCTTCATACGTCATTCCTGCCATCCCAGGTATCAGTCTGGTAAATCTTCGCTGCACTCCCTCCATGGCAAGAACATCCTTCCTCAGATAAGGCAACCAAAACTGCACACAATACTCAAGGTGTGGTCTCACCAAGGCCCTGTACAACTGCAGCAAGACATCCTTGCTCCTGTACTCGAATCCTCTCGCTATGCAGGCCAACATACCATTTGCCTTCTTAACCGCCTGCTGCACCTGCATGCTTACCTTCAGCGACTGCTGCACAAGGACACCCAGGTCTCGTTGCACTTCCCCTTTTCCCAATCTATTGCCAGTCAGATAATAATCTGCCTTCCTGATTTTGCTACCAAAGTAGATAACCTCGCATTTATCCACATTATACTTCATCTGCCATGCATCTGCCCAATCACCCAACCTGTCCAAATCATACTGGAGTTTCTCTGCATCTTCCTCACAGAACACACGCCCACCCAGCTTTGTGTCGTCTGCAAACTTGGAGATATTACATCTAGTTCCCTCGTCCAGATCATTAATATATATTGTGAATAACTGGGGTCCTAGCACCGATCACTGCGGTATCCCACTAGTCACTGCCTGCCACTCGGAAAAAGACCAGTTTATTCCAACTCTTTGCTTCCTGTCTGCCAACCAGTTTTCTATCCAAGTCAGTACCTTACCCCCAATCCCATGTGCTTTAACTTTGCACGCTAATCTCTTTTGCGGGACCTTATCGAAAGCCTTCTGAAAGTCCAAATACACCACATCCACTGGTTCTCCCTTATCTATTCTACCAGTTACATCCTCAAAAATTTCCAGCAGTTTAGTCAAGCATGATTTACCTTTTGTAAATCCATGTTGACATTGTCCGATCCTGTCACTGTTTTCCAAGTGTTCTGCTATTACATCTTTTATAATGGACTCTAGCATTTTCCCCACTACCGATGTCAGGCTTACCGGTCTATAATTCCCCATTTTCTCTCTACCACCTTTTTTAAATAGTGGGGTTACATTAGCTACCCTCCAATCCATGGGAACTGTTCCAGAGTCTATAGAATTTTGGAAGGTGACCAGCAATGCATCTACTATTTCTAGGGCCACTTCCTTAAGTACCCTAGGATGTAGATTATCAGGCCCTGGGGATTTATCGGCCTTCAATCCCATCATTTTCCCTAACACCATTTCCCTACAAATACTGATTTCATTCAGTTCCTCCCTCTCATTAGACCCTATGTTCCCCGACATCTCTGGGAGTTTATTTGTGTCCTCCTTTGTGAAGACAGAACCAAAGTATGTATTTAATTGGTCAGCCATTTCTTTGTTCCCCATTATAAATTCCCCTGATTCTGACTGCAAGGGACCTACGCTTGACTTCACCAATCTTTTTCTCTTCACATATCTATAGAAGCTTTTACAGTCAGTTTTTATGTTCCCTGCAAGCTTACTCTCATAATCTATTTTCCCCTCTTAATTAATCCCTTTGTCCTCCTTTGCTGAATCCTAAACTGCTCCCAATCCTCAGGTTTGCTGCTTTTTCTGGCCAATTTATATGTCCTCTCCTTGGATCTTATGCTATCCCTAATTTCCCTTGTTAGCCACGGTTGAGTCACCTTTTTTGTTTTATTTTTATGCCAAACAGGGATGAACAAATTCTGTAGTTCATCCATGCGATCTTTAAATGTTTGCCATTGCCTATCCACCGTCAACCCTTTAAGTAACATTCCCCAATCCATCCTAGCCAACTCGCGCCTCATACCATCGTAGTTTCCTTTATTTAAATTCAGTACCCTAGTCTCTGAGTCAGCTACTACTTCACTCTCCATCTTAATGAAGAATTCTATCATATTATGATCGCTCCTCCCCAAGGGGCCTCACACAATCTAGCAAGGTATCTATTATTTAACATATAAAACATGTAATATTGTGCTGACTTCCCCATCTGAAATTTTGTCCCAGGGTATACGTTATGCTACATATTAACTATCTAGAGTCTGTAACTTACTGCTGAGTAGCCCTCATTTGGATTTCAGTAATCGGATCCTTCCATTAAATGTGAGTCTGTAGCTCACTCTAAGTATCTGTTATTCTATCATCTAAGTCGTGGATTGTATTGGACCCTGTAATTCAATCCAAGGCATCAACTATTGTGTACATTTGTAAAATAGGAACACTTCTCACTTTGACAATTGAGTGTTGGGTGGAAGTTTTTTTGAAGTTTTCCTCCACTTCCTGGTATTCCGTGGAGTATGGGTGCAGCTCCACCATGCGCCGATTGCTCCCTCTCAGATCATCCCAATGTTCTGGTAAGCGGTTACCTGGGAAAATATCATATGTCATATTCGCGAACTATTTCCTCAATTATGAAGAAATAAAATCTGAATGGAGACTGACAGAGTGCTTAGAAACAGTAGCTTGTCAATGGCACATAGATGAGCTTAAGAAGTATATATTCCTGTAATCGGATTTGTAATGAGGTCTGTCAGTCCGTTCTTCCACCTACCGATCTACCTATCTGAATTCCTCTGTATATCTATAAATTATGGTGTCTGTGGCGCTCTGACAGGACTGTCGATGTTAATGGTGTCATACTTCGCATTCGCCTGTCATAAAACCTCCGATCACATAATACCCACTGCTTCAGTGCACAAAAATCTATCGTTCCCCAGAAATCAATGAAAATGTTCCTGCAAAAATGCTGCAATCTCTATGTCCAAAATAAGGGTTGAAACAAAATGTAAACGTACATATTTCACAGTGGCTTTCTTAAATTTACCCATTGCATTATATTTCATGTGTTTATTAAAATGTTTTACTTGAAGGCCTTTTTCTGCACCAAAAGACGGAATTGAAATTGATATATTCACAGAGCTATAATGCTGAGAGCTGAAGATGGAGAGTATAGTATGCGCATGTGCAGCGTCCCCAATTTCCCAGGATGCATCAAATCGTTCAGTCAGGTGCACTATTGGAATATATTTTGCAGCTGCTGGCAGATTCTGCTGAGCTGGTTTTTTAATTATTTGAGGAAAAACTAGAGGACAAATATCAAATTCTTTATTCAGGTAAAGAAATAGTGAGCGTTTTTTACTGGAAAGACTGTATGTGTGTGTGAGAGAGATGGGGAGATAGAGACAGATGGAGGATGACAGGCAAAGGTGTCTTTCCTTATTCTAATTTGGGTTCTTTTTGACAAAAGTAAATTGACTTTTGAAAGCAAATAGCCCTTTGTGGAAGACCTTGGATGGGAGATGAGGAGGAAAACACGTGCTAGGGTGAAGTGTCCTCCGATAATTCGGCATTCGCCCTAGTGTGAGCGAGTGGGATTCATGGGGAATGGATGGAGGATTAAGGGTGAAGTTGGTGACTTGCAGTCAATAGGAGGGGAGGATACAGCACTTGACTGAGCAATTCAGAGGAAGAGGTAAAACATAGAAACATAGAAACATAGAATCTAGGAGCAGGAGTAGGCCATTCGGCCCGTCGAGCCTGCTCCGCCATTCAATACGATCATGGCTGATCATCCAAATCCAGTACCCTGTCCCTGCTTTAATCCCCACAGTACACATATCCCACCCTACCCCCGTAACCCCACGTATTTAATTCCCCTTAACATATCCCATCCTATCCCCATAACCCCACATATTTAATCCCCCCTAACACTAAGGGTCAATTTATCATAGCCAAATCAACCTAACCCACACATTTTTGGACTAATGAGCTAATGATTGGAGTAAAACTTGGTTGGAAGGGGTTTTCGGAAATGGTGGAATAGGACCGTGATGGGAAAAAGGAGGTGAGGAAGTATGTGATTCAGGGAGGAATAGGCAGGGTGTCACTGAGGGCTACATTTCTCCTCCAACCCTGACCATAAATGCAGCCTGCACGTGTTGTTGGTTCCTTTCCCTGCAACACGTCACCACGGCACCTACAAACTGCTGCCCAAAATGAAAGGAGAAAAGAAATCGGCACAGAGGCGAGCAGAATAGCCCAAAAAGAGGAGGAAAAAAGGTTTAAAGGGATATAAGCAAATGAAGAAAGAGAGATAGAATGAGAAAAGGAGACAAAGAAAGAAACAGCGACAAGAGGCAACAGCGACAGAAATTGAGAAACTATATTCTCTGACTTACCATGTTTAATCAATATGGAAAATGGCAGTGCTGAAGTACTGTTCCTATTTCCAGCATCTATTGCAGGCAGCTAGGACGTGAAGCACTCCCAGGTCATGTGTAACACAGTCAGATGCAGAGCGAAGCTCCCTCTAAACTGCCCCAGGAATGTTCTCAGTCTCAGCCTCAGAAGAGCATCTGCTAACCTCAGCAGTCTGACATTTAGGTCCCGATTTTAACTCCAGGTGGGTCCCCCCCCCCCCCCTCAGGCCTGAGTTAAAATTACAGTCAGGTCTCAATGATGTCATCGGACCACAACATGCATATGTAAAGCAGGACCCTGTTGGCTCCGGGCACGTGTCCTTACTGCCTGCTCAGGACAGCAGGTTCAAATTGCCGATGTTGCGATCATGGCGGCTTTCAGACAGGTAACAGTCAAGGCAATTTTAACTGCACACCCGCAGGTTTCTACTGAGTGAGTAGGGTTTAAAATCGCCCAATTTGTCTCCATTTTGCACAGCAGCCATACTAGAATCATAGACCTACAGAATCTTCCAGCACAGATGGAGGACATTCGGCCCACCGTGCCCCTGCCAGCTCTTTGAAGGATCTGTCCAATTTAGTCCCATCCCATGCCCCAACTTTTTCCCCATAACCCTACAAATGAGTTCTTTTAAAATACACGCCCAATTGCCTTTTCACAGTTCCTGTGGAATCTGATTCCACCACCATTTCAGGTCGTGCATTCCAGATCGTAACCCTCTGTGTGAAAAAAATCTCCTCATTGCTCCTCTCGTTCCTTTGCCAATTAATTTAAATCTACGACCTCTGGTTGCTGCCTATTTCTCACCAACTTTCTATCTACTCTGGTCTTTCTGAGTTACATTTGGAATTAGTACCGAATGAGAGACGTTGTAGGTTCACACCCACCGGGAACTGAGCTGCAACTTCCCAACTCATATCACATTGGATTCTTACAGCCACCAGATTAATCTCACTTAGCCTGGGTTGGATTTGCTAGCCAACCCGTTTCCTCTGAAATTGTACGGCAATCAAAGTCAAATGCCTCGACCCATGTTTTCACCACCCATTAAATGGGTCCCTTATGAGTTAGAGGCAAATCCATTAGTGTCGACTTATGCCATCTTGAAACGCGTGGCTGTAATATCCGCCTGTAATACTGTTTCTTCAGTTTTGAAATGCCCAGATCATTCATGCAAGTTCTTTTCCTTTATGTTCTTTCAGCATAAGAACAAAAGCTATTGGATCTGGACGAAATGTGACATGATTTGAATCGGTCACAAACGGAACTGTAGAGCACAGGAAGACTGACAACGATTCGGAGAGAATGCCTTCAACACAGCGAAGTGTCACAAGACCTTTCACGAAGTCGGGAGGTGAAAACAAAGAACAGGATTTGGGGAAAGCGTTAGGCAGTTGAAAAGGACCTTGTGGACAAGATAGGGTTTAGGATATCTCTAAAGGTGGAGCGAAGTGAACTGTCATCGTTCAGTTTACCGAGGCGGATAAATGAGATGTCTATTTATTTCTGCGTGTTACATTAGTTGCAGAATGGACAGAGAGGCGGGGAAGTAATGCTGGAATTTAAAAAGCATTTACAGAACCTTTTCACGTATGCTGCAAAGAAAAGAAATCGTCAATCAAAAGATTTACTCACCGGTTAGCTTTTCCTGTCGTTTTAATTTGATGACTTCATTGGTCCGGTGCCCAGTGGCCTCCCTAAACGAGAAGTCACCAGGAAAAGTTTCTCCTTCAGGATCACCACTGTGTCTTTCTTCACCTTGGATTCCAGTTCAAGCCGATAGCTGGTCTCCATATCGAACGGGAAGTACTGAGAATCGTCTTCGTAGCGCCATTCAACCGCAGAAAAAACGGTTTCCATTTCCTTGAGATGCAGCTGCCTCTTGAGTGTTGACTTCAACAGGAATTGAATGAGGCGGAATGAATCCTTCACGTCTTGGGCCGCACCTTGGACCCGGATTCGGTGCACATCGCCTGTTTCGATGGTGATACGCACCGCGTACTGAGTGCTCAGTTCCAATATTTTCTGGATGTCACATGGCTGCAGGTTTGAGATTTGATCATCACAGATGAGATCGTCGGTGAAAATATCGTCGAACAGTCGCTGGAGCCTCTGGATCGCGTTCTTCACGCTGTCCCTGTCCCTTCCCATAACGTCAAACACTGCGGGCTGGAACACTCCTGAGCTCTCATACGTGTCATAGAATTGCACTGGACGCGCCTCCTTTGGCCAGAAGCTGCCCTCGAGTCCTGTGAAACGTCCAGTGACTTGCTGCAATTATCGAACGCTAACAGAGGTTCTGCTTTCTATCATAAATTCACATTCAGTACAAATGGAAACCCTTAGATTCCTACACTGACATAGGAAAAACAGATATGATCGTTCGATCCCCGAGGAAACCTTCCGGTTACTTGCCGAAGTTGCCACACTTTGGGGGTAATTTTAACTTTGGGCGAGGGTGTAAAATCGGCCATGTCGAATTTGTGGTCCATTATACGCCCGCCTGATTTTCCTTTCCATTAAAGTCAATGGAAGCCAATTCGATATCATCCATTGACATCATCGCCCACAGATACAATGGCCCCCATGTGTGCAGCCAGTGAAAGTTACCCATTGATATTGGACGTTGCGGGCTCTCGCCGACCCACCCAATGTTGGTGCCTCCCACATCGGAGGGGGGCCGAGGTTAATGTTATTTTTATGGGCTGATCTTTTCTCCCGCTTTACAAGTACTGCCCGCGGAAGTGTCTTACCCATTAATCCACAGTCATCTCTGGGCCTTACCTTCAGCATCGCTAGCCTGGTGTCCGCTTTGCCGTGTCACCATTGGGCATCGCTTCTCTACCTGTGACTTAAAAGTGTCGTAAATGCTCCGCTGAAGAATAACCAGTCGGACTAGCGACAGATGAGAAAACATGTTTCCTGTCAGGGCCGCAACCACTGAATCGATCATGACGTTCGCTACCAGCTCTGCATCCACCCCGCCTCGTCCTTTCAGATTAGAACAGAAGGATAGTTTGTACCTTAAGGTAATTGAATGAAGGTGAATAGATAACAATATCACAACCCTGTCATACTCCGACATCATTAGAAAGGAACACACATCTCTCTGTGTTCTCAAGATGAGAAGACGGGGAAAGGCCGCATTTCTTGACTATTTCTGTGTGTCTTACTGACACGTCTGATAGGACAGGTCATGGGAATGAACAGTCTTTCATACAGTGTAGGACGGGAGGGTCGGGGACCTTTCCTAAAATACAACCAGGAGCTGAATTTTCATTTGTGCCATCGGGGGACAAACAGGGCCTGAGCTGAGCGTCGAAAACAAACTGTGCGGGAGGTCTAAATCAGAACAGGGAAGACGTCTCTACCCCAAAATGACGGGAATAAGGAATAATCGCGGACTGTTTCTTTTCCCAATAAGAAGTCAACCAAACATTAATAGCTGAGCAGGTCACATGATGTCAACAGCGGCACATTTCCCATCTTTCTGCAGCTAAACAGGCACAGGTTCAACCCTTCAGCCCATCGATTCCAGTCATTAAACGCTGAAGATCTTGAAAATCTCCTTCCCAATCTGTACCGCAGTAACAGTATCAAAGTCTATCTGGTGACGACCAGACTGGTCAGAGACAAGAAAGACTGCACTAGATCACAGAAATACCCGGGATATCAAAACCTGTGTTTGGCCAAAGGTAAAGAAATACATTAACTCCATATTTAAATCAACAAAAGAGGACATGGCCGTTCGTACGACCATCACAAAGACCCCGGGGAACAATATTGTTCAAATGAAATGGTTAAGTTTTATTTATTAATGTTTAGATTGATTTATTTTATTTGTTCGTGCCCTCTTCATGTTATGGAATGATTCCCAAACACTACCCGCTCACTGGTCTGCTTCCAAACTGGCCACTCCTGTGTGAGCTTGGTCCAGTGTATATGAGAAGGATATATTACTCCCGGCGCCATTGAAGTTGCTCTCTGCTGAAGTCTACAGACCTCTCGGTATCTCCCGGTAGGGGCCAGTGGATAACTGGACCACCAGCAATGCTCCTCAATTTCCAGGATTAGCTATTACCACACCCTGCACCAACTAAAACCAACTGACTGCGCACTAACCAGGAGTCAGACTTCAGAATATCTTTCTGTGGCTCAGTAGCAGACCGGGGGAGTGAATTCACGCTCTGACACCTGTACGGATGCCTTGTGTATTCGCCTACCTGTACCAAAGGCTGGCAAGGAAACAGATGTGTGTTGTTTCTTTTCACATCGGAGCAAGATTTCATTCACCTGGTCCCGAATGATGACTGGATCATTGTAGCAGCAGATATGTATGATCTGTTTACATCTGAGCCTTCCTGGCCCAGTTACCGCCATGTATTTACACCAAGAAGCAGCTGTGAACAGACCAAAATGCGTCAATGTCCGTTACTCTAATGCATCGTCTATATAAGAATTTTAGGAAGAGTTTTCAAGTCCAACTATGGAACTTTATTTGTGTCACACATGCAAATTCCTGTTTCATATTGAAAGAACTTTGTTATGAAGAGAAAGAAAACCAATCATTTCCTGCTGGTTTCAGATAAACTTCCCCATGGACAGAGAATGCTGTCCAATTGCCCTCATGATGTGCTTATTTACAGCAATAATGATGGAAAGGCCAGGCCACAGCTCCACCCTCGTTATTATTGTAATACGCTGCGGTAACACGGCAC
>JASTWF010002276.1:0-32577 GCA_030390025.1 Squalus acanthias
CCCTTCGCTGTACACCTCTCCCTTCACTGTACACCTCTCCCTTCGCTGTACACCTCTCCCTTCACTGTACTCCTCTCTCTTCACTGTACACCTCTCCCTTCACTGTACTCCTCTCTCTTCACTGCACTACTCTCCCTTCACTGGACTCCTCTCCCTTCACTGTACACCTCTCCCTTCGCTGTACACCTCTCCCTTCACTGTACACCTCTCCCTTCGCTGTACACCTCTCCCTTCACTGTACTCCTCTCCCTTCACTGTACACCTCTCCCTTCACTGTACTCCTCTCTCTTCACTGCACTACTCTCCCTTCACTGGACTCCTCTCCCTTCACTGTACACCTCTCCCTTCACTGTACGCCTCTCCCTTCACTTTACACCTCTCCCATCACTGTACACCTCTCCCTTCACTGTACTCCGCTCCCTTCACTGTACACCTCTCCCTTCACTGTACTCCGCTCCCTTCACTGTACACCTCTTCCTTCACTGTACTCCTCTCCCTTCACTGTACACCTCTCCCTTCACTTTACACCTCTCTCTTCAGTGTACCCCTCTCCCTTCACTGTACACCTCTCCCTTCACTGTGCTCCTCACCTTTCACTGTACTCCTCTCCCTTCACTGTACACCTCTCCCTTCACTGTACTCCTCTCTCTTCACTGTACTCCTCTCCCTTCACTGTAGACCTTTCCCTTCACTGTACTCATCTCCCTTCACTGTACACCTCTCCCTTCACTGTACACCTCTCCCTTCACAGTTCACCTCTCCCTTCACTGTACACCTCTCCCTTCACTGTACACCTCTCCCTTCACTGTACACCTCTCCCTTCACTGTACACCTCTCCCTTCACTGTTCACCTCTCCCTTCACTGTACACCTCTCCCTTCACTGTACACCTCTCCCTTCACTGTACACCTCTCCCTTCACTGTACACCTCTCCCTTCACTGTACTCCTCTTCTTCACTGTACTCCTTTCCCTTCGCTGTACTCCTCTCCGCTCCCTGTACACCTCTCCGCTCCCTGTACACCTCTCCGCTCTCTGTACACCTCTCGCTTCACTGTACACCTCTCTCTTCACTGTACTCCTCTCCCTTCACTGTACTCCTATCCCTTCACTGTATACCTCTCCCTTCACTGTACTGCACTCCCTTCACTGTACTCCTCTCCCTTCGCTGTACACGTCAACCTACTCTGTACACCTCTCCCTTCGCTGTACACCTCTCCCTTCACTGTACTCCTCTCTCTTCACTGTACACCTCTCCCTTCACTGTACACCTAACCCTTCACTGTACTCCTCTCCCTTCACTGTACACCTCTCCCTTCACTGTACTCCTCTCCCTTCACTGTACACCTCTCCATTCACTGTACACCTCTCCCTTCACTGTACTCCTCTCCCTTCACTGTACACCTCTCCCTTCACTGTACACCTAACCCTTCACTGTACTCCTCTCCCTTCACTGTACACCTCTCCCTTCACTGTACTCCTCTCCCTTCACTGTACACCTCTCCATTCACTGTACACCTCTTCCTTCACTGTACTCCTCTCCCTTCACTGTACACCTCTCCCTTCACTTTACACCTCTCTCTTCAGTGTACCCCTCTCCCTTCACTGTACACCTCTCCCTTCACTGTGCTCCTCACCTTTCACTGTACTCCTCTCCCTTCACTGTACACCTCTCCCTTCACTCTACTCCTCTCTCTTCACTGTACTCCTCTCCCTTCTCTGTAGACCTTTCCCTTCACTGTACTCATCTCCCTTCACTGTACACCTCTCCCTTCACTGTACACCTCTCCCTTCACTGTTCACCTCTCCCTTCACTGTACACCTCTCCCTTCACTGTACACCTCTCCCTTCACTGTACACCTCTCCCTTCACTGTACTCCTCTCCCTTCACTGTACTCCTTTCCCTTCGCTTTACTCCTCTCCGCTCCCTGTACACCTCTCCGCTCCCTGTACACCTCTCCGCTCTCTGTACACCTCTCGCTTCACTGTACACCTCTCTCTTCACTGTACTCCTCTCCCTTCACTGTACTCCTATCCCTTCACTGTACTCCTCTCCCTCCCCTGTACACCTCTCCGCTCCTGTACACCTCTCCGCTCACTGTACACCTCTCGCTTCACTGTACACCTCTCTCTTCACTGTACTGCACTCCCTTCACTGTACTCCTCTCCCTTCGCTGTACACGTCACCCTTCACTGTACACCTCTCCCTTCGCTGTACACCTCTCCCTTCACTGTACACCTCTCCCTTCGCTGTACACCTCTCCCTTCACTGTACTCCTCTCCCTTCACTGTACACCTCTCCCTTCACTGTACTCCTCTCCCTTCACTGTACTCCTCTCCCTTCACTGTACTCCTCTCCCTTCACTGTACACCTCTCCCTTCACTGTACGCCTCTCCCTTCACTGTACACCTCTCCCTTCACTGTACACCTCTCCCTTCACTGTACTCCTCTCCCTTCACTGTACACCTCTCCCTTCACTGTACTCCTCTCCCTTCACTGTACACCTCTCCCTTCACTGCACACCTCTCCCTTCACTGTACTCCTCTCCCTTCACTGTACACCTCTCCCTTCACTGTACACCTCTCCCTTCACTGTACTCCTCTCCCTTCACTGTACACCTCTCCCTTCACTGTACTCCTCTCCCTTCACTGTACACCTCTCCCTTCGCTGTACACGTCTCCCTTCACTGTACTCCTCTCCCTTCACTGTACTCCTCTCCCTTCACTGTACACCTCTCCCTTCACTGTACTCCTCTCCCTTCACTGTACACCTCTCCCTTCACTGTACTCCTCTCTCTTCACTGTACACCTCTCCCTTCACTGTACACCTAACCCTTCACTGTACTCCTCTCCCTTCACTGTACTCCTCTCCCTTCACTGTACTCCTCTCCCTTCACTGTACACCTCTCCATTCACTGTACACCTCTCCCTTCACTGTACTCCTCTCCCTTCACTGTACACCTCTCCCTTCACTGTACTCCTCTCCCTTCACTGTACACCTCTCCCTTCACTGTACTCCTCTCCCTTCACTGTACTCCTCTCCCTTCACTGTACTCCTCTCCCTTCACTGTACACCTCTCCCTTCACTGTACACCTCTCCCTTCGACTGTACACCTCTCCCTTCGCTGTACACCTCTCCCTTCACTGTACTCCTCTCCTTCACTGTACACCTCTCCCTTCACTGTACTCCTCTCCCTTCACTGTACTCCTCTCCCTTCACTGTACACCTCTCCCTTCACTGTACTCCTCTCCCTTCACTGTACTCCTCTCCCTTCACTGTACACCTCTCCCTTCACTGTACTCCTCTCCCTTCACTGTACACCTCTCCCTTCACTGTACACCTCTCCCTTCACTGTACACCTCTCCCTTCACTGTACACCTCTCCCTTCACTGTACACCTCTCCCTTCACTGTACACCTCTCCCTTCACTGTACTCCTCTCCCTTCACTGTACTCCTCTCCCTTCGCTGTACTCCTCTCCCTCACTGTACACCTCTCCGCTTCACTGTACACCTCTCCGCTCTCTGTACACCTCTCTCTTCACTGTACTGCACTCCCTTCACTGTACACCTCTCCCTTCGCTGTACACGTCAACCTACGCTGTACACCTCTCCCTTCACTGTACACCTCTCCCTTCGCTGTACACCTCTCCCTTCACTGTACTCCTCTCCCTTCACTGTACACCTCTCCCTTCACTGTACGCCTCTCCCTTCACTTTACACCTCTCCCATCACTGTACACCTCTCCCTTCACTGTACTCCGCTCCCTTCACTGTACACCTCTCACTTCACTGTACTCCTCTCCCTTCACTGTACACCTCTCCCTTCACTGTAAACCTCTCCCTTCACTGTACACCTCTCCCTTCACTGTACACCTCTCACTTCACTGTACTCCTCTCCCTTCACTGTACTCCTATCCCTTCACTGTACTCCTCTCCGCTCCCTGTACACCTCTCCGCTCCCTGTACACCTCTCCGCTCCCTTTACACCTCTCGCTTCACTGTACACCTCTCCCTTCACCGTACTCCTCTCCCTTGACTGTATACCTCCCACTTCACTGTACTCCTCTCACTTCACTGTACACCTCTCCCTTCGCTGTACTCCTCTCCCTTCACTGTAATCCTCTCCCTTCGCTGTACACGTCAACCTACGCTGTACACCTCTCCCTACGATGTACAGCTCTCCCTTCGCTGTACACCTCTCCCTTCACCGTACTCCTCTCCCTTCACTGTAGACCTCTCCCTTCACTGTACACCTCTCCCTTCACTGTACTCCTCTCCCTTCACTGTACACCTCTCCCTTCACTGTACACCTCAACCTTCACTGTACTCAACTCCCTTCAATGTACACCTCTCCCTTCACTGTACTCCTCTCCCTTCACTGTACTCCTCTCCCTTCACTGTACACCTCTCCCTTCACTGTACACCTCACCCTTCACTGTAATCAACTCCCTTCAACGTACACCTCTCCCTTCACTGTACACCTCTCCCTTCAATGTACTCGCTCCCTTCACTGTACACCTCTCCCTTCGCTGTACTCCTCTCCCTTCACTGTACTCCTCTCCCTTCACTGTACACCTCTCCCTTCACTGTACACCTCTCCCTTCACTGTACTCCTCACCTTCACTGTACACCTCTCCCTTCACTGTACACCTCTCCCTTCACTGTACTCCTCTCCCTTCACTGTACACCTCTCCCTTCACTGTACTCCTCTCCCTTCACTGTACACCTCTCCCTTCACTGTACTCCTCTCCCTTCACTGTACACCTCTCCCTTCACTGTACTCCTCTCCCTTCACTGTACACCTCTCCCTTCACTGTACACCTCTCCCTTCACTGTACTCCTCTCCCTTCACTGTACACCTCTCCCTTCACTGTACTCCTCTCCCTTCACTGTACACCTCTCCCTTCACTGTACACCTCTCCCTTCACTGTACTCCTCTCCCTTCACTGTACACCTCTCCCTTCACTGTACACCTCTCCCTTCACTGTACTCCTCTCCCTTCACTGTACACCTCTCCCTTCACTGTACACCTCTCCCTTCACTGTACACCTCTCTCTTCACTGTACTCCTCTCCTTTCACTCTACTCCTATCCCTTCACTGTACTCCTCTCCGTTCCCTGTACACCTCTCCGCTCCCTGTACACCTCTCCGCTCTCTGTACACCTCTCCCTTCGCTGTACACCTCTCCCTTCACCGTACTCCTCTCTCTTCAGTGTACCCCTCTCCCTTCACTGCACTCCTCTCCCTTCACTGTACTCCTCTCCCTTCACTGTACACCTCTCCCTTCACTGTACACCTCTCCCTTCACTGTACTCCTCTTCTTCACTGTACTCCTTTCCCTTCGCTGTACTCCTCTCCGCTCCCTGTACACCTCTCCGCTCCCTGTACACCTCTCCGCTCTCTGTACACCTCTCGCTTCACTGTACACCTCTCTCTTCACTGTACTCCACTCCCTTCACTGTACTCCTATCCCTTCACTGTACTCCTCTCCGCCTCCTGTACACCTCTCCGCTCCCTGTACACCTCTCCGCTCCCTGTACACCTCTCGCTTCACTGTACACCTCTCTCTTCACTGTTCTCCTCTCCCTTCACTGTATACCTCTCCCTTCACTGTACTGCACTCCCTTCACTGTACTCCTCTCCCTTCGCTGTACACGTCAACCTACTCTGTACACCTCTCCCTTCGCTGTACACCTCTCCCTTCACTGTACACCTCTCCCTTCACTGTACTCCTCTCCCTTCACTGTACACCTCTCCATTCACTGTACACCTCTCCCTTCACTGTACTCCTCTCCCTACACTGTATAACTCTCCCTTCACTGTACTCCTCACCCATCACTGTACAAATCCCCTACGCTGTACACCTCTTCCTTCACTGTACTCCTCTCCCTTCACTGTACACCTCTCCCTTCACTTTACACCTCTCTCTTCAGTGTACCCCTCTCCCTTCACTGTACACCTCTCCCTTCACTGTGCTCCTCACCTTTCACTGTACTCCTCTCCCTTCACTGTACACCTCTCCCTTCACTCTACTCCTCTCTCTTCACTGTACTCCTCTCCCTTCTCTGTAGACCTTTCCCTTCACTGTACTCATCTCCCTTCACTGTACACCTCTCCCTTCACTGTACACCTCTCCCTTCACTGTTCACCTCTCCCTTCACTGTACACCTCTCCCTTCACTGTACACCTCTCCCTTCACTGTACTCCTCTCCCTTCGCTTTACTCCTCTCCACTCCCTGTACACCTCTCCGCTCCCTGTACACCTCTCCGCTCTCTGTACACCTCTCGCTTCACTGTACACCTCTCTCTTCACTGTACTCCTCTCCCTTCAATGTACTCCTCTCCCTTCACTGTACACCTCTCCCTTCACTGTACTCCTATCCCTTCACTGTACTCCTCTCCGCCCCCTGTACACCTCTCCGCTCCCTGTACACCTCTCCGCTCCCTGTACACCTCTCGCTTCACTGTACACCTCTCTCTTCACTGTACTGCACTCCCTTCACTGTACTCCTCTCCCTTCGCTGTACACGTCAACCTACTCTGTACACCTCTCCCTTCGCTGTAAACCTCTCCCTTCACTGTACACCTCTCCCTTCGCTGTACACCTCTCCCTTCACTGTACTCCTCTCCCTTCACTGTACACCTCTCCCTTCACTGTACTCCTCTCTCTTCACTGCACTACTCTCCCTTCACTGGACTCCTCTCCCTTCACTGTACACCTCTCCCTTCACTGTACGCCTCTCCCTTCACTTTACACCTCTCCCATCACTGTACACCTCTCCCTTCACTGTACTCCGCTCCCTTCACTGTACACCTCTCCCTTCACTGTACTCCTCTCCCTTCACTGTACACCTCTCCCTTCACTGCACACCTCTCCCTTCACTGTACTCCTCTCCCTTCACTGTACACCTCTCCCTTCACTGTACACCTCTCCCTTCACTGTACTCCTCTCCCTTCACTGCACACCTCTCCCTTCACTGTACTCCTCTCCCTTCACTGTACACCTCTCCCTTCGCTGTACACGTCTCCCTTCACTGTACTCCTCTCCCTTCACTGTACTCCTCTCCCTTCACTGTACACCTCTCCCTTCACTGTACTCCTCTCCCTTCACTGTACACCTCTCCCTTCACTGTACTCCTCTCTCTTCACTGTACACCTCTCCCTTCACTGTACACCTCTCCCTTCACTGTACTCCTCTCCCTTCACTGTACTCCTCTCCCTTCACTGTACACCTCTCCCTTCACTGTACACCTCTCCCTTCACTGTACTCCTCTCCCTTCACTGTACACCTCTCCCTTCACTGTACACCTCTCCCTTCACTGTACTCCTCTCCCTTCACTGTACTCTTCTCACTTCACTGTACTCCTCTCCCTTCGCTGTACACGTCAACCTACGCTGTACACCTCTCCCTACGATGTACACCTCTCCCTTCGCTGTACACCTCTCCCTTCACCGTACTCCTCTCTCTTCAGTGTACCCCTCTCCCTTCACTGTACACCTCTCCCTTCACTGTACTCCTCACCTTTCACTGTACTCCTCTCCCTTCACTGTACACCTCTCCCTTCACTGTAATCCTCTCTCTTCACTGTACTCCTCTCCCTTCACTGTAGACCTTTCCCTTCACTGTACTCATCTCCCTTCACTGTACACCTCTCCCTTCACTGTACACCTCTCCCTTCACTGTTCACCTCTCCTTTCACTGTACACCTCTCCCTTCACTGTACACCTCTCCCTTCACTGTACTCCTCTCCGCTCCCTGTACACCTCTCCGCTCCCTGTACACCTCTCCGCTCTCTGTACACCTCTCTCTTCACTGTACTGCACTCCCTTCACTGTACACCTCTCCCTTCGCTGTACACGTCAACCTACGCTGTACACCTCTCCCTTCGCTGTACACCTCTCCCTTCACTGTACACCTCTCCCTTCGCTGTACACCTCTCCCTTCACTGTACTCCTCTCCCTTCACTGTACACCTCTCCCTTCACTGTACGCCTCTCCCTTCACTTTACACCTCTCCCATCACTGTACACCTCTCCCTTCACTGTACTCCGCTCCCTTCACTGTACACCTCTCCCTTCACTGTACACCTCTCCCTTCACTGTAAACCTCTCCCTTCACTGTACACCTCTCCCTTCACTGTACACCTCTCACTTCACTGTACTCCTCTCCCTTCACTGTACTCCTATCCCTTCACTGTACTCCTCTCCGCTCCCTGTACACCTCTCCGCTCCCTGTACACCTCTCTGCTCTCTGTACACCTCTCGCTTCACTGTACACCTCTCTCTTCACTGTACTCCTCTCCATTCACTTTACTCCTATCCATTCACTGTACTCCTCTCCACCCCCTGTACACCTCTCCGCTCCCTGTACACCTCTCCGCTCCCTTTACACCTCTCGCTTCACTGTACACCTCTCCCTTCACCGTACTCCTCTCCCTTGACTGTATACCTCCCACTTCACTGTACTCCTCTCACTTCACTGTACACCTCTCCCTTCGCTGTACTCCTCTCCCTTCACTGTAATCCTCTCCCTTCGCTGTACACGTCAACCTACGCTGTACACCTCTCCCTACGATGTACACCTCTCCCTTCGCTGTACACCTCTCCCTTCACCGTACTCCTCTCCCTTCACTGTAGACCTCTCCCTTCACTGTACACCTCTCCCTTCACTGTACTCCTCTCCCTTCACTGTACACCTCTCCCTTCACTGTACACCTCAACCTTCACTGTACTCAACTCCCTTCAATGTACACCTCTCCCTTCACTGTACTCCTCTCCCTTCACTGTACTCCTCTCCCTTCACTGTACACCTCTCCCTTCACTGTACACCTCACCCTTCACTGTAATCAACTCCCTTCAACGTACACCTCTCCCTTCACTGTACACCTCTCCCTTCAATGTACTCGGCTCCCTTCACTGTACACCTATCCCTTCGCTGTACTCCAATCCCTTCACTGTAATCCTCTCCATTCACGGTATACCTCTCCCTTCACTGTACACCTCTCCCTTCACGGTACACCTCACCCTTCACTGTACACCTCTCCCTTCACTGTACACCTCTCCCTTCACTGTACTCCTCTCCCTTCACTGTACACCTCTCCCTTCACTGTACTCCTCTCCCTTCACTGTACACCTCTCCCTTCACTGTACTCCTCTCCCTTCACTGTACACCTCTCCCTTCACTGTACTCCTCTCCCTTCACTGTACACCTCTCCCTTCACTGTACACCTCTCCCTTCACTGTACTCCTCTCCCTTCACTGTACACCTCTCCCTTCACTGTACGCCTCTCCCTTCACTGTACACCTCTCCCTTCACTGTACACCTCTCCCTTCACTGTACTCCTCTCCCTTCACTGTACACCTCTCCCTTCACTGTACTCCTCTCCCTTCACTGTTCACCTCTCCCTTCACTGTACACCTCTCCCTTCACTGTACACCTCTCACTTCACTGTACTCCTCTCCTTTCACTCTACTCCTCTCCCTTCACTGTACTCCTCTCCGTTCCCTGTACACCTCTCCGCTCCCTGTACACCTCTCCGCTCTCTGTACACCTCTCCCTTCGCTGTACACCTCTCCCTTCACCGTACTCCTCTCTCTTCAGTGTACCCCTCTCCCTTCACTGCACTCCTCTCCCTTCACTGTACACCTCTCCCTTCACTGTGCTCCTCACCTTTCACTGTACTCCTCTCCCTTCACTGTACACCTCTCCATTCACTGTAATCCTCTCTCTTCACTGTACTCCTCTCCCTTCACTGTACACCTCTCCCTTCACTGTGCTCCTCACCTTTCACTGTACTCCTCTCCCTTCACTGTACACCTCTCCCTTCACTGTAATCCTCTCTCTTCACTGTACTCCTCTCCCTTCACTGTAGACCTTTCCCTTCACTGTACTCATCTCCCTTCACTGTACACCTCTCCCTTCACTGTACACCTCTCCCTTCACTGTTCACCTCTCCTTTCACTGTACACCTCTCCCTTCACTGTACACCTCTCCCTTCACTGTACTCCTCTCCGCTCCCTGTACACCTCTCCCTTCACTGTACACCTCTCCCTTCACTGTACACCTCTCCCTTCACTGTACTCCTCTCCCTTCACTGTACACCTCTCCCTTCACTGTACACCTCTCCCTTCACTGTACACCTCTCCTTCACTGTACACCTCTCCCTTCACTGTACTCCTCTCCCTTCACTGTACACCTCTCCCTTCACTGTACACCTCTCCCTTCACTGTACACCTCTCCCTTCACTGTACTCCTCTCCCTTCACTGTACACCTCTCCCTTCACTGTACACCTCTCCCTTCACTGTACTCCTCTCCCTTCACTGTACACCTCTCCCTTCACTGTACACCTCTCCCTTCACTGTACACCTCTCCCTTCACTGTACTCCTCTCCCTTCACTGTACACCTCTCCCTTCACTGTACACCTCTCCCTTCACTGTACACCTCTCCCTTCACTGTACACCTCTCCCTTCACTGTACACCTCTCCCTTCACTGTACACCTCTCCCTTCACTGTACACCTCTCCCTTCTCTGTACACCTCTCCTTCACTGTACTGCACTCCCTTCACTGTACACCTCTCCCTTCGCTGTACACCTCACCTACACTGTACACCTCTCCCTTCGCTGTACACCTCTCCCTTCACTGTACACCTCTCCCTTCACTGTACACCTCTCCCTTCACTGTACTCCTCTCCCTTCACTGTACACCTCTCCCTTCACTGTACGCCTCTCCCTTCACTTTACACCTCTCCCATCACTGTACACCTCTCCCTTCACTGTACTCCGCTCCCTTCACTGTACACCTCTCCCTTCACTGTACACCTCTCCCTTCACTGTAAACCTCTCCCTTCACTGTACACCTCTCCCTTCACTGTACACCTCTCCCTTCACTGTACTCCTCTCCCTTCACTGTACTCCTATCCCTTCACTGTACTCCTCTCCGCTCCCTGTACACCTCTCCGCTCCCTGTACACCTCTCTGCTCTCTGTACACCTCTCGCTTCACTGTACACCTCTCTCTTCACTGTACTCCTCTCCATTCACTTTACTCCTATCCATTCACTGTACTCCTCTCCACCCCCTGTACACCTCTCCGCTCCCTGTACACCTCTCCGCTCCCTTTACACCTCTCGCTTCACTGTACACCTCTCCCTTCACCGTACTCCTCTCCCTTGACTGTATACCTCCCACTTCACTGTACTCCTCTCACTTCACTGTACACCTCTCCCTTCGCTGTACTCCTCTCCCTTCACTGTAATCCTCTCCCTTCGCTGTACACGTCAACCTACGCTGTACACCTCTCCCTACGATGTACACCTCTCCCTTCGCTGTACACCTCTCCCTTCACCGTACTCCTCTCCCTTCACTGTAGACCTCTCCCTTCACTGTACACCTCTCCCTTCACTGTACTCCTCTCCCTTCACTGTACACCTCTCCCTTCACTGTACACCTCAACCTTCACTGTACTCAACTCCCTTCAATGTACACCTCTCCCTTCACTGTACTCCTCTCCCTTCACTGTACTCCTCTCCCTTCACTGTACACCTCTCCCTTCACTGTACACCTCACCCTTCACTGTAATCAACTCCCTTCAACGTACACCTCTCCCTTCACTGTACACCTCTCCCTTCAATGTACTCGGCTCCCTTCACTGTACACCTATCCCTTCGCTGTACTCCAATCCCTTCACTGTAATCCTCTCCATTCACGGTATACCTCTCCCTTCACTGTACACCTCTCCCTTCACGGTACACCTCACCTTTCACTGTACACCTCTCCCTTCACTGTACACCTGTCCCTTCACTGTACTCCTCTCCCTTCACTGTACACCTTTCACTTCACTGTACTCCTCTCCCTTCACTGTACACCTTTCACTTCACTGTACTCCTCTCCCTTCACTGTACACCTCTCCCTTCACTGTACTCCTCTCCCTTCACTGTACACCTCTCCCTTCACTGTACACCTTTCCCTTCACTGTACTCCTCTCCCTTCACTGTACACCTCTCCCTTCACTGTACGCCTCTCCCTTCACTTTACACCTCTCCCTTCACTGTACACCTTTCCCTTCACTGTACTCCTCTCTCTTCACTGTACACTTCTCCCTTCACTGTACTCCTCTCCCTTCACTGTTCACCTCTCCCTTCACTGTACACCTCTCCCTTCACTGTACACCTCTCTCTTCACTGTACTCCTCTCCTTTCACTCTACTCCTATCCCTTCACTGTACTCCTCTCCGTTCCCTGTACACCTCTCCGCTCCCTGTACACCTCTCCGCTCTCTGTACACCTCTCCCTTCGCTGTACACCTCTCCCTTCACCGTACTCCTCTCTCTTCAGTGTACCCCTCTCCCTTCACTGCACTCCTCTCCCTTCACTGTACACCTCTCCCTTCACTGTGCTCCTCACCTTTCACTGTAGACCTTTCCCTTCACTTTACTCATCTCCCTTCACTGTACACCTCTCCCTTCACTGTTCACCTCTCCCTTCACTGTACTCCTCTCCCTTCACTGTACACCTCTCCCTTCACTGTACACCTCTCCCTTCACTGTACTCCTCTCCCTTCACTGTACTCCTTTCCCTTCGCTGTACTCCTCTCCGCTCCCTGTACACCTCTCCGCTCCCTGTACACCTCTCCGCTCTCTGTACACCTCTCGCTTCACTGTACACCTCTCTCTTCACTGTACTGCACTCCCTTCACTGTACACCTCTCCCTTCGCTGTACACGTCAACCTACGCTGTACACCTCTCCCTTCGCTGTACACCTCTCCCTTCACTGTACACCTCTCCCTTCACTGTACGCCTCTCCCTTCACTTTACACCTCTCCCATCACTGTACACCTCTCCCTTCACTGTACTCCGCTCCCTTCACTGTACACCTCTCCCTTCACTGTACACCTCTCCCTTCACTGTAAACCTCTCCCTTCACTGTACACCTCTCCCTTCACTGTACACCTCTCACTTCACTGTACTCCTCTCCCTTCACTGTACTCCTATCCCTTCACTGTACTCCTCTCCGCTCCCTGTACACCTCTCCGCTCCCTGTACACCTCTCGCTCTCTGTACACCTCTCGCTTCACTGTACACCTCTCTCTTCACTGTACTCCTCTCCATTCACTGTACTCCTATCCATTCACTGTACTCCTCTCCCTTCACTGTACACCTCTCCGCTCACTGTACACCTCTCCCTTCACTGTACACCTCTCCCTTCACTGTACACCTCTCCCTTCACTGTACACCTCTCCCTTCACTGTACACCTCTCCCTTCACTGTACTCCTCTCACTTCACTGTACACCTCTCCCTTCACTGTACACCTCTCCCTTCACTGTACTCCTCTCCCTTCACTGTACACCTCTCCCTTCACTGTACTCTCTCCCTTCACTGTACACCTCTCCCTTCACTGTACACCTCTCCCTTCACTGTACACCTCTCCCTTCACTGTACACCTCTCCCTTCACTGTACACCTCTCCCTTCACTGTACACCTCTCCCTTCACTGTACACCTCTCCCTTCACTGTACACCTCTCCCTTCACTGTACTCCTCTCCCTTCACTGTACACCTCTCCCTTCACTGTACACCTCTCCCTTCACTTTACACCTCTCCCTTCACTGTACACCTTTCCCTTCACTGTACTCCTCTCTCTTCACTGTACACTTCTCCCTTCACTGTACACCTCTCCCTTCACTGTACTCCTCTCCCTTCACTGTTCACCTCTCCCTTCACTGTACACCTCTCCCTTCACTGTACACCTCTCTCTTCACTGTACTCCTCTCCTTTCACTCTACTCCTATCCCTTCACTGTACTCCTCTCCGTTCCCTGTACACCTCTCCGCTCCCTGTACACCTCTCCGCTCTCTGTACACCTCTCCCTTCGCTGTACACCTCTCCCTTCACCGTACTCCTCTCTCTTCAGTGTACCCCTCTCCCTTCACTGCACTCCTCTCCCTTCACTGTACTCCTCTCCCTTCACTGTACACCTCTCCCTTCACTGTGCTCCTCACCTTTCACTGTACTCCTCTCCCTTCACTGTACACCTCTCCCTTCACTGTAATCCTCTCTCTTCACTGTACTCCTCTCCCTTCACTGTAGACCTTTCCCTTCACTGTACTCATCTCCCTTCACTGTACACCTCTCCCTTCACTGTACACCTCTCCCTTCACTGTTCACCTCTCCCTTCACTGTACACCTCTCCCTTCACTGTACACCTCTCCCTTCACTGTACACCTCTCCCTTCACTGTACTCCTCTCCCTTCACTGTACACCTCTCCCTTCACTGTACTCCTTTCCCTTCGCTGTACTCCTCTCCGCTCCCTGTACACCTCTCCGCTCCCTGTACACCTCTCCGCTCTCTGTACACCTCTCGCTTCACTGTACACCTCTCTCTTCACTGTACTGCACTCCCTTCACTGTACACCTCTCCCTTCGCTGTACACGTCAACCTACGCTGTACACCTCTCCCTTCGCTGTACACCTCTCCCTTCACTGTACACCTCTCCCTTCGCTGTACACCTCTCCCTTCACTGTACTCCTCTCCCTTCACTGTACACCTCTCCCTTCACTGTACTCCTCTCCCTTCACTGTACACCTCTCCCTTCACTGTACACCTCTCCCTTCACTGTACTCCTCTCCCTTCACTGTACACCTCTCCCTTCACTGTACACCTCTCCCTTCACTGTACACCTCTCCCTTCACTGTACACCTCTCCCTTCACTGTACACCTCTCCCTTCACTGTACTCCTCTCCCTTCACTGTACTCCTCTCCCTTCACTGTACTCCTCTCCGCTCCCTGTACACCTCTCCGCTCCCTGTACACCTCTCCCCTCACTGTACACCTCTCGCTTCACTGTACACCTCTCCCTTCACTGTACTCCTCTCCCTTCACTGTACTCCTCTCCCTTCACTGTACTCCTCTCCTTCACTGTACACCTCTCCGCTCCCTGTACACCTCTCCGCTCACTGTACACCTCTCGCTTCACTGTACACCTCTCCCTTCACTGTACTCCTCTCCCTTCACTGTACACCTCTCCCTTCACTGTACTCCTCTCCCTTCACTGTACACCTCTCCCTTCACTGTACTCCTCTCCCTTCACTGTACTCCTCTCCCTTCACTGTACACCTCTCCCTTCACTGTACACCTCTCCCTTCACTGTACACCTCTCCCTTCACTGTACACCTCTCCCTTCACTGTACACCTCTCCCTTCACTGTACACCTCTCCCTTCACTGTACACCTCTCCCTTCACTGTACTCCTCTCCCTTCACTGTACACCTCTCCCTTCACTGTACACCTCTCCCTTCACTGTACACCTCTCCCTTCACTGTACACCTCTCCCTTCACTGTACACCTCTCCCTTCACTGTACTCCTCTCCCTTCACTGTACACCTCTCCCTTCACTGTACTCCTCTCCCTTCACTGTACACCTCTCCCTTCACTGTACACCTCTCCCTTCACTGTACACCTCTCCCTTCACTGTACTCCTCTCCCTTCACTGTACACCTCTCCCTTCACTGTACACCTCTCCCTTCACTGTACTCCTCTCCCTTCACTGTACACCTCTCCCTTCACTGTACTCCTCTCCCTTCACTGTACTCCTCTCCCTTCACTGTACACCTCTCCCTTCACTGTACACCTCTCCCTTCACTGTACACCTCTCCCTTCACTGTACACCTCTCCCTTCACTGTACACCTCTCCCTTCACTGTACTCCTCTCCCTTCACTGTACACCTCTCCCTTCACTGTACACCTCTCCCTTCACTGTACACCTCTCCCTTCACTGTACTCCTCTCCCTTCACTGTACACCTCTCCCTTCACTGTACACCTCTCCCTTCACTGTACTCCTCTCCCTTCACTGTACTCCTCTCCCTTCACTGTACACCTCTCCCTTCACTGTACACCTCTCCCTTCACTGTACACCTCTCCCTTCACTGTACTCCTCTCCCTTCACTGTACACCTCTCCCTTCACTGTACACCTCTCCCTTCACTGTACACCTCTCCTTCACTGTACACCTCTCCCTTCACTGTACTCCTCTCCCTTCACTGTACACCTCTCCCTTCACTGTACTCCTCTCCCTTCACTGTACTCCTCTCCCTTCACTGTACACCTCTCCCTTCACTGTACTCCTCTCCCTTCACTGTACACCTCTCCCTTCACTGTACTCCTCTCCCTTCACTGTACTCCTCTCCCTTCACTGTACTCCTCTCCCTTCACTGTACACCTCTCCCTTCACTGTACTCCTCTCCCTTCACTGTACACCTCTCCCTTCACTGTACTCCTCTCCCTTCACTGTACTCCTCTCCCTTCACTGTACACCTCTCCCTTCACTGTACACCTCTCCCTTCACTGTACTCCTCTCCCTTCACTGTACACCTCTCCCTTCACTGTACACCTCTCCCTTCACTGTACACCTCTCCCTTCACTGTACACCTCTCCCTTCACTGTACACCTCTCCCTTCACTGTACTCCTCTCCCTTCACTGTACACCTCTCCCTTCACTGTACACCTCTCCCTTCACTGTACACCTCTCCCTTCACTGTACACCTCTCCCTTCACTGTACACCTCTCCCTTCACTGTACACCTCTCCCTTCACTGTACTCCTCTCCCTTCACTGTACACCTCTCCCTTCACTGTACACCTCTCCCTTCACTGTACACCTCTCCCTTCACTGTACACCTCTCCCTTCACTGTACACCTCTCCCTTCACTGTACTCCTCTCCCTTCACTGTACTCCTCTCCCTTCACTGTACACCTCTCCCTTCACTGTACACCTCTCCCTTCACTGTACACCTCTCCCTTCACTGTACACCTCTCCCTTCACTGTACACCTCTCCCTTCACTGTACACCTCTCCCTTCACTGTACACCTCTCCCTTCACTGTACTCCTCTCCCTTCACTGTACACCTCTCCCTTCACTGTACACCTCTCCCTTCACTGTACACCTCTCCCTTCACTGTACACCTCTCCCTTCACTGTACACCTCTCCCTTCACTGTACTCCTCTCCCTTCACTGTACACCTCTCCCTTCACTGTACTCCTCTCCCTTCACTGTACACCTCTCCCTTCACTGTACACCTCTCCCTTCACTGTACTCCTCTCCCTTCACTGTACACCTCTCCCTTCACTGTACTCCTCACCCATCACTGTACAAATCTCCTTCGCTGTACACCTCTTCCTTCACTGTACTCCTCTCCCTTCACTGTACACCTCTCCCTTCACTGTACACCTCTCCCTTCACTTTATACCTCTCCCTTCAGTGTACCCCTCTCCCTTCACTGTACACCTCTCCCTTCACTGTGCTCCTCACCTTTCACTGTACACCTCTCCCTTCAATGTACACCTCTCCCTTCACTGTACACCTCTCCCTTCAATGTACTCGTCTCTCTTCACTGTACTCCTCTCCCTTCACTGTAGACCTTTCCCTTCACTGTACTCATCTCCCTTCACTGTAAACCTCTCCCTTCACTGTACACCTCTCTCTTCACTGTTCACCTCTCCCTTCACTGTTCACCTCTCCCTTTACTGTACACCTCTCTCTTCACTGTACTCCTCTCCTTCACTGTACTCCTATCCCTTCACTGTACTCCTCTCCGCTCACTGTACACCTCTCCGCTCACTGTACACCTCTCCGCTCTCTGTACACCTCTCCCTTCACTGTATACCTCTCTCTTCACTGTACTCCTCACCCTTCACTGTACTCCTCTCCCTTCACTGTACACCTCTCCCTTCACTGTACTCCTCTCCCTTCACTGTACACCTCTCCCTTCACTGTACTCCTCTCCCTTCACTGTACGCCTCACCCTTCACTGTACACCTCTCCCTTCACTGTACACCTCTCCCTTCACTGTACTCCTCTCCCTTCACTGCACACCTCTCCCTTCACTGTACTCCTCTCCCTTCACTGTACGCCTCTCCCTTCACTTTACACATCTCCCTTCACTGTACACCTCTCCCTTCACTGTACTCCTCTCCCTTCACTGTACGCCTCTCCCTTCACTTTACACATCTCCCTTCACTGTACACCTCACCCTTCACTGTACTCCTCTCCCTTCACTGTACACCTCTCCCTTCACTGTACTCCTCTCCCTTCACTGTACACCTCTCCCTTCACTGTACTCCTCTCCCTTCACTGTACACCTCTCCCTTCACTGTACACCTCTCCCTTCACTGTACACCTCTCCCTTCACTGTACACCTCTCCCTTCACTGTACTCCTCTCCCTTCACTGTACACCTCTCCCTTCACTGTACACCTCTCCCTTCACTGTACACCTCTCCCTTCACTGTACACCTCTCCCTTCACTGTACACCTCTCCCTTCACTGTACTCCTCTCCCTTCACTGTACTCCTCTCCCTTCACTGTACTCCTCTCCCTTCACTGTACACCTCTCCCTTCACTGTACACCTCTCCCTTCACTGTACACCTCTCCTTCACTGTACACCTCTCCCTTCACTGTACTCCTCTCCCTTCACTGTACACCTCTCCCTTCACTGTACACCTCTCCCTTCACTGTACACCTCTCCCTTCACTGTACACCTCTCCCTTCACTGTACACCTCTCCCTTCACTGTACTCCTCTCCCTTCACTGTACACCTCTCCCTTCACTGTACACCTCTCCCTTCACTGTACTCCGCTCCCTTCACTGTACACCTCTCCCTTCACTGTACACCTCTCCCTTCACTGTACACCTCTCCCTTCACTGTACACCTCTCCCTTCACTGTACACCTCTCCCTTCACTGTACTCCTCTCCCTTCACTGTACTCCTCTCCCTTCACTGTACACCTCTCCGCTCACTGTACACCTCTCCCTTCACTGTACACCTCTCCTTCACTGTACACCTCTCGCTTCACTGTACACCTCTCCTTCACTGTACTCCTCTCCCTTCACTGTACTCCTCTCCCTTCACTGTACTCCTCTCCCTTCACTGTACACCTCTCCCTTCACTGTACACCTCTCCGCTTCACTTTACACCTCTCCCTTCACTGTACACCTCTCCCTTCACTGTACTCCTCTCCCTTCACTGTACACCTCTCCCTTCACTGTACTCCTCTCACTTCACTGTACACCTCTCCCTTCACTGTACTCCTCTCCCTTCACTGTACACCTCTCCCTTCACTGTACACCTCTCCCTTCACTGTACACCTCTCCCTTCACTGTACTCCTCTCCCTTCACTGTACACCTCTCCCTTCACTGTACACCTCTCCCTTCACTGTACACCTCTCCCTTCACTGTACACCTCTCCCTTCACTGTACTCCTCTCCCTTCACTGTACACCTCTCCCTTCACTGTACACCTCTCCCTTCACTGTACTCCTCTCCCTTCACTGTACACCTCTCCCTTCACTGTACACCTCTCCCTTCACTGTACACCTCTCCCTTCACTGTACACCTCTCCCTTCACTGTACTCCTCTCCCTTCACTGTACACCTCTCCCTTCACTGTACACCTCTCCCTTCACTGTACTCCTCTCCCTTCACTGTACACCTCTCCCTTCACTGTACACCTCTCCCTTCACTGTACACCTCTCCCTTCACTGTACACCTCTCCCTTCACTGTACTCCTCTCCCTTCACTGTACTCCTCTCCCTTCACTGTACACCTCTCCCTTCACTGTACACCTCTCCCTTCACTGTACACCTCTCCCTTCACTGTACACCTCTCCCTTCACTGTACACCTCTCCTTCACTGTACACCTCTCCCTTCACTGTACACCTCTCCCTTCACTGTACTCCTCTCCCTTCACTGTACACCTCTCCCTTCACTGTACTCCTCTCCCTTCACTGTACACCTCTCCCTTCACTGTACACCTCTCCCTTCACTGTACTCCTCTCCCTTCACTGTACTCCTCTCCCTTCACTGTACACCTCTCCCTTCACTGTACTCCTCTCCCTTCACTGTACACCTCTCCCTTCACTGTACACCTCTCCCTTCACTGTACACCTCTCCCTTCACTGTACACCTCTCCCTTCACTGTACACCTCTCCCTTCACTGTACACCTCTCCCTTCACTGTACTCCTCTCCCTTCACTGTACACCTCTCCCTTCACTGTACTCCTCTCCCTTCACTGTACTCCTCTCCGCTTCACTGTACACCTCTCCCTTCACTGTACACCTCTCCCTTCACTGTACACCTCTCCCTTCACTGTACACCTCTCCCTTCACTGTACTCCTCTCCCTTCACTGTACACCTCTCCCTTCACTGTACACCTCTCCCTTCACTGTACACCTCTCCCTTCACTGTACACCTCTCCCTTCACTGTACACCTCTCCCTTCACTGTACACCTCTCCCTTCACTGTACTCCTCTCCCTTCACTGTACACCTCTCCCTTCACTGTACGCCTCTCCCTTCACTTTACACCTCTCCCTTCACTGTACACCTCTCCCTTCACTGTACTCCTCTCCCTTCACTGTACACCTCTCCCTTCACTGTACACCTCTCCCTTCACTGTACACCTCTCCCTTCACTGTACACCTCTCCCTTCACTGTACACCTCTCCCTTCACTGTACTCCTCTCCCTTCACTGTACTCCTCTCCCTTCACTGTACACCTCTCCGCTCACTGTACTCCTCTCCCTTCACTGTACACCTCTCCCTTCACTGTACACCTCTCCCTTCACTGTACACCTCTCCCTTCACTGTACACCTCTCCCTTCACTGTACACCTCTCCCTTCACTGTACACCTCTCCCTTCACTGTACACCTCGCCCTTCACTGTACACCTCGCCCTTCACTGTACACCTCTCCCTTCACTGTACACCTCTCCCTTCACTGTACACCTCTCCCTTCACTGTACACCTCTCCCTTCACTGTACACCTCTCCCTTCACTGTACACCTCGCCTTCACTGTACACCTCTCCCTTCACTGTACTCCTCTCCCTTCACTGTACACCTCTCCCTTCACTGTACACCTCTCCCTTCACTGTACACCTCTCCCTTCACTGTACACCTCTCCCTTCACTGTACACCTCTCCCTTCACTGTACACCTCTCCCTTCACTGTACACCTCTCCCTTCACTGTACACCTCTCCCTTCACTGTACACCTCTCCCTTCACTGTACACCTCTCCCTTCACTGTACTCCTCTCCCTTCACTGTACACCTCTCCCTTCACTGTACACCTCACCCTTCACTGTACTCACTCCCTTCACTGTACACCTCTCCCTTCACTGTACTCCTCTCCCTTCACTGTACACCTCTCCCTTCACTGTACACCTCTCCCTTCACTGTACACCTCACCCTTCACTGTACTCCTCTCCCTTCACTGTACACCTCTCCCTTCACTGTACACCTCTCCCTTCACTGTACTCCGCTCCCTTCACTGTACACCTCTCCCTTCGCTGTACTCCTCTCCCTTCACTGTACTCCTCTCCCTTCACTGTACACCTCTCCCTTCACTGTACACCTCTCCCTTCACTGTACACCTCACCTTTCACTGTACACCTCTCCCTTCACTGTACACCTCTCCCTTCACTGTACTCCTCTCCCTTCACTGTACACCTCTCCCTTCACTGTACTCCTCTCCCTTCACTGTACACCTCTCCCTTCACTGTACTCCTCTCCCTTCACTGTACACCTCTCCTTCACTGTACACCTCTCCCTTCACTGTACACCTCTCCCTTCACTGTACTCCTCTCCCTTCACTGTACACCTCTCCCTTCACTGTACACCTCTCCCTTCACTGTACACCTCTCCTTCACTGTACTCCTCTCCTTCACTGTACTCCTCTCCCTTCACTGTACTCCTCTCCCTTCACTGTACACCTCTCCGCTCACTGTACACCTCTCCGCTCACTGTACACCTCTCCCTTCACTGTACACCTCTCCCTTCACTGTACTCCTCACCCTTCACTGTACTCCTCTCCCTTCACTGTACACCTCTCCCTTCACTGTACTCCTCTCCCTTCACTGTACACCTCTCCCTTCACTGTACTCCTCTCCCTTCACTGTACACCTCTCCCTTCACTGTACTCCTCTCCCTTCACTGTACACCTCACCTTCACTGTACACCTCTCCCTTCGACTGTACACCTCTCCCTTCACTGTACACCTCTCCCTTCACTGTACTCCTCTCCCTTCACTGTACACCTCTCCCTTCACTGTACACCTCTCCCTTCACTGTACTCCTCTCCCTTCACTGTACACCTCTCCCTTCACTGTACACCTCTCCCTTCACTGTACTCCTCTCCCTTCACTGTACACCTCTCCCTTCACTGTACTCCTCTCCCTTCACTGTACTCCTCTCCCTTCACTGTACACCTCTCCCTTCACTGTACACCTCACCCTTCACTGTACTCCTCTCCCTTCACTGTACACCTCTCCCTTCACTGTACACCTCTCCCTTCACTGTACTCGCTCCCTTCACTGTACACCTCTCCCTTCACTGTACTCCTCTCCCTTCACTGTACTCCTCTCCCTTCACTGTACACCTCTCCCTTCACTGTACACCTCTCCCTTCACTGTACACCTCTCCTTCACTGTACACCTCTCCCTTCACTGTACACCTCTCCCTTCACTGTACTCCTCTCCCTTCACTGTACACCTCTCCCTTCACTGTACTCCTCTCCCTTCACTGTACACCTCTCCCTTCACTGTACGCCTCTCCCTTCACTTTACACATCTCTCTTCACTGTACACTTCTCCCTTCACTGTACACCTCTCCCTTCACTGTACTCCTCTCCCTTCACTGTTCACCTCTCCCTTCACTGTACACCTCTCCCTTCACTGTACACCTCTCTCTTCACTGTACTCCTCTCCTTTCACTCTACTCCTATCCCTTCACTGTACTCCTCTCCGTTCCCTGTACACCTCTCCGCTCCCTGTACACCTCTCCGCTCTCTGTACACCTCTCCCTTCACTGTATACCTCTCTCTTCACTGTACTCCTCACCCTTCACTGTACTCCTCTCCCTTCACTGTACACCTTTCCCTTCACTGTACTCCTCTCCCTTCACTGTACACCTCTCCCTTCACTATACTCCTCTCCCTTCACTGTACGCCTCACCCTTCACTGTACTCCTCTCCCTTCACTGTACACCTTTCCCTTCACTGTACTCCTCTCCCTTTACTGCACACCTCTCCCTTCACTGTACTCCTCTCCCTTCACTGTACGCCTCTCCCTTCACTTTACACATCTTCCTTCACTGTACACCTCTCCCTTCACTGTACTCCTCTCCATTTACGGTACTCCTCTCCCTTCACTGTGCACTTCTCCCTTCACTGTACACCTCTCCCTTCACTGTACACTTCTCCCTTCACTGTACACCTCTCCCTTCACTGTACTCCTCTCCCTTCACTGTTCACCTCTCCCTTCACTGTACACCTCTCCCTTCACTGTACACCTCTCCCTTCACTGTCCACCTCTCCCTTCACTGTACACCTCTCCCTTCACTGTACTCTCTCCGTTCACTGTACTCCTATCCCTTCACTGTACTCCTCTCCGCTCCATGTACACCTCTCCGCTCCCTGTACACCTCTCCGCTCTCTGTACACCTCTCGCTTCACTGTACACCTCTCTCTTCACTGTACTCCTCTCCCTTCACTCTACTCCTATCCCTTGACTGTACTCCTCTCTGCATCCAGTACACCTCTCCGCTCCCTGTACACCTCTCCGCTCCTGTACACCTCTCGCTTCACTGTACACCTCTCTCTTCACTGTACTCCTCTCTCTTCGACTGTACACCTCTCCCTTCACTGTAGTCCTCTCCCTTCACTGTATAACTCTCCCTTCGCTGTACACCTCTCCCTTCACTGTACTCCTCTCCCTTCATTGTACACCTCTCTCTTCACCGTACACCTCACCCTTCACTGTACTCCTGTCCCTTCATTGTACACCTCTCCCTTCACTGTACTCCTCTCCCTTCACTGTACACCTCTCCCTTCACTGTACACCTCTCCCTTCACTGTACTCCTCTCCCTTCACTGTACACCTCTCCCTTCACTGTACTCCTCACCCTTCACTGTACAACTCTCCTTCGCTGTACACCTCTTCCTTCACTGTACTCCTCTCCCTTCACTGTACACCTCTCCCTTCACTTTATACCTCTCCCTTCAGTGTACCCCTCTCCCTTCACTGTACACCTCTCCCTTCACTGTGCTCCTCACCTTTCACTGTACACCTCTCCCTTCAATGTACACCTCTCCCTTCACTGTACACCTCTCCCTTCAATGTACTCGTCTCTCTTCACTGTACTCCTCTCCCTTCACTGTAGACCTTTCCCTTCACTGTACTCATCTCCCTTCACTGTAAACCTCTCCCTTCACTGTACACCTCTCTCTTCACTGTTCACCTCTCCCTTCACTGTTCACCTCTCCCTTTACTGTACACCTCTCTCTTCACTGTACTCCTCTCCTTTCACTCTACTCCTATCCCTTCACTGTACTCCTCTCCGCTCCCTGTACACCTCTCCGCTCCCTGTACACCTCTCCGCTCTCTGTACACCTCTCCCTTCACTGTATACCTCTCTCTTCACTGTACTCCTCACCCTTCACTGTACTCCTCTCCCTTCACTGTACACCTTTCCCTTCACTGTACTCCTCTCCCTTCACTGTACACCTCTCCCTTCACGATACTCCTCTCCCTTCACTGTACGCCTCACCCTTCACTGTACTCCTCTCCCTTCACTGTACACCTTTCCCTTCACTGTACTCCTCTCCCTTCACTGCACACCTCTCCCTTCACTGTACTCCTCTCCCTTCACTGTACGCCTCTCCCTTCACTTTACACATCTCCCTTCACTGTACACCTCTCCCTTCACTGTACTCCTCTCCATTTACGGTACTCCTCTCCCTTCACTGTGCACTTCTCCCTTCACTGTACACCTCTCCCTTCACTGTACACCTCTCCCTTCACTGTACACCTCTCCCTTCACTGTACTCCTCTCCCTTCACTGTTCACCTCTCCCTTCCCTGTACACTTCTCCCTTCACTGTACACCTCTCCCTTCACTGTACACCTCTCCCTTCACTGTACACCTCTCCCTTCACTGTACTCCTCTCCCTTCACTGTTCACCTCTCCCTTCCCTGTACACTTCTCCCTTCACTGTACACCTCTCCCTTCACTGTCCACCTCTCCCTTCACTGTACACCTCTCCCTTCACTGTACTCTCTCCCTTCACTGTACTCCTATCCCTTCACTGTACTCCTCTCCGCTCCCTGTACACCTCTCCGCTCCCTGTACACCTCTCCGCTCTCTGTACACCTCTTGCTTCACTGTACACCTCTCTCTTCACTGTACTCCTCTCCCTTCACTCTACTCCTATCCCTTGACTGTACTCCTCTCTGCATCCAGTACACCTCTCCGCTCCCTGTACACCTCTCAGCTCCCTGTACACCTCTCGCTTCACTGTACACCTCTCTCTTCACTGGTACTCCTCTCTCTTGACTGTACACCTCTCCCTTCACTGTAGTCCTCTCCCTTCACTGTATAACTCTCCCTTCGCTGTACACCTCTCCCTTCGCTGTACTACTTTCCCTTCACTGTACACCTCTCCCTTCACTGTACTCCTCTCCCTTCATTGTACACCTCTCTCTTCACTGTACACCTCACCCTTCACTGTACTCCTGTCCCTTCATTGTACACCTCTCCCTTCACTGTACTCCTCTCCCTTCACTGTACACCTCACCCTTCACTGTACACCTCTCCCTTCACTGTACTCCTCTCCCTTCACTGTACACCTCTCCCTTCACTGTACTCCTCACCCATCACTGTACAAATCCCCTTTGCTGTACACCTCTTCCTTCACTGTACTCCTCTCCCTTCACTGTACACCTCTCCCTTCACTTTATACCTCTCTCTTCAGTGTACCCCTCTCCCTTCACTGTACACCTCTCCCTTCACTGTGCTCCTCACCTTTCACTGTACACCTCTCCCTTCAATGTACACCTCTCCCTTCACTGTACACCTCTCCCTTCAATGTACTCGTCTCTCTTCACTGTACTCCTCTCCCTTCACTGTAGACCTTTCCCTTCACTGTACTCATCTCCCTTCACTGTAAACCTCTCCCTTCACTGTACACCTCTCCCTTCACTGTTCACCTCTCCCTTCACTGTTCACCTCTCCCTTCACTGTACACCTCTCCCTTCACTGTACTCCTCTCCCTTCACTGTACTCCTTTCCCTTCACTGTACTCCTCTCCGCTCCCTGTACACCTCTCCGGTCCCTGTACACCTCTCCGCTCTCTGTACACCTCTCGCTTCACTGTACACCTCTCTCTTCACTGTACTCCTCTCCCTTCACTGTTCACCTCTCCCTTCCCTGTACACTTCTCCCTTCACTGTACACCTCTCCCTTCACTGTCCACCTCTCCCTTCACTGTACACCTCTCCCTTCACTGTACTCTCTCCCTTCACTGTACTCCTATCCCTTCACTGTACTCCTCTCCGCTCCCTGTACACCTCTCCGCTCCCTGTACACCTCTCCGCTCTCTGTACACCTCTTGCTTCACTGTACACCTCTCTCTTCACTGTACTCCTCTCCCTTCACTCTACTCCTATCCCTTGACTGTACTCCTCTCTGCATCCAGTACACCTCTCCGCTCCCTGTACACCTCTCAGCTCCCTGTACACCTCTCGCTTCACTGTACACCTCTCTCTTCACTGGTACTCCTCTCTCTTGACTGTACACCTCTCCCTTCACTGTAGTCCTCTCCCTTCACTGTATAACTCTCCCTTCGCTGTACACCTCTCCCTTCGCTGTACTACTTTCCCTTCACTGTACACCTCTCCCTTCAATGTACTCCTCTCCCTTCATTGTACACCTCTCTCTTCACTGTACACCTAACCCTTCACTGTACTCCTGTCCCTTCATTGTACACCTCTCTCTTCACTGTACACCTCTCCCTTCACTGTACTCCTGTCCCTTCATTGTACACCTCTCCCTTCACTGTACTCCTCTCCCTTCACTGTACACCTCTCCCTTCACTGTACACCTCTCCCTTCACTGTACTCCTCTCCCTTCACTGTACACCTCTCCCTTCACTGTACTCCTCACCCATCACTGTACAAATCCCCTTTGCTGTACACCTCTTCCTTCACTGTACTCCTCTCCCTTCACTGTACACCTCTCCCTTCACTTTACACCTCTCCTTCACTGTACACCTCTCCCTTCACTGTACACCTCTCCCTTCACTGTACTCCTCTCCTTCACTGTACACCTCTCCCTTCACTGTACACCTCTCCCTTCACTGTACACCTCTCCCTTCAATGTACTCCTCTCCTTCACTGTACTCCTCTCCCTTCACTGTAGACCTCTCCCTTCACTGTACTCCTCTCCCTTCACTGTACACCTCTCCCTTCACTGTACACCTCTCCCTTCACTGTACACCTCTCCCTTCACTGTACACCTCTCCCTTCACTGTACTCCTCTCCCTTCACTGTACACCTCTCCCTTCACTGTACTCCTCTCCCTTCACTGTACTCCTCTCCCTTCACTGTACTCCTCTCCGCTCACTGTACACCTCTCCCTTCACTGTACACCTCTCCCTCACTGTACACCTCTCGCTTCACTGTACACCTCTCCCTTCACTGTACTCCTCTCCCTTCACTGTACTCCTTTCCCTTCACTGTACTCCTCTCCGCCCCCTGTACACCTCTCTGCTCCCTGTACACCTCTCCGCTCCCTGTACACCTCTCGCTTCACTGTACTCCTCACCCTTGACTGTACACCTCT
Source organism: Squalus acanthias (assembly GCA_030390025.1). Taxonomy (NCBI): domain Eukaryota; kingdom Metazoa; phylum Chordata; class Chondrichthyes; order Squaliformes; family Squalidae; genus Squalus; species Squalus acanthias. The sequence goes on from JASTWF010002276.1 coordinate 27,652, forward strand.
CCCTTCACTGTACTCCTCTCCCTTCACGGTATACCTCTCCCTTCACTGTACTCCTCTCCCTTCACTGTACTCCTCTCCCTTCGCTGTACACGTCAACCTATGCTGTACACCTCTCCCTTCGCTGTACACCTCTCCCTTCACTGTACTCCTCTCCCTTCACTGTACTCCTCTCCCTTCACTGTACACCTCTCCCTTCACTGTACACCTCACCCTTCACTCTACTTCTCTCCCTTCACTGTACACCTCTCCCTTCACTGTACTCCTCTCCCTTCACTGTACTCCTCTCCCTTCACTGTACACGTCTCCCTTCACTGTACTCCTCTCCCTTCACTGTACACCTCTCCCTTCACTGTACTCCTCTCTCTTCACTGCACTACTCTCCCTTCACTGGACTCCTCTCCCTTGTAGAATTCGCAATATATCGCGATTTTCTTAATAAGGAGGAAAACACATAGTTTCGTTCAAACAGCTTTTATTTCAGCAGAATGCTGTCAGGTTTTCAAAGTGGACACAAGCAGCTTGTAAAATGGCCGCCGCACCTCGTGGCGGAACATTCTAGACTTTTCGACAGGCAGACAAGATGGCGTTCCAATAAACATTTGTGCAAGATCCATTAAGACTCAGCACATTGAAGATAATACACGAGACATCATGGGTTTACAGTATACACATAAATACTGAAATCGGTCTCCCAGGTACGAATGAAGGCTATTGTACCAAGTAATCAAGAGCCCATCCAAAGACATTAATATGTAAAATCCCAACAACTCTACGATGAGAGAGCCGTTAGCGGGTAGTTACAGAAAACACTTGGAAGCCCCAAAACCCCTCCAGGGAGAACACCGACCGATTAAACAATGGGAGAAATATTAACAGGTACTCAGACATTTACGAGTAGCCCCGAAACCCATTAAAACGGAGATCACCCTATTCAAGACATTTGAGCGCCAAACCCTAACAAAAGAAAAAGACATTAAGGTTGGGCGGGAAACGGAAGATTTTGCACTATAATTGCAAGCCCCAAACCGTCCATCTCTCTCTTGACTCTTGGCTCTTATTCGGGTGACTCTTATCTTGCTGGTGTTTATCCTCATGGCTGCTCTTGACTCGCCGTCTTGTTCCTGCTTGCCTCGTGTCTCTTTTAAAAAGACTGTTGAACTTTGTGATCCGCTCGGATCTACCTCGTGTCGTGTCGCGAAGACCTGTGTAGAACTGGGCTCTGAAGCCTTGAAGCGGGCGCACCATTCCGATAAGTCGGTAAACGGTGTCGGAACCAAAGGCCCGAGATGAGATGAGATGAGATGAGATGAGATGAGAAGAGAAGAAGACCATACTTATCGCCACGGTCAGTAAGCCCCGACCGCGCCTGTAGGTCGAATAGACATTTTCCTTGCCAGGAAGACTTCTTTGAGTTCTACAGAACTGACACAGGAAGACTCTTCTTCGAGTTTTATCGAACCAGTGCGAGGGCACAGGAAGACTCTTTTTTGAGTATAGTCGGAACTCCGAGGACAACACAGATCTTCATGACAGCAGACGTTCCAGCCTGCTAGCCGGAGCAGAAACGAGTAAACAAGTGGGGCCAGGTGACCCCCTGATCGACACGTGGGTGCTGCGGTGAAAAACATCCGATCAGAGTTTTCGGAATTCTCCGAGTTATCACGAGTGGTGAGCATGAGTCTCGAATCCTACGAATCTAGCTAGGACAGATATTGATAGGGGAGGGTTTCAAGTATTAAGGATAATTGTAATGTGCGCCCCCATTTACGATGTGTCGTTCGTTCCTCGTTTCCCTGAAATTAGTTACATAACTGCGTGTAAGATTGTACTGTCATTAATCTGTGCTTATGACATGTATATCGTAATCTTAAGTATTATGCAATAAAGATTTTCCATTTCGTACCATTCAACCGAGTCTACCTGAGTTTCATCTCCATTACTGCTCTCGCATCTAAGTCCAGTGTCTAGAACCGTAAGGGCGAGTGGGTCGAACCACTCACAGGTGTGTCTAGTGCTCCCAGACTGGCTGGAGACCAGAACAGGCAACAAGGCCTAAACCTGCACTAGCACCCGGGCTGCACAGAGCCACACGAATCTCACAGGCTGAGAGACATTCAAAAACCCTTACAGAAAATGGCGACCGCGGCAGGACACTGGCAGCGAGAGGGTAGTGTGTTAGACTTTGGTGCTTTCTGCTTATTTTGCAAATATTTTTCCGTCAACCGCCCACACACTAGTTCTTTGCACAGAAACGACTCCTTCTTTGATCTTAATGGTTGACTGGATGGAACTGATCTGCGGATCAAAGTTCAAGCTCTGCAATCCTCCTCTCAGATTTGGCACCGAGGTATCTTACACAGAAGTGCCGTCCCTCTGCGATACTGAGTGATCTCTTGGAGTAGTTTTGATCACCTAAGGGGGTCGGAGAGGAATTTCCCAGATTTCTTTTTTCCAAATTGGCTGGCCTAAGTTGTTGTCTGTTTTTTCCCCTCTCCCAGGAGACCACGGCCCAGATATTCCAATCCCTGCGGGTGGGTACGCGCTGTGTACTCACCCGTAGGGACATCGGAAATGCCGGTTTCAGGCATGCACTGCGCAGGCGCTGGAAACCGGCATTTCCGATCTGTCAAGAAAGCTCTTGACAGATCCTCCGGCTGCCCTGGAGAAGGGCCTCTGCGGGCGGATAGTTCCGCTTTTTGGAGACCCTCTGCCCGCAGAAAACCCTTACAATTCTTACGCCTGGTAAAAGCAGGCTTTTACCAGGATAAGAGTTGAAAAAAGTAAAATAATTTTTTTTTTCCCACTGATTTATCATTTAAAAATACTTTTAAAAAGGTAAGTTTATTTTTAGCCCCGTAAAAATCTTAATTATTTTTTTTTCAAAAAATTAAATTTTTGTTTAAAATACTTAATTTATTGTAATTTCAAATCATTTTAAAAATGTGATTTAAAAAAAAATGTATTTAAAGTTTTATTATGTTTTTTCATTGATCTCCATTCATATATTTGACAGGTCTTCCTGTCAAGTGTATGAAGGGAGATTCCCTTCTTTGATTGGCTCCCCATGGCCCACGTGATCCCAGGGACGCTGCGAACCGCGGGAGGCCTGCGATCGGAAAATACGGGCCCACATGTTTTGTGTGGGGTGGGGAGTGTATCTATTGTGATACACGAGGTAGCATAAATGTGTGGGACAGGCCGGATGGACCCGAGGACCTGTCCATCATTGTTGGTATGTTTGTTGTTTGTATGTTCATATGACGTCTAACTGTTTTGGAACATAATGTGTTGGTGAAGCAATGTCCTGGGTCGTGAGGTACCCGTCACTGTGGTGGGATAATCCTAGGGGACATGAGATGAAAATGAGGAGGTTAGGAATAAGAGGGGAACTCAAGTGAAAGTTTTCCATCCAAATGATTATAGGGCAGTGGAGTAGGTCACCAGAGAAGAACATTGAAGTGATCTGTATAAACGGGGTCACAGAGGCATGAGGTGTGTGTCTGGAGAGCGAAGGGATATGGTGAGGAGGGATTGAGGGATACGGTGAGGGGGGATTGAGGGATATGGTGAGGGGGGATTGAGGGATATGGTGAGGTGGGATTGAGTGATATGGTGAGGAGGGATTGAGGGATATGGTGAGGAGGGATTCAGGGATATGGTGAGGAGGGATTGAGGGATATGGTGAGGGGGGATTGAGGGATATGGTGAGGAGGGATTGAGGGATATGGTGAGGGGGGATTGAGGGATATGGTGAGGAGGGATTGAGGGATATGGTGAGGGGGGATTGAGGGATATGGTAAGGTGGGATTGAGGGATATGGTGAGGGGGGATTGAGGGATATGGTGAGGGGGGATTGAGGGATATGGTGAGGAGGGATTGAGGGATATGGTGAGGGGGGATTGAGGGATATGGTGAGGGGGGATTGAGGGATACGGTGAGGAGGGATTGAGGGATACGGTGAGGGGGATTGAGTGATATGGTGAGGGGGGATTGAGGGATATGGTGAGGAGGGATTGAGGGATATGGTGAGGGGGATTGAGGGATATGGTGAGGGGGGATTGAGGGATATGGTGAGGAGGGATTGAGGGATATGGTGAGGGGAGATTGAGGGATATGGTGAGGGGGGATTGAGGGATATGGTGAGGGGGGATTGAGGGATATGGTGAGGGGGGATTGAGGGATATGGTGAGGGTGGATTGAGGGATATGGTGAGGGGGGATTGAGGGATATGGTGAGGGGGGATTGAGGGATATGGTGAGGGGGGATTGAGGGATACTGTGAGGGGGGATTGAGGGATACGGTGAGGGGGGATTGAGGGATATGGTGAGGGGGGATTGAGGGATATGGTGAGGGGGGATTGAGGGATATGGTGAGGGGGGATTGAGGGATATGGTGAGGGGGGATTGAGGGATATGGTGAGGGGGATTGAGGGATATGGTGAGGGGGATTGAGGGATATGGTGAGGGGGGATTGAGGGATATGGTGAGGGGGGATTGAGGGATATGGTGAGGGGGGATTGAGGGATATGGTGAGGGGGGATTGAGGGATATGGTGAGGGGGGATTGAGGGATATGGTGAGGGGGGATTGAGGGATATGGTGAGGTGGGATTGAGGGATACGGTGAGGGGGGATTGAGGGATACGGTAAGGTGGGTAGGTGGGGCTAGTCTATTATAAATGGACAGGCTATATTGGGTATGATGACTTTTTCCTGTTCCTGTAATTTTTCTTCTCTGATGATGGAATCAAAGGAAATAAAATAATTCTTGCAGCTGAAGCTGAGCCGAGCAGTAATGGAGACAGATTGATTTCACTTGGCATCGGCGACATTTCCATTAGTCTGGGACCTGTGAGGAGAGCGGCCCGATCTGACCAGAGAACCCTCCCGCAGCTCAACCCATCATCGCTTTGACAAATCCTGCTTTCC
>JASTWF010002277.1:0-32458 GCA_030390025.1 Squalus acanthias
CACTGTCGGAGGGGCAGTACTGAGAGAGCGCTGCACTGTCGGAAGGGCAATACTGAGGGAGCGCTGCACTGTCGGAGGGGCAGTACTGAGGGAGCGCTGCACTGTCGGAGGTGCAGTACTGAGGGAGCGCCGCACTGTTGGAGGGGCAGTACTGAGGGGGTGCTGCTCTGTGGGAGGGACAGTACTGAGGGAGCGCTGCACTGTCGGAGGGGCAGTACTGAGGGAACGCTGCACTGTTGGAGGGGCAGTACTGAGGGAGTGCTGCACTGTCGGAGGGGCAGTACTGAGGGAGCTCTGCACTGTCGGAGGGTCAGTACTGAGGGATCGCTGCACTGTCGGAGGGCCTGTACTGAGGGAGCGTTGCACTGTCGGAGGGGCAGTACTGAGGTGGTGCTGCACTGTGGGAGAGACCGTACTCAGGGAGAGCTGCATTGTCGGAGGGGCAGTACTGAGTGAGTGCTGCACTGTCGGAGGGGCAGTACTGAGGCAGTACTGCACTGTCGGAGGGGCAGTACTGAGGGAGCATTGCACTGTCGAAGGGGCAGTACTGAGGGAGTGCTGCACTGTCGGAGGGGCAGTACTGAGGGAGCGTTGCACTGTCGAAGGGGCAGTACTGAGGGAGCGCTGCACTGTCGTTGGGGCAGTACTGAGGGAGCGCTGCACTGTCGGATGGACAGTACTGAGGGAGCGCCGCACTGTCGGATGGGCAGTACTGAGGGAGCATTGCACTGTCGAATGGGCAATACTGAGGGAGCGCTGCACTGTAGGTGGGGCAGTACTGAAGGAGCGCTATACTGTTGGATGGGCAGTACTGAGAGAGAGCTGCACTGTCGGAACTGCAGTACTGAGGGAGCGCTGCACTGTCAGTGAGGCAGTACTGAGCGAGCGCTGCACTGTCGAAGGGGTAGTACTGAGGGAGCGCTGCACTGTCGAACGGGCAATACTGAGGGAGCGCTGCATTGTCGGAGGAGCAGTACAGATGGTGCGCTGCACTGTCGGATGGGCAGTACTGAGGGAGCATTGCACTGTCAGAGGGGCAGTACTGAGGGAGCGCTGCACTGTCGGATGGGCAGTACTGAGGGAGCATTGCACTGTCAGAGGGGCAGTACTGAGGGAGTGCTGCACTGTCGGAGGGGTAGTACTGAGGGAGTGCTGCATTGTCAGGGGGCAGTACTGAGGGAGCACCACACTGTCGGAGGGACAGTACTGAGGGAGCATTGCACTGTCGGAGGGGCAGTACTGAGGGAACTCTGCACTGTCGGAGGGGCAGTACTGAGGGAGCATTGCACTGTCGGAGGGGCAGTACTGAGGGAACGCTGCACTGTCGGAGGGGCAGTACTGAGGGAACGCTGCACTGTCGGACGGGCAGTACTGAGGGAGCGCAGCACTATCGGAGGGGCAGTACTGAGGGAACGCTGCACTGTCGGAGGGGCAGTACTGAGGGAGCGCTGCACTATCGGAGGGGCAGTACTGAGGGAGTGCTGCACTGTCGGAGGGGCAGTACTGAGGGAGTGCTGCACTGTCGGAGGGCCAGTACTGAGGGAGTGCTGCACTTTCGGAGGGGCAGTACTGAGGGAGTGCTGCACTATCGGAGGTGCAGTACTGAGGGAGCGCCGCACTGTCGGAGGGGCAGTACTGAGGGAACGCTGCACTGTCGGAGGGGCAGTACTGAGGGAGCGCTGCACTATCGGAGGGGCAGTACTGAGGGAGTGCTGCACTGTCGGAGGGGCAGTACTGAGGGAGTGCTGCACTGTCGGAGGGGCAGTACTGAGGGAATGCTGCACTGTCGGAGGGGCAGTACTGAGGGAATGCTGCACTGTCGGAGGGGCAGTACTGATGGAGCGCTGCACTGTCGGAGGGGCAGTACTGAGGGAGTGCTGCACTGTCGGAGGGGCAGTACTGAGGGAGTGCCGCACTGTCGGAGGTGCAGTACTGAGGGAGCGCTGCACTGTCGGAGGGGCAGTACTGAGGGAGTGCCACACTGTCGGAGGTGCGGTACTGAGGGAGCGCCGCACTGTCGGAGGGGTAGTACTGTGGGAGCACCACACTGTTGGAGTGACAGTACTGAGGGAGCATTGCACTGTCGGAGGGGCAGTACTGAGGGTACGCTGCACTGTCGGAGGGGCAGAACTGAGGGAGCACTGCACTGTCGGAGGGACAGTACTGAGGGAGCGCCGCACTGTCGGAGGGACAGTACTGAGGGAGCGCCGCACTCTCAGAGGGGCAGTACTGAGGGAGCGCTGCACTGTCGGAGGGACAGTACTGAGGGAGCGCTGCACTGTCGGAGGGACAGTACTGAGGGAGCGCTGCACTATCGGAGGGGCAGTACTGAGGGAGTGCTGCACTGTCGGAGGTGCCGTCTTTTGGCTGATACATTAAATCAAGTCCCCATCTGCCCTCTCAGGTGGATTTAAAAAATCCCACGTACCATTTTTCAACGAAGAGCAGGAGCGTTGTCCCCGGTGTCCTGGTAAATAATTATCCCTTAGCCAACATACTTAAAACTGAAAATCTGCTCATTTATTGCATTGCTGTTCGTGGGGACTTGCTGTGCACGAACTGGCTTCTGCGTTTTCTGCATTAGAGCAGTGGCCGCACTTCAAAAGTACAGAAAGGGCTTTGGTATGTCCTGAAGTCATGAAAGGTGCTATCGAAATGCAAGTTGTTTATTTTTCATTTTGGCAAATCTTTTGTTCTGTGTTTGGGGCTCAGTCCCACACCGGGTGAGATCAGGCTAACTCAGCACAGGCCGGGAATGGAGCCTGGGCCTTTCCTGCTCTGTGTGTGAGGGGCTCAGTCCCACACCGGGTGTGAGATCAGGCTAACTCAGCACAGGCCGGGAATGGAGCTTGGGCCTTTCCTGCTCTGTGTGTGTGGGGCTCAGTCCCACACCGGGTGTGAGATCAGGCTAACTCAGCACAGGCCGGGAATGGAGCCTGGGCCTTTCCTGCTCTGTGTGTGTCGGGGGTTCAGTCCCACACCGGGTGAGATCAGGCTAACTCAGCACAGGCCGGGAATGGAGCCTGGGCCTTTCCTGCTCTGTGTGTGTGGGGCTCAGTCCCACACCGGATGTGAGATCAGGCTAACTCAGCACAGGCCGGGAATGGAGCCTGGGCCTTTCCTGCTCTGTGTGTGTGGGGGGCTCAGTCCCACACCGGGTGAGATCAGGCTAACTCAGCACAGGCCGGGGATGGAGCCTGGGCCTTTCCTGCTCTGTGTGTGGTGGGCTCAGTCCCACACCGGGTGTGAGATCAGGCTAACTCTGCACAGGCCCGGGAATGGAGCCTGGGCCTTTCCTGCTCTGTGTGTGGAGGGCTCAGTCCCACACTGGGTGTGAGATCGGGCTAACTCAACACAGGCCGGGAATGGAGCCTGGGCCTTTCCTGCTCTGTGTGTGTGTGGGGCTCAGTCCCATACCGATTGAGATCAGGCTAACGCAGCACAGGCCGGGAATGGAGCCTGGGCCTTTCCTGCTCTGTGTGTGTGCGGCTCAGTCCCACACCGAGTGTGAGATCAGGTTAACTCAGCACAGGCCGGGAATGGAGCCTGGGCCTTTCCTGCTCTGTGTGTGGGAGCTCAGTTCCACACCGGGTGTGAGATCAGGCTAACTCAGCACAGGCCGGGAATGGAGCCTGGGCCTTTCCTGCTCTGTGTGTGGGGGCTCAGTAGCCACGCCGGGTTTGAGATCGGGCTAACTCAGCACAGGCCAGGGTTGGAGTCTTGTTTGTATGGTTCAGTATCTTGCTGGCCATGTCACTTACTCCCAGCCACGAGGGAACGGTTCAAAATGTACTCCAGTATTGGCGAGCGTCAGAATCAAATCTGTTCTCAATATATATTTGCCCCTTAAATGTGACTTTACCAAATAAAATGATTCTCCAAACTTTAACAATTGCTCCCCCTCATGGTCCAGTTGAGAATTACAAAGTCTACCTGACCCACACAGAGGGCCCAGGTTCCATCGCTTGGGATTCTGTACAATAGGATTGAATGGGAAGGGGTTGGGTCCATTGGGATTGTGTACAATGGGAGTGAATGGGAAGGGGTTTGGGTCCATTGGGATTCTGTAGAATGGGCGTGGATTCGAAGGGGTTTGGTCCATTGGGATTCTGTAGAATGGGAGTGAATGGGAAGGGGTTTGGGTCCATTGGGATTCTGTAGAATGGGAGTGAATGAGAAGGGATTTGGGTCCATTGGGATTCTGTAGAATGGGAGTGAATGAGGAGGGGTTTGGGTCCATTGGGATTCTGTAGAATGGGAGTGAATGAGAAGGGATTTGGTCCATTGGGATTCTGTAGAATGGGAGTGAATGGGAAGGGGATTGGGTCCATTGGGATTCTGCACAATGGGAGTGAATGAGAAGGGGTTTGGGTCCATTGGGATTCTGTACAATGGGAGTGAATGTGAAGGGATTTGGTCCATTGGGATTCTGTACAATTGGCGTGAATAGGAAGGGGTTTGGTCCATTGGGATTCTGTACAATGGGAGTGAATGGGAAGGGGTTTGGTCCATTGGGATTATGTGGAATGGGAGTGAATGGGAAGGGTTTTGATCCATTGGGATTCTGCACAATTGGCGTGAATGTGAAGGGGTTTGGGTCAATTGCGATTTTATACAATGGGTGTGAATGTGAAGGGGTTTGTTTCATTGGGATTCTGTACAATGGGTGTGAATGGGAAAGGGTTTGTTTCATTGGGATTGTGTACAATGGGAGTGAATGGGAAGGGGTTTGTTTCATTGGGATTCTGTACAATGGGAGTGAATGGGAAGGGGTTTGTTTCATTGGGATTCTGTACAATGGGAGTGAATGAGAAGGGGTTTGTTTCATTGGGATTCTGTACAATGGGAGTGAATGAGAAGGTGTTTGGTCCATTGGGATTCTGTACAATGGGAGTGAATGAGAAGGGGTTTGTTTCATTGGGATTCTGTACAATGGGAGTGAATGAGAAGGTGTTTGGTCCATTGGGATTCTGCACAATGGGAGTGAATGGGATTGGGTTGGGTCCATTGAGATTCTGTAAAATGCGAGTGAATGGGAAGTGGTTGCGTCAATTGGGATTCTGTAGAATGGGTATGAATGCGAAGGGGTTTCTCCATTGGGATTCTGTAGACTAAGAATGAGTGGGGAGGAGTTTGGTCCATTGGGATTCTGTACAATGGGAGTGATTGGGAAGGGGTTTGATCCATTGGGATTCTGTAGACTAGGAATGAATGGGAAGGGGTTTGTCCATTGGGATTTTGTACAATGGGAGTGATTGGGAAGGGGTTTGATCCGTTGGGATTCTGTAGACTAGGAATGAATGGGAAGGGGTTTGTCCATTGGGATTTTGTACAATGGGAGTGATTGGGAAGGGGTTTGAGTCAATTGCGATTCTGTACAATGGATGTGAATTTGAAGGGGTTTGGTCCATTGAGAATTTGTACAATGGGAATGAATGGGAAAGGGTTTGATCCATTGGGATTCTGCAAAATGGGAATAAATGGGAAGGGTTTCTGTAGAATGGGAATGAGTGGGAAGGGGTTTGATCCATTGGGATTCTGTAGACTAGGAATGAATGGGAAGGGGTTTGTTCATTGGGATTTTGTACAATGGGAGTGAATGGGAAGGGATTTGAGTAGATGGGATTCTACACAATGGGAGTGAATGGGAAGGGGTTTGGTCCATTGGGATTCTGTACAATGGGAGGGAATGGAAAGGGGTGTGATCCTTTGGGATACTGTGCAATGGGAATGAAGGGGAAAGGGTTTGATCCATTGTGATTCTGCACAATGGGCGTGAATGGGAAGGGATTTTGGTCCATTGGGATTCTGTACGATGGGAGTGAATGGGAAGGGGTTTGGTTCATTGGGATTCTGTACAATGGGAGTGAATGAGAAGGGGTTTGGTTCATTGGGATTCTGTACAATGGGAGTGAATGGGAAGGGGTTTGGGCCCATTGGGATTCTGTACAATGGACATGAATGGGAAGGGGTTTGTGTCCATTGCGATTCTGTACAATGGGAGTGAATGGGAAGGGGTTTGATCCATTGGGATTCTGTACAACGGGAATGAAGCAGAAATGGTTTGAACCATTGGGACTCTGCGCAATGGGAGTGATGGGAAGGGGTTTGAGATCATTGGGATTCTGTACAATGGGAGTGAATGGGAAGGGGTTTGAAATCATTGGGATTCTGTACAATGGGAGTGAATGGGAAGGGGTTTGGGTCCATTGGGATTCTGTGCAATGGGAATGAATGAGAAGGGTTTGGGTCGATTGGGATTCTGTAGAATAGGTGTGAATGGGAAGGGGTTTGATCCAATGGGATTCTGCACAATGGGAGTGAATGGGATGAGATTTGATCCATTGGGATTCTGCACAATTGGGGTGAATGGAAAGGTGCTCGGTCCAGTAGGATTCTGTACAATGGGAGTGAACAGGAAAAGGTTTGATCTTTTGGGATTCTGTGCAATGGGAGCGAATTGGAATGGGTTTGGTCCATTGGGATTCAGTACAATGGGTGTGAATCGGAAGGGGTTCGGTCCATTAGGATTCTGTACAATGGAAGTGAATGGGAAAAGGTTTGATCCTTTGGGATTCTTAGAATGGGAGTGAATGGGAGGGGGTTTGATCCAATGGGATTCTGCACAATGGGAGTGAATGGGAAGGAATGTGAACCATTGGGATTCTGTACAATGGGATTAAATTTGATGAGATTGGGTTAATGGGGATTCTGTACAATGGGCATGAATGAGAAGGGGTTGGGTCAATTGGGATACTGTAGAATGGGCGTGAATGAGAAGGGGTTTGATCCATTGGGATTCTGTAGACTGGGAGTGAATGGGAAGTGGTTGGGTCAATTGGGATTCTGTACAATGGGTGTGAATTGGAAGGAGTTGGGTCGAATGGGATTCTGTATAATGGAGGTGAATGAGAAGGGGTTGGGTCCAGTGGGATTCTGTACAATGGACATGAATGGGCAGGGATTGGGTCTATTGAGAATCCGTACAATGGGAATGAATGGGAAAGGGTTTGATCCATGGGATTCTGCAAAGTGGGAGTAAATGGGAAGGGGTGTGATCCATTGGGATTCTGCATTATTGGAGTGAATGGGAAGGGATTTGAGTCAAAGGGATTCTACACAATGGGAGTGAATGGGAACGGGTTTGGTCCATTGGGATTATGTAGAATGGGAGTGAATGGGAAGGGGTTCAGGTCCATTGGGATTCTGCACAATGGGAGTGAATGGGAAGGGGTTTGGGTCCATTGGGATTGTGTACAATGGGAGTGAATGGGAAGGGGTTTGGGTCCATTGGGATTGTGTACAATGGGAGTAAATGGGAAGGGGTTCAGGTCCATTGGGATTCTGCACAATGGGAGTGAATGGGAAGGGGTTTGGGTCCATTGGGATTGTGTACAATGGGAGTGAATGGGAAGGGGTTTGGGTCCATTGGGATTCTGTAGAATGGGCGTGGATTCGAAGGGGTTTGGTCCATTGGGATTCTGTACAATGGGAGTGAATGGGAAGGGGTTTGGGTCCATTGGGATTCTGTGCAATGGGAGTGAATGGGAAGGAGTTGGGGTCCATTGGGATTCTGTACAATGGGAGTGAATGGGAAGGGGTTTGGGTCCATTGGGATTCTGTGCAATGGGAGTGAATGGGAAGGAGTTTGGGTCCATTGGGATTCTGTACAATGGGAGTGAATGGGAAGGGGTTTGGGTCCATTGGGATTCTGTACAATGGGAGTGAATGAGAAGGGGTTTGTTTCATTGGGATTCTGTACAATGGGAGTGAATGAGAAGGTGTTTGGTCCATTGGGATTCTGTACAATGGGAGTGAATGAGAAGGGGTTTGTTTCATTGGGATTCTGTACAATGGGAGTGAATGAGAAGGTGTTTGGTCCATTGGGATTCTGCACAATGGGAGTGAATGGGATTGGGTTGGGTCCATTGAGATTCTGTAAAATGCGAGTGAATGGGAAGTGGTTGCGTCAATTGGGATTCTGTAGAATGGGTATGAATGGGAAGGGGTTTCTCCATTGGGATTCTGTAGACTAAGAATGAGTGGGGAGGAGTTTGGTCCATTGGGATTCTGTACAATGGGAGTGATTGGGAAGGGGTTTGATCCATTGGGATTCTGTAGACTAGGAATGAATGGGAAGGGGTTTGTCCATTGGGATTTTGTACAATGGGAGTGATTGGGAAGGGGTTTGATCCGTTGGGATTCTGTAGACTAGGAATGAATGGGAAGGGGTTTGTCCATTGGGATTTTGTACAATGGGAGTGATTGGGAAGGGGTTTGAGTCAATTGCGATTCTGTACAATGGATGTGAATTTGAAGGGGTTTGGTCCATTGAGAATTTGTACAATGGGAATGAATGGGAAAGGGTTTGATCCATTGGGATTCTGCAAAATGGGAATAAATGGGAAGGGTTTCTGTAGAATGGGAATGAGTGGGAAGGGGTTTGATCCATTGGGATTCTGTAGACTAGGAATGAATGGGAAGGGGTTTGTTCATTGGGATTTTGTACAATGGGAGTGAATGGGAAGGGATTTGAGTCAATGGGATTCTACACAATGGGAGTGAATGGGAAGGGGTTTGGTCCATTGGGATTCTGTACAATGGGAGGGAATGGAAAGGGGTGTGATCCTTTGGGATACTGTGCAATGGGAATGAAGGGGAAAGGGTTTGATCCATTGTGATTCTGCACAATGGGCGTGAATGGGAAGGGATTTTGGTCCATTGGGATTCTGTACGATGGGAGTGAATGGGAAGGGGTTTGGTTCATTGGGATTCTGTACAATGGGAGTGAATGAGAAGGGGTTTGGTTCATTGGGATTCTGTACAATGGGAGTGAATGGGAAGGGGTTTAGGCCCATTGGGATTCTGTACAATGGACATGAATGGGAAGGGGTTTGTGTCCATTGCGATTCTGTACAATGGGAGTGAATGGGAAGGGGTTTGATCCATTGGGATTCTGTACAACGGGAATGAAGCAGAAATGGTTTGAACCATTGGGACTCTGCGCAATGGGAGTGATGGGAAGGGGTTTGAGATCATTGGGATTCTGTACAATGGGAGTGAATGGGAAGGGGTTTGAAATCATTGGGATTCTGTACAATGGGAGTAAATGGGAAGGGGTTTGGGTCCATTGGGATTCTGTGCAATGGGAATGAATGAGAAGGGTTTGGGTCGATTGGGATTCTGTAGAATAGGTGTGAATGGGAAGGGGTTTGATCCAATGGGATTCTGCACAATGGGAGTGAATGGGATGAGATTTGATCCATTGGGATTCTGCACAATTGGGGTGAATGGAAAGGTGCTCGGTCCAGTAGGATTCTGTACAATGGGAGTGAACAGGAAAAGGTTTGATCTTTTGGGATTCTGTGCAATGGGAGCGAATTGGAATGGGTTTGGTCCATTGGGATTCAGTACAATGGGTGTGAATCGGAAGGGGTTCGGTCCATTAGGATTCTGTACAATGGAAGTGAATGGGAAAAGGTTTGATCCTTTGGGATTCTTAGAATGGGAGTGAATGGGAGGGGGTTTGATCCAATGGGATTCTGCACAATGGGAGTGAATGGGAAGGAATGTGAACCATTGGGATTCTGTACAATGGGATTAAATTTGATGAGATTGGGTTAATGGGGATTCTGTACAATGGGCATGAATGAGAAGGGGTTGGGTCAATTGGGATACTGTAGAATGGGCGTGAATGAGAAGGGGTTTGATCCATTGGGATTCTGTAGACTGGGAGTGAATGGGAAGTGGTTGGGTCAATTGGGATTCTGTACAATGGGTGTGAATTGGAAGGAGTTGGGTCGAATGGGATTCTGTATAATGGAGGTGAATGAGAAGGGGTTGGGTCCAGTGGGATTCTGTACAATGGACATGAATGGGCAGGGATTGGGTCTATTGAGAATCCGTACAATGGGAATGAATGGGAAAGGGTTTGATCCATGGGATTCTGCAAAGTGGGAGTAAATGGGAAGGGGTGTGATCCATTGGGATTCTGCATTATTGGAGTGAATGGGAAGGGATTTGAGTCAAAGGGATTCTACACAATGGGAGTGAATGGGAACGGGTTTGGTCCATTGGGATTATGTAGAATGGGAGTGAATGGGAAGGGGTTCAGGTCCATTGGGATTCTGCACAATGGGAGTGAATGGGAAGGGGTTTGGGTCCATTGGGATTGTGTACAATGGGAGTGAATGGGAAGGGGTTTGGGTCCATTGGGATTGTGTACAATGGGAGTAAATGGGAAGGGGTTCAGGTCCATTGGGATTCTGCACAATGGGAGTGAATGGGAAGGGGTTTGGGTCCATTGGGATTGTGTACAATGGGAGTGAATGGGAAGGGGTTTGGGTCCATTGGGATTCTGTAGAATGGGCGTGGATTCGAAGGGGTTTGGTCCATTGGGATTCTGTACAATGGGAGTGAATGGGAAGGGGTTTGGGTCCATTGGGATTCTGTGCAATGGGAGTGAATGGGAAGGAGTTGGGGTCCATTGGGATTCTGTACAATGGGAGTGAATGGGAAGGGGTTTGGGTCCATTGGGATTCTGTGCAATGGGAGTGAATGGGAAGGAGTTTGGGTCCATTGGGATTCTGTACAATGGGAGTGAATGGGAAGGGGTTTGGGTCCATTGGGATTCTGTACAATGGGAGTGAATGAGAAGGGGTTTGTTTCATTGGGATTCTGTACAATGGGAGTGAATGAGAAGGTGTTTGGTCCATTGGGATTCTGTACAATGGGAGTGAATGAGAAGGGGTTTGTTTCATTGGGATTCTGTACAATGGGAGTGAATGAGAAGGTGTTTGGTCCATTGGGATTCTGCACAATGGGAGTGAATGGGATTGGGTTGGGTCCATTGAGATTCTGTAAAATGCGAGTGAATGGGAAGTGGTTGCGTCAATTGGGATTCTGTAGAATGGGTATGAATGGGAAGGGGTTTCTCCATTGGGATTCTGTAGACTAAGAATGAGTGGGGAGGAGTTTGGTCCATTGGGATTCTGTACAATGGGAGTGATTGGGAAGGGGTTTGATCCATTGGGATTCTGTAGACTAGGAATGAATGGGAAGGGGTTTGTCCATTGGGATTTTGTACAATGGGAGTGATTGGGAAGGGGTTTGATCCGTTGGGATTCTGTAGACTAGGAATGAATGGGAAGGGGTTTGTCCATTGGGATTTTGTACAATGGGAGTGATTGGGAAGGGGTTTGAGTCAATTGCGATTCTGTACAATGGATGTGAATTTGAAGGGGTTTGGTCCATTGAGAATTTGTACAATGGGAATGAATGGGAAAGGGTTTGATCCATTGGGATTCTGCAAAATGGGAATAAATGGGAAGGGTTTCTGTAGAATGGGAATGAGTGGGAAGGGGTTTGATCCATTGGGATTCTGTAGACTAGGAATGAATGGGAAGGGGTTTGTTCATTGGGATTTTGTACAATGGGAGTGAATGGGAAGGGATTTGAGTCAATGGGATTCTACACAATGGGAGTGAATGGGAAGGGGTTTGGTCCATTGGGATTCTGTACAATGGGAGGGAATGGAAAGGGGTGTGATCCTTTGGGATACTGTGCAATGGGAATGAAGGGGAAAGGGTTTGATCCATTGTGATTCTGCACAATGGGCGTGAATGGGAAGGGATTTTGGTCCATTGGGATTCTGTACGATGGGAGTGAATGGGAAGGGGTTTGGTTCATTGGGATTCTGTACAATGGGAGTGAATGAGAAGGGGTTTGGTTCATTGGGATTCTGTACAATGGGAGTGAATGGGAAGGGGTTTAGGCCCATTGGGATTCTGTACAATGGACATGAATGGGAAGGGGTTTGTGTCCATTGCGATTCTGTACAATGGGAGTGAATGGGAAGGGGTTTGATCCATTGGGATTCTGTACAACGGGAATGAAGCAGAAATGGTTTGAACCATTGGGACTCTGCGCAATGGGAGTGATGGGAAGGGGTTTGAGATCATTGGGATTCTGTACAATGGGAGTGAATGGGAAGGGGTTTGAAATCATTGGGATTCTGTACAATGGGAGTAAATGGGAAGGAGTTGGGGTCCATTGGGATTCTGTACAATGGGAGTGAATGGGAAGGGGTTTGGGTCCATTGGGATTCTGTGCAATGGGAGTGAATGGGAAGGAGTTTGGGTCCATTGGGATTCTGTACAATGGGAGTGAATGGGAAGTGGTTTGGGTCCATTGGGATTCTGTACAATGGGAGTGAATGGGAAGGGGTTTGGGTCCATTGGGATTCTGTGCAATGGGAGTGAATGGGAAGGAGTTTGGGTCCATTGGGATTCTGCACAATGGGAGTGAATGGGAAGGAGTTTGGGTCCATTGGGATTCTGTACAATGGGAGGGAATGGGAAGCGGTTTGGGTCCAGTGGGATTCTGTACAATGGGAGGGAATGGGAAGGTGCTCGGTCCAGTAGGATTCTGTACAATGGGAGTAAACAGGAAAAGGTTTGATCCTTTGGGATTCTTACAAAGGGAGTGAATGTGAAGGGGTTTAGTCCATTGGGATTCTGTACAATGGAAGTGAATAGGAATGGGTTTGGTCCAATGGGATTCAGTACAATGTGCGTGAGTGGGAAGGGGTTTGGTCCATTGGGATTCTGCACAATGGGTGTGAATGGGAAAAGGTTTGATCCTTTGGGATTCTGTAGAATGGGAGTGAATGGGATTGGGTTGGGTCCATTGAGATTCTGTAAAATGGGAGTGAATGGGAAGGGGTTTGATCCATTGGGATTCTGCACAGTGGGATTGAATGGGAAGGGGCTTGATCCATTGGGATTCTTCACAATGGGAGTGAGTGGGAAGGAATGTGATCCATTGGGATTCTGTAGAATGGGATTGAATGGGAAGAGATTGTGTTAATGGGGATTCTGTACAATGGGCATGAATGAGAAGTGGTTTGGTCCATTGGGAGACTGTAGAATGGGCATGAATGAGAAGGGGTTTGGTCCATTGGGATTCTGTACAATGGGAGTGAATGGGAAGGGGTTGGGTCGATTGGGATTCTGTACAATGGGCGTGAATTTGAAGGGGTTGGGTCGATTGGGATTCTGTACAATGGGAATGAATGGGAAAGGGTTTGATCCATTGGGATTCTGCAAAATAGGAGTAAATGAGAAGGTTTTCTGTAGATTGCGAATGAGTGGGAGAAGTTTGATCCACTGGGATTCTGCATTATTGGAGTGAATGGGAAGGGATTTGATTCAATTGGGATTCTACACAAAGGGTGTGAATGGGAAGAGGTTTGGGTCAATTGGGATTCTGTAGAATAGGAATGAATGGGAAGGGGTTTGGTCCATTGGGATTCTGTACAATGGGAGTGAATAGGAATGGGTTGGGTCCATTGGGATTCTGTACAATGGGAGGGAATGGGAAGGGGTTTGGGTCCAGTGGGATTCTGTAGAATGGGAATGAATGGGAAGGGGTTTGGGTCCATTGGGATTCTGTGCAATGGGAGTGAATGGGAAGGAGTTTGGGTCCATTGGGATTCTGTACAATGGGAGTCAAAGGGAAGGGGTTTGGTCCATTGGGATTCTGTACAATGGGTGTGAATGGGAAGGGGTTTGGATCCATTGGGATTCTGTACAATGGGAGTGAATGGGAAGGGGTTTGGGTCCATTGGGATTCTGTACAATGGGTGTGAATGGGAAGGGGTTTGGGTCCATTGGGATTCTGTACAATGATTTGGATGAGGGGACTAAATGTAACATTTCCAAATTTGCTGATGACACAAAGCTAGGTGGCAGTGTCAGTTGTGAAGAGGATGTGAAGAGGCTTCAAGGGGATCTCGACAGGCTTAGTGAGTGGGCGGGAACATGGCAGATGGAATATAATGTGGATAAATGTGAAGTTATCCACTTTGGTAGAAAAAACAGAAAGGCAGTGTATTTCCTAAATGGTGAAAGATTGGGGAATGCAGATGCTCAAAGGGTCCTGGGTGTCCTTGTCCATGAGTCACTGAAAGTGAATGTGCAGGTGCAGCAAGCCATTAGGAAGGCAAATGGTATGCTGGCCTTCATTACAAGAGGATTTGAGTACAGGAGTAAAGAAGTCTTACTCCAAATATATAGGGCCTTGGTGAGACCACACCTGGAGTACTGTGTACAATTTTGGTCTCCTTACCTAAGGAAGGATATACTTGCCAGAGAGGGAGTGCAATGAAGGTTCACGAGATTGATTCCTGTGATGGCGGGACTGTCGTATGAGAAGAGATTGAGTAAACTAGGCCTGTATTCTCTTGAATTCAGAAGAATGAGAGGGGATCTCATTGAAGCACACAAAATTATTACAGGGCTTGATAGGGTGGATGCTCGGAGAATGTTTCACTTGGCTGTGGAGTCTAGAACCAGGGAGCACAGCCTCAGGATAAAGGGTAGACCATTCAGGACTGAGATGAGAAGAAATTTCTTCACACAGAGGGTGGTGAATCTTTGGAATTCTCTACCCCAGAGGGCTGTGGAGGCTCATGCATTGGGTATATTCAAAACAGAAGTCGATAGATTTCTGACTAGTAAGGGCATCAAGGGATATGGCGATAGGGCTGGTGAATGGAGTTGAGGCAGAAGATTAGCCATGATCATTGAATGGCAGAGCAGGCTCGAAGGAGCTGAAATGGCCGACTCCTGCTCCTATTTCTTAATGTTCTTAATTTAAATTCCCCAGCTGCTGTGGGGGGATTTGAACTCATGTTTCTGGATCATTAGCCCAGTAACATTACCACTGTGCTACCAGTCCCATTCAGCACAATGGGAGTGAATGGGAAGGTGTTCAGTCCAGTAGGATTCTGTATAATGGGAGTGAACAGGAAAAGGTTTGATCCTTTGGGATTCTGTAGAATGGGAATGAATGGGAAGGGGTTTGGCCCATTGGGATTCTGTGCAATGGGAGTGAATGGGAAGGGGTTTGGGCCCATTGGGATTCTGTACAATGGGAGTGAATGAGAAGGGGTTTGGGCCCATTGGGATTCTGTACAATGGGAGTGAATGTGAAGGGGTTTGGCCCATTGGGTTTCTGTGCAATGGGAGTGAATGGGAAGGGGTTTGATCCTTTGGGATTCTGCACAGTGGGAGTCAATGGGAAGGAATGTGATCCATTGGGATTCTGTAGAATGGAATTGAATGGGAAGAAATTGGGTTAACAGGGATTCTGTACAATGGGAGTGAATAGGAAGGGGTTGGGTCGATTGGGATTCTGTATAATGGATGTGAATGAGAAGGGGTTGGGTCCAGTGAGATTCTGTACAATGGGAGTGAATGGGAAGGCATTGGGTCCATTGAGAATCTGTACAATGGGAATGAATGGGAAAGGGTTTGATCCATTGGGATTCTGCAAAATGGGAGTGAATGGGAAGGGGTGTGATCCATTGGGATTCTGTAGAATGGGAATGAGTGGGGAGAGGTTTGAGTCTATTGGGATTCTACACAATGGGAGTGAATGGGAAGGGGTTTGGGTCCATTGAGATTCTGTAGAATGGGAATAAATGGGAAGGTGTTTGGGTCCATTGGGATTCTGTACAATGGTTGTGAGTGAGAAGGGGTTTGGTCCATTGGGATTCTGTACAATGGGAGTGAATGGGAAGGGGTTTGGGCCTATTGGGATTCTGTACAATGGGAGTGAATGGGAAGGGGTTTGATCCATTGGGATTCTGTAAAGTGCAAGTGATTGGGAAGGGGTTTGATCCATTGGGATTCTGGACAATGGGAGTGAATGATAAGGAATGTGATCCATTGGGAATTTGTAGAATGGGTTTGAATGGGAAGAGGTTGGGTTCCTGGGGATTCTGTACAATGGGCGTGAATGAGAAGGGGTTTGGCGCATTGGCATACTGTCCAATGGGAATGAATGTGAAGGGGTTTGGGTCCATTGGGATTCTGTACAGTGGGAGTGATTGGATAGGGGTTTGGTCCAATGGGATTCTGTACAATGGGAGTGAATGTGAAGGGGTTTTGTCCATTGGGATTCTGTACAATGGGAGTGAATAGGAATTAGTTTGGGCCAATGGGATTCAGTACAATGTGCGTGAGTGGGAAGGGGTTTGGTCCATTGGGATTCTGCACAATTGGTGTGAATGGGAAGGGGTTGGGTCGATTGGGATTCTGTACAATGGGCGTGAATTTGAAGGGGTTGGGTCGATTGGGATTCTGTACAATGGGAATGAATGGGAAAGGGTTTGATCCATTGGGATTCTGCAAAATGGGAGTAAATGAGAAGGGTTTCTGTAGAATGCGAATGAGTGGGAGGAGTTTGATCCATTGGGATTCTGCATTATTGGAGTGAATGGGAAGGGATTTGAGTCAATTGGGATTCTACACAAAGGGTGTGAATGGGAAGGGGTTTGGGTCAATTGGGATTCTGTAGAATAGGAATGAATGGGAAGGGGTTTGGTCCTTTGGAATTCTGTACAATGGGAGTGAATAGGAATCGGTTGGGTCCATTGGGATTCTGTACAATGATTTGGATGAGGGGACTAAATGTAACATTTCCAAATTTGCTGATGACACAAAGCTAGGTGTCAGTGTCAGTTGTGAAGAGGATGTGAAAAGGCTTCAAGAGGATCTCGACAGGCTCAGTGAGAGGGCGAGAACATGGCAGATGGAATATAATGTGGATAAATGTGAAGTTATCCACTTTGGTAGAAAAAACAGAAAGGCAGTGTATTTCCTAAATGGTGAAAGATTGGGGAATGCAGATGCTCAAAGGGTCCTGGGTGTCCTTGTACATGAGTCACTGAAAGTGAATGTGCAGGTGCAGCAAGCCATTAGGAAGGCAAATGGTATGCTGGCCTTCATTACAAGAGGATTTGAGTACAGGAGTAAAGAAGTCTTACTCCAAATATATAGGGCCTTGGTGAGACCACACCTGGAGTACTGTGTACAATTTTGGTCTCCTTACCTAAGGAAGGATATACTTGCCAGAGAGGGAGTGCAACGAAGGTTCACGAGATTGATTCCTGGGATGGCGGGACTTTCGTATGAGAAGAGATTGAGTAAACTAGGCCTGTATTCTCTTTAATTCAGAAGAATGAGAGGGGATCTCATTGAAGCATACAAAATTATTACAGGGCTTGATAGGGTGGATGCTGGGAGAATGTTTCCCTTGGCTGGGGAGTCTAGAACCAGGAGCCACAGCCTCAAGATAAAGGGTAGGCCATTCAGGACTGAGATGAGAAGAAATTTCTTCACACAGAGGGTGGTGAATCTTTGGAATTCTCTACCCCAGAGGGCTGTGGAGGCTCATGCATTGGGTATATTCAAAACAGAAGTCGATAGATTTCTGACTAGTAAGGGCATCAAGGGATATGGCGATAGGGCCGGTGAATGGAGTTGAGGCAGAAGATTAGCCATGATCTCATTGAATGGCGGAGCAGGCTCGAAGGAGCTGAAATGGCCGACTCCTGCTCCTATTTCTTAATGTTCTTAATTTAAATTCCCCAGCTGCTTGTGGTGGGATTTGAACTCACGTTTCTGGATCATTAGCCCAGTAACATTACTACTGTGCTTACCGGTCCCATTCAGCACAATGGGAGTGAATGGGAAGTTGTTCAGTCCAGTAGGATTCTGTATAATGGGAGTGAACAGGAAAAGGTTTGATACTTTGGGATTCTGTAGAATGGGAGTGAATGGGAAGGGGTTTGGGCCCATTGGGATTCGGTACAATGGGAGTGAATGGGAAGGGGTTTGGGCCCATTGGGATTCTGTACAATGGGAGTGAATGGGAAGGGGTTTGATCCATTGGGATTCTGTACAGTGGGAGTGAATAGGAAATGGTTTGATCCATTGGGATTCTGCACAATGGGAGTCAATGGGAAGGAATGTGATCCATTGGGATTCTGTAGAATGGGATTGAATGTGAATAAATTGGTTAACAGGGATTCTGTACAATGGGAGTGAATAGGAAGGGGTTGGGTCGATTGGGATTCTGCATAATGGATGTGAATGAAAAGGGGTTGGGTCCAGTGAGATTCTGTACAATGGGAGTGAATGAGAAGGCATTGGGTCCATTGAGAATCTGTACAATGGGAATGAAGGGGGAAGGGTTTGATCCATTGGGATTCTGCAAAATGGGAGTGAAAGGGAAGGGGTGTGATCCATTGGGATTCTGTACAAAGGGAATGAAGGGGGAAGTGTTTGATCCATTGGGATGCTGCACAATGGGAGTGAATGGGAAGGGGTGTGATCCATTGGGACTCTGTAGAATGGGAACGAGTGGGGAGAGGTTTGATCCTTTGGGATTCTGCACAATGGAAGCGAATGGGAAGGAGTTTGGTCCATTGGGATTCTGTACAATGGGAGTGAATAGGAAGGAGTTTGGTCCATTGGGATTCTGTACAATGGGAGTGAATGGGAAGGGGTTCGGTCCATTTAGATTCTGTACAATGGGAGTGAATGGGAAAAGGTTTGATTCTTTGCGATTCTGTAGACTGGGAGTGAATGGGAAGGGGTTTGATCCATTGGGATTCTGTACAGTGCAAATGAATGGGAAGGGGTTTGATCCATTGGGATTCTGGTCAATGGGAGTGAATGATAAGGAATGTGATCCATTGGGAATCTGTAGAATGGGTTTGAATGGGAAGAGGTTGAGTTCCTGGGGATTCTGTACAATGGGCGTGAATGAGAAGGGGTTTGGCGCATTGGCATACTGTCCAATGGGAATGAATGTGAAGGGGTTTGGGTCCATTGGGATTCTGTACAGTGAGAGTGATTGGAAAGGGGTTTGGGTCCATTGGGATTCTGTACAATAGGAGTGAATGGGAAGGGGTTTGGGTCCATTGGGATTCTGTACAATGGGAATGAATGAGAAGGGGTTTGGTCCATTGGGATTCTGTACAATAGGAGTGAATGGGAAGGGGTTTGGGTCCATTGAGATTCTGCACAATGGGAGTGAATTTAAATAAAGGAAACTACGATGGTATGAGGCGCAAATTGGGTAGGATTGATTGGGGAATGTTACTCAAAGGGTTGACGGTGGATAGGCAATGGCAAACATTTAAAGATCGCATGGATGAACTACAGAATTTGTTCATCCCAGTGTGGCATAAGAATAAAACAAAAAAGGTGACTCAGCCATGGCTAACAAGGGAAATTAGGGATAGCATAAGATCCAAGGAGAGGGCATATAAATTGGCCAGAAAAAGCGGTAACCCTGAGGATTGGGAGCAGTTTAGGATTCAACAAAGGAGGACAAAGGGATTAATTAAGAAGGGGGAAATAGAATATGAAAGTAAGCTTGCAGGGAACATAAAAACTGACTGTAAGAGCTTTTATAGATATGTGAAGAGCAAAGGATTAGTAAAATCAAGTGTAGGTCCCTTGCAGTCAGAAGCGGGGGAAGTTATAATGGGGAACAAAGAAATGGCTGACCAATTAAATGCATATTTTGGTTCTGTCTTCACAAAGGAGGACACAAATAACCTCCCAGAGATGTTGGAGAACATCGGGTCTGATGAAAGGGAGGAACTGAAAGAAATCAGTATTTGCAGGGAAATGGTGTTAGGGAAATTGACGGGATTGAAGGCCGATAAATCCCCAGGGCCTGATAATCTACATCCTAGGGTACTTAAGGAAGTGGCCCTAGAAATAGTAGATGCATTGCTAATCATCTTCCAACATTCGATGGAATCTGGAACTGTACCCATGGATTGGAGGGTAACTAATGTTACCCCACTATTCAAAAAGGGTGGTAGAGAGAAAGATGGGAATTACAGACCGGTAAGCCTGACATCGGTAGTGTGGAAAATGCTAGAGTCCATTATAAAGGATGTAATAGCTGAGCACTTGAAAAACATTGACAGGATCGGACAAAGTCAACATGGATTTACAAAAGATAAATCGTGCTGACTAATCTACTGGAATTTTTTGAGGATGTAACTGGGAAAATAGATAAGGGAGAACCAGTAGATGTGGTGTATTTGGACTTTCAAAAGGCTTTCGATAAGGTCCTGCATAAGAGATTAGCGTGTAAAGTTAAGGCACATGGGATTGGGGGCAAGGTATTGACTTGGATAGAGAACTGGTTGGCGGACAGAAAGCAGAGAGTAGGAATTAATGGGTCTTTTTCTGAGTGGCAGGCAGTGACTAGTGGGGTACCGCAGGGATCGGTCCTTGGACCCCAGCTATTCACAATATACATTAATGATCTAGATAAGGGAACTAAATGTAATATCTCCAAGCTTGCAGATGACACAAAGCTGGGTGGGCGTGTATGCTGTGAGGAGGATACCGAGAAACTCCAGGATGATTTGGACAGGTTGGGTGAGTGGGCAGAAGCGTGGCAGATGCAATATAACGTGGATAAATGCGAGGTTATCCACTTTGGTGTCAAAAACAGAAAGGCAGACTATTATCTGAATGGCAATAGATTGGGAGAAGGGGAAGTGCAACGAGACCTGGGTGTCCTTGTGCACCAGTCGCTGAAGGTAAGCATGCAGGTGCAGCAGGCGGTGAAGAAGGCAAATGGTATGTTGGCCTTCGTAGCGAGAGGGTTTGAGTATAGGAACAGGGATGTCCTGCTGCAGTTGTACAGGGCCTTGGTGAGACCACACCTTGAGTACTGTGTGCAGTTTTGGTCGCCTTATCTAACATAAGAACATAAGAAATAGGAGCAGGAGTAGGCCAATCGGCCCCTCGAGCCTGCTCCGCCATTCAATAAGATCATGGCTGATCTGATCCTAACCGTCAATCTACTATCTATCACAGAACCATCTCCTGCATCTAACAGAATTGCACACACGAAATAGGAGCAGAATCAGGCTACACGGTCCCTGGGCTAGCTCCACTACCCACAGGGCCGTGACCGATCCGAACCTAGACTCATGTCCAAATTCCTGCCCGCTCCCCGTAACCCTTAATGCCCTTTACTTCTAGGAAACTGTCTATTTCTGTTTTAAATTTATTTAATGATGTAGCTT
The DNA here is from genome assembly GCA_030390025.1 of Squalus acanthias. NCBI lineage: Eukaryota > Metazoa > Chordata > Chondrichthyes > Squaliformes > Squalidae > Squalus > Squalus acanthias. The sequence goes on from JASTWF010002277.1 coordinate 20,912, forward strand.
CTACAGCTTTTTGTGGCAGCATATTCCATGGACCTACCACCCTCTGAGTGAAGTAATTCCTCCTCATCTCAGTTTTGAAAGAGCAGCCCCTTATTCTAAGACTATGTCCCCTAGTTCTAGTCTCACCCGTCATCGGGAACATCCTCCCCGCATCCACCCGATCCAACCCCTTCACAATCTTATATGTTTCAATAAGATCGCCTCTCATTCTTCTGAACTCCAATGAGTAGAGTCCCAATCTACCCAACCTCTCCTCATATGACCACCCCCTCATCCCCGGGATTAACCGAGTGAACCTTTTTTGCACTGCCTCGAGAGCAAGGATGTCTTTCCTTAAGTAAGGACACCAAAACTGTATGCAGTATTCCAGGTGCGGTCTCACCAATACCTTGTACAACTGAAGCAATACCTCCCTATTTTTATATTCTATCCCCCTAGCAATGAAAGCCAACATTCCATTTGCCTTCTTAATCACTTGCTGCACCTGCATACTAACCTTTTGAGTTTCGTGCACCAGGACCCCCAGATCCCTTTGCACTTCAGTACTCTCCAGTTTCTTGCCATTAAGATAATAAATTGCTCTAGGATTTTTCCTGCCAAAGTGCATCACCTCACACTTTCCAGTGTTGTATTCCATCTGCCAAATCTCTGCCCACTTACTTTGCCTGTCTATGTCCCCTTGCAGGTTTTTTATGTCCTCCTCACTCACTACTTTCCCTCCCTCACTCACTACTTTCCCTCCCTGAGGAAGGATGTTCTTGCCGTGGAGGGAGTTCAGCAAAGATTCACAAGGCTGATACCTGGGATGGCAGGAATGACGTATGAGGAGAGATTGGGTCGATTGGGCTTATACTCGCTGGAGTATAGAAGAATGAGAGGGGATCTCATTGAAACATATAAAATTCTGACAGGTCTGGACAAACTAGATGCAGGAAGAATCCAGGGGTCATAATCTAAGGATAAGGGGTAAGCCATTTAGGACTGAAATGAGGAAGAATTTCTTCACCCAGAGAATGGTGAACCTGTGGAATTCTCTACCACAGAAGGTAGTTGAGGCCACGTCATTAAATATATTCAAGAATGAGTGAGATATATTTCTTAAAGCTAAAGGTATCAAGGGATATGGGGAGAAGGCAGGTACAGGGTACTGACTTTGGATGATCAGCCATGATCTCATCGAATGGCGGAGCAGGCTTGAGGGGCCGAATGGCCTACTCCTGCTCCTATCTTCTATGTTTCTATGTCCATTGAGATTCTGCACAATGGGAGTGAATGGGAAGGGGTTTGGGTCCATTGAGATTCTGCACAATGGTAGTGAATGGGAAGGGGTTTGGGTCCATTGAGATTCTGCACAATGGTAGTGAATGGGAAGGGGTTTGTGTCCATTGGGATTCTGTACAATGAGAGGTTTTTTTTATTTGTTCATGGGATGTGGGCGTCGCTGACAAGGCCCTTGAGAGTAGGTGGTGGTGAGTCGCCTTCTTGAACCGCTGCAGTCCATGTGGTGAAGGTACTCCCACAGTGCTGTTTGGGAGGAAGTTCCAGGATTTTGACCCAGCGACGATGAAGGATCAGCGATATACTTCCAAGTCAGGATGGTGTGTGACTTGGAGGGGAACCTGGAGGTGGTGCTGTTCCCATGCGCCTGCTGCCCTTGTCCTTCTAGATGGAAGAGGTCGCGGGTTTGGGAGGTGCTGCCGAAGAAGCCTTGGCGAGTTGCTGCAGTGCATCTTGTAGATGGTACACACTGCAGCCACGGTGCGCAGGTGGTGGAGGGAATGAATGGGAAGGTGTTTGGTCCATTGAGATTCAATATTCTGGAATCCCCCTCTTCTTCTAGCAAGGTCTCCTTAGCTGTTTTCTTTACCTTGTTACTCAACTCATCGCGTAATGAGATTTGTCGTGGGCATCAGGTTCATCCCCTCTTGCATACTCATTTTTCTTTCAAGTGTATGAAAGATACCCATCAGAAATACATCTAAGGTCGCAGCAATTCTGCTGCCTTACCCAACCTCATTTCCTATCTATGTCAATAAAGGAAACTATCACAACCACAATGGCTGGTCCCCTGTTACTTAACCTTTAATGTGATGTCAACACTGGTCTTGTTTTTTTGGGGCTTTCTGCCCACCAGGCTGTTCCACTTCCTTTGTGAGTAGATATCAACTGTTTCAGTCTCTAAACCCGGCAGAAAGCCTCGTACTTTTTTCCGCAGGGGGTGTGTAACTTCCCTCCGTCGGCCCAGGGGTTTGTGTGTGTGTCGCTCTCTCTCTCTCTCTCTCGCTCCTTCCTCAGCCCCAGTAACGGTTTGGAGAGACACCAAGTGCCGGGTCCAATCTCGGTGCTGTCGAGATGGGGGGCTGCCGCGAAGATCAGTACAGCGAGGGCAAGCTTTGCTGCAAAAAGTGTCAGGCAGGTGAGTTCTGAGGTCGTCTTTCTATACCTAGCTCAGTGTGCGTGTGTGGGTCAGTGCAGCAATACATGGTTGAGCAGCCACAGTGCTAGAGCTCTGGGCAGTGGGGCAGCTGTGAGAAGGGGTTTGGGTCCATCAGGATTCTGTACAAGGAGAGTGAATTGGGAAGGGGACGGGTCTATTAGGATTCAGTGCAATGCGAGTGAATGGGAAGGGATTTGGTCCATTAGGATTGTGTACAGTGGGAGTGAATGAGGATGGGATTTGGTCCATTAGGATTGTGTACAGTGGGAGTGAATGAGGAAGGGATTTGGTCCATTAGGATTGTGTACAATGGGAGTGAATGGGAAGGGATTTGGTCCATTAGGATTGTGTACAGTGGGAGTGAATGAGGAAGGGATTTGGTCCATTGGGATTGTGTACAATGGGAGTGAATGGGAAGGGGTTTGGGTCCATTGGTATTGTGTACAATGGGAGTGAATGAGAAGGGGTTTGGGTCCATTGGTATTGTGTACAATGGGAGTGAATGAGAAGGGGTTTGGGTCTATTGGTATTGTGTACAATGGGAGTGAATGGGAAGGGGTTTGGGTCCATTGGTATTGTGTACAATGGAAGTGAATGGGAAGGGGTTTGGGTCCATTGGTATTGTGTACAATGGGTGTGAATGGGAAGGGGTTTGGGTCCATTGAGATTCTGTACAATAGGAGTGAATGGGAAGGGGTTTGGGTCCATTGGGATTGTGTACAATGGGTGTGAATGGGAAGGGGTTTGGGTCCATTGAGATTCTGTACAATAGGAGTGAATGGGAAGGGGTTTGGGTCCATTGAGATTCTGTACAATAGGAGTGAATGGGAAGGGGTTTGGGTCCATTGGGATTCTGTACAATGAGAGTTTTTGACATTTGACGATGACTGTTTATGGCTCCTAGTTCTGGTCTCCCCCACAAGTGAAAACATTTTCTCTACGTCTACCCTATCGAACCCCTTCATAATTTTAAAGACCTCTATCAGGTCACCCCTCAGCCTTCTCTTTTCTGGAGAAAAGGGCCCCAGCCTGTTAAGTCTTTCCTGATAGGTCTAACCTCTCAGTTCTGGCATCACCCTCGCAAATCTTTTTTGCACCTTTTCCAGTACCTCAATATTATTTTTATAATATGGAGACCAGAACTGTGCACAGCACTCCAAGTGTGATCTAACCTAGGTACATGAAGACCACAACTGTGCACAGTGCTCCAAGTGTGGTCTAACCAAGCTATATGGTGACCAGAACTGTAACCAGTACTCCAGGTGTGGTCTAACCAACGTCTATGAAGACCAGAACTGTGCACAGTGCTCCAAGTGTGATCCAACAAAAATTGCATGCAAGTTGAACATAACCTTTTCCATTCAATTCCTCTAGAAATGAACCCCAGTGATTTGTTTTGCATTTTTATGGCCTTGTTAACCTGTGTCGCTACTTTTAGTGGTTATGCTGATGAATGCCTCATTTGGGATACAGTATATGAGTAATTTGAGACTTAACTCAAGGTGTCAGCCGCGAGGTGTTGGGTGTCAATCTCGCTTGTGAGTCAGAAGGTCATGGGTTCGAGTCCCATTCCAGAGACTCGAGCTCATAACTAAGGCGGACACTTCCCCCTTGTCCAGTGCTGAGGGAGCACTACAGTGTCGGAGGGGCAGTACTGAGGGAGCATTGCACTGTCGGAGGGACAGTACTGAGGGAGCGCTGCACTGTCGCTGGGGCAGTACTGAGGGCGCACTGCACTGTCGGAGGGGCAGTACTGAGGGAGCGCTGCACTGTCGGAGGGGCAGTACTGAGGGAGAGCTGCACTGTCGGAGGGGCAGTACTGAGGGAGCATTGCACTGTCGGAGGGGCAGTACTGAGGGAGCGCCGCACTGTCGGAGGGGCAATACTGAGGGAGCGCTGCACTGTCAGAGGGGCAGTACTGAGGGAGCATTGCACTGTCGGAGGGGCAGTACTGAGGGAGTGCTGCACTGTCGGAGGTTCAGTACTATGGGAGCGCTGCACTGTCAGGGGGGCAGTACTGAGGGAGTGCTGCACTGTCGGAGGAGCAGTACTGGGGGAGTGCTGCACTGACAGAGGGTCTGTACTGAGGGAGTGCTCCACTGTCGGAGGGGCAGTACTGAGGGAGTGCTGCACTATTGGAGGGGCAGTACTGAGGGAGCGCTGCACTGTCGGAGGGGCAGCACTGAAGGAGCGCTGCACTGTCGGAGGGGGCAGTACTGAGGGAACGCTGCACTGTCGGAGGGGCAGTACTGAGGGAGAGCTGCACTGTCGGAGGGGCAGTACTGAGGGAATGCTGCACTGTCGGAGGGTCAGTACTGAGGGAGTGCTGCACTGTCGGACGGGCAGTACTGAGGGAGTGCTGCACTGTCGGACGGGCAGTACTGAGGGAGCGCTGCACTGTCAGAGGGGCAGTACTGAGGGAGCATTGCACCGTCGGAGGGGCAGTACTGAGGGAGCATTGCACCGTCGGAGGGGCAGTACTGAGGGAGCATTGCACCGTCGGAGGGGCAGTACTGAGGGAGCATTGCACCGTCGGAGGGGCAGTACTGAGGGAGCGCTGCTCTGTCGGAGGTGTCGTCTTTTGAAGGAGACGTTATACTAAGGCCCTGTCTGCTCTCGCAGGTGGATGGAAAAGATCCCATGCCCACTATTTCTGAGAAGATCAGGGAAGCTTTCACCGGTGTCCTGGGGCCAATATTTATCCCTCAATCAACATCACTAAAATGGCTAGCGTTGCCTTCAGCTGCCAAGGCCCTAAGCTCTGAAATTGCCTCTCTAAACCTCTCTCTCCTCCTTTAAGACGCTCCTTAAAACCTACCTCTTTGACCAAGCTTTTGATCACCTGCCCTAATATCTCCTTGCGTGGTTCGGTGTCAAATTTTGTCTGATTTACGCTGCTGTGAAGCGCCTTGGGACGCTTTACTACGTGGAAGGCGCCGGATTAAATACAAGTTGCTGTTGTTTTGCTCAAGGGTTGCAAGTGTTGGTTTTGTAACCGAGCGGCCTCACTCAAAGCGACTTTCCGGCCTGGCCTCGTCCCTGTGATGTCAGGGCGGTGGAAGTATCACTTCTCTTTCCATTCCCCCACGTGAATGTTTCTATCTCTCTCGGCGTAACTTTACTCGACAGTGGAAATGTTGAGTAATGAGTTTGTGTGGGTGTGTAACCGGGCCCTTCACCAGAGCCCTACAGTGTGCCAATATATTTATACAGACGCATTCATCCATACATCTACACACACACACATATATATACACACACATATACACACACACACACATATATACACACACATATACACATATATATATACACACGCACATCTACACACACACACACATATATACACACACATCTACACACATATACGCATATATACACACATAGACACACACACACACACATATATACACACACATACATATATACACACACACACATATACACATATATACACACACATATATACATATATATACACACACATATACACACACACACACATATATACACACACATATACACACACATACACATATATACACACACACGCACATATACACACACATATACACACACACACATATACTCATACATATACACACATATATATCTACACACGCACATCTACACACACACACACATATATACACACACATCGACCTGCTGAGTGTTTCCAGTATTTTCTGTTTTTATATACACACACACATATACACACACACATAAATATATATATACACACATATACACACAGGTGGGCAGAACAGTGGCAAATGGAATTTAATCTGGAGAAGTGTGAGGCAATGCATTTGGGGAGGGCTATCAAGGAAAGGGAATACACATTAAATGGTAGGACACTGAGTAGTGTAGAGGAACAAAGGGACCTTGGAGTGCTTGCTCACAGATCCCTGAAGGTAGCAGGCCAGGTAGATCAGGTGGTTAAGAAGGCATACGGAATGCTTGCCTTTATTAGCCGTGACATAGAATACAAGAGCAGGGGGGGTTATGCTTCAACTGTATAAAACACTGGTTAGGCCTCAGCTAGAGAACTGCGTGCAGTTCTGGTCACCACATTACAGGAAAGATGTGATTGCAATAGAGAGGGGACAGAGGAGATTTACAAGGATGTTGCCGGGAGTAGAGAATCTTAGCTATGAGGAAAGACTGGAGATAGGCTGGGTCTGTTTTCCTTGGAACAGAGGAGGCTGAGGGGAGACCTTATTGAGGTGTATAAAATTATGAGGGGCCTAGATAAAGTGGATAGAAAGGACCTATTTCCCTTAGTAGAGGGGTCAAAAACCAGGGTGCACAGATTTAAAGTAATTGGGGGAAGGTTTAGAGGGGATTTGAGGGGAAATTTCTTCACCCAGAGGGTGATGGGGGTCTGGAACTCACTGCCTGAAAGGGTGGTAGAGGCAGAAACCCTAACCACATTTAAAAAGTACTTGGATGTGCACTTGGGATGCTCTAACCTGCAGGGCTATGGACCAAGAGCTGGGAAGTGGGATTAGGCTGGATAGCTCTTTGTTGGCCGGCGCGGACACGATGGGCCGAAATGGCCTCCTTCCGTGCTGTAACTTTCTATGATTCTATACACACACACACACATATACACACACACATATATCCTTCTCTTCTTCTTCTTAGGCAGTCCCTCGGAACCGAGGATGACTTGCTTCCACATTAAAAATGAGTTCTCAGGTGACTGATGAGTCCAATGCGGGACCTACAGTCTCTGTCACAGGTGGGGCAGACGGTGGTTGAAGGGGCGGGTGGGTGGGGTGCTTGGGTTGACGTGCGCTCCTTGCGCTGCTTGCGCTTGGCTTCCGCTTGCTCCTGACGAAGAGACTCGAGGTGTTCGGCACCTTCCCAGATGCTTCTCCTCCACTTTGTGCGGTCTTGGGCCAGGGATTCCCAGGTGTCGGTGGGGATGTTACACTTTTTCAAGGAGGCTTTGAGGGTGTCCTTGAAGCGTTTCCTCTGCCCACCTGGGGCTCTTGCCGTGTCGGAGCTCCGAGTAGAGCGCTTGTTTTGGGAGTCTCGTATTGGGCATGCGGACGATGTGGCCCATCCGTCGGAGCTGATCGAGCGTGGTCAAAGCTTCGATGCTGGGGATGTTGGCCTGAGCGAGAACACTGACGTTGGTGCGCCTATCCTGCCAATGGATTTGCAGGATCTTGCGGAGGCACCGTTGGTGGTACCTCTCCAGTGCTTTGAGGTGCCTGCTGTACATGGGCCATGTCTCTGAGGCATACAGCAGGCCGGGTATCACTGCTACTCTGTAGACCATGAGCTTGGTGCTGAGCTTGAGGTCCTGGTCTTCAAACACTCTCTTCCTCACATATATATACACACATACACACACATATACATACATACATAGAAACATAGAAGATAGGAGCAGGAGTAGGCCATTCGGCCCCTCGAGCCTGCTCCACCATTCGATGCGATCATGGCTGATCATCCAAAGTCAGTACCCTGTACCTGCTTTCTCCCCATATCCCTTGATACCTTTAGCTTTAAGAAATATATCTAACTCATTCTTGAATATATTTAATGAATTGGCCTCAACTACCTTCTGTGGTAGAGAATTCCACAGGTTCACCATTCTCTGGGTGAAGAAATTCTTCCTCATTTCTGTCCTAAATGGCTTACCCCTTATCCTTAGATTATGACCCCTGGTTCTGGACTCTCCGACCATCGGGAACATTCTTCCTGCATCTAGTTTGTCCAGACCTGTCAGAATTTTATATGTTTCGATGAGATCCCCTCTCATTCTTCTATACTCCAGCGAGTATAAGCCCAATCGACCCAATCTCTCCTCATATGTCATTCCTGCCATCCCAGGTATCAGCCTTGTGAATCTTCGCTGAACTCCTTCCATGGCAAGAACATCCTTCCTCAGATAAGGCGACCAAAACTGCACACAGTACTCAAGGTGTGGTCTCACCAAGGCCCTGTACAACTGCAGCAGGACATCCCTGTTCCTGTACTCAAACCCTTTCGTTATGAAGGCCAACATACCATTTGCCTTCACCGCCTGCTGCACCTGCATGCATACTTTCAGCACTGGTGCACAAGGACACCCAGGTCTCGTTGCACTTCCCCTTCTCCCAATCTATTGCCATTCAGATAATAGTCTGCCTTTCTGTTTTTGACACCAGAGTGGATAACCTCGCATTTATCCACGTTATATTGCATCTGCCACGCTTCTGCCCAATCACCCAACCTGTCCAAATCATCCTGGAGTTTCTCAGTATCCTCCTCAGAGCAAACACGCCCACCCAGCTTTGTGTCATCTGCAAACTTGGAGATATTACATTTAGCTCCCTTATCCAGATCATTAATGTATATTGTGAAGTTCAATAGCAAGGAACTCTTGGGAAACCTTTATAAAACGCAGGTTAGACCCCAGCTGGAGTATTGCGTCCAATTCTCCCCAAAGCCTTTCTACCATCTACAAGGCACAAGTAAGGAGTGGAATGGAATACTCTCCACTTGCCTGGATGAGTGCAGCTCCAACAACACTTAAGAAGCTCGACACCATCCAGGACAAAGCAGCCCGCTTGATTGGCACCCCATCCACCACCTTAAACATCCACTCCCTCCACCACCGGCGTACCATGGCTGAATCTCAATGGACCAAACACCTTCCCATTCACCCCCATTGTACAGAATCCCAATGGACCCAAACCCCTTCCCATTCACTCCCTCCACCACCGGCGTACCGTGGCTGCAGTGTGTACCATCTACAAGATGCCCTGCAGCAACTCGCCAAGGCTTCTTCGGCAGCACCTCCCAAACCTGCGACCTCTTCCACCTAGAAGGACAAGGGCAGCAGGCGCATGGGAACACCACCACCTCCAAGTTCCCCTCCAAGTCGCACACCATCCTGACTTGGAAGTATATCGCCGATCCTTCATCGTCGCTGGGTCAAAATCCTGGAACTCCCTCCCTAACAGCACTGTGGGAGTACCTTCACCACACGGACTGCAGCGGTTCAAGAAGGTGGCTCACCACCACCTTCTCAAGGGCAATTAGTGATGGGCAATAAATGCTGGCCTTGCCAGCGATGCCCACATCCCATAAAAACGAATTAAAAAGAAAAATTCTGGGCATCATACTTTACAGAGAATATACAGCACAGGCCATTCAGCCCAACCAGTCTGGATGTTAGGAAGGATGTCAAGGCCTTAGTGAGGGTGTAGAAGAGATTTACTGGAACGTCAACCAGGGAGGAGGGACTTCAGTTATTTGGGAGACTGGAGAAGCTGGGTTTGTTCTCCTTAGAGAACTGTGTACAGTTCTGGACACCATATTACAGAAAGGATATTGAGGCACCGGAGAAGGTGCAAAAAAGATTTAAAGAAAGAAAGACTTGCATTTCTATAGCGCCTTTCACGACCACCGGACGTCCCAAAGCACTTTACAGCCAATGAAGTACTTTTGGAAGTGTAGTCACTGTTGTAATGTGGGAAACGCGGCAGCCAATTTGCGCACAGCAAGCTCCCACAAACAGCGATGTGATAATGACCAGATCATCTGTTTTTGTTATGTTGGTTGAGGGATAAATATTGGCCCCAGGACACTGGGGATAACTCCCCTGCTCTTTTTCGAAATAGACCCCTTGGGATCTTTTACGTCCACCTGAGAGAGCAGACGGGGCCTCGGTTTAACGTCTCAACCGAAAGACGGCACCTCCGACAGTGCGGCGCTCCCTCAGCACTGGCACTGGGAGTGTCAGCCTAGCTTTATGTGCTCAAGTCCCTGAGAAGGATGATACCAGAACTGAGAGGTTATAACTATCAGGAAAGACTGAACAGGCCTGGGCCTTTTTTTCTGCAGACAAGAGAAGGCTGAGTGGGATGACCTGATAAGAGGCCTTTAAAATTATGATGTGGAGATGTCGGTGTTGGACTGGGGTGGACAAATGTGAGAAGTCGCACAACACCAGGTTATAGTCCAACAGCTTTATTTGAAATCACAAGCTTTCGGAGCGCTGCTCCTTCGTCAGGTGAAGTGAAGAGATGCATGTAGGTACAGCATATATAGTCAGAGAACACTGCCAGATGACTACAGTTAATCTTTCCAACTGCCCTTTATCACACCTCAGCAGAGAGATAATCACGGCAATCAAAGTTGTACTTTAACCTGGTGTTGTGCGACTTCTCACACCAATAAATCCAATGGGGAATTCAGGAGAAATCTCTTCACACAGAGAGTGCTGGGAATGTGGAACTCGCTGCCACAGGAAGTGGTTGAGGCGATTAGCACAGAGAAGCATTTAAGGGGAAGTGAGATAGGCACATGAGGGAGACAGGAATAGAAGGTTACGCTGATGGTGTGAGATAAAGTAGGGGTGGGAGGAGGCTCGAGAGGAGTGGAAACATCGGCATTGACCGGCTAGGCCGAAAAGCCTGTTTCTGTGCTGTAAATACCATGTAATTCGACGGAGAGCATAGAAACATAGAAGATAGGAGCAGGAGTAGGCCATTCGGCCCCTCGAGCCTCCTCCGCCATTCGATGAGATCATGGCTGATCATCCAAACTCAGTACCCTGTCCCTGCTTTCTCCCCATATCCCTTGATCCCTTTAGCTTTAAGAAATATATCTAACTCCTTCTTGAATATATTTAATGAATTGGCCTCAACTGCCTTCTGTGGTAGAGAATTCCACAGATTCACCACTCTCTGGGTGAAGAAATTCCTCCTCATCTCAGTCCTAAATGGCTTACCCCTTATCCTTAGACTGTGACCCCTGGTTCTGGACTCCCCCGTCATCGGGAACATCCTTCCTGCATCTAGTCTGTTGAGTCCTGTTAGAATTTTATAAGTTTCAATGAGATCCCCTCTCATTCTTCTAAACTCCAGCGAGTAGAAGCCTAATCGACCCAATCTCTCCTCATACGTCATTCCTGCCATCCCAGGTATCAGTCTGGTGAATCTTCGCTGCACTCCCTCCATGGCAAGAACCTCCTTCCTCAGATAAAGCAGAGATGGTTATGGAGAAATTTAATAACAGTGTATTAGAAATGTGAGGGAATTAGCAAAAGAACCGGGGGGGGGGGGGGGAAAGGAGGGGAAAAAAAATTACGCAGCGTGATCTGATGA
>JASTWF010002278.1:0-32391 GCA_030390025.1 Squalus acanthias
AATAGTTCGCCCAGATTACCATCTCTGTTTCTCTTTCTCTCTCTTCCCCCCCCCCCCCCCCCGTAGAATTAACTGTTAGACACCCAGATTCTAGCTTCTGCTCAGGGCTTGTTGTAAACTGTTGACTGGCTGTACCAGTGGAATAGGTTCCGATGTAAAAATTTTAAGATGTGTATGCTGATGTTACTGATATCACAGCATAAGGAGACTGAAGCCTGCTGTAAACTGTTTCCTCGTCACTGATACCATTCCTTCTCTGGTTGAACAAAATCGTGTAGAACATATTTAACCCTGAGCTTCTGACCAGTCTTCAAGTCTACTTTAAATTGGCAGCATTTTTCCCCACTGGCAGTAAATGTAAATAAAAGTGCGCTCAAAGGAGCTGTAGTAATCCAAAAGCAAAATACTGCAGTTGCTGGAAATCTAAAATTAAAAACAGAAAATGCTGGAACTACTCCGGTCAGACAGCATCTGTAGAGAGAAACAGTTAATGTTTCAGGTCGATGACCCTTTGTCAGAACTGGAAAAATTTGGAGATGACTCAAGTTTTTAAGCAAGTGGGAGGGGAGGAAAGAACAAAGGGAAGGTCTGTGATAGGATGGAAGGCAGGAGAGATTGAGGCAAAAGGGACAAGTTCAGAAACAAAAGATGACTCTAGATGAAGTATAAATGGCAAAATGATCAACAGCTGCCATGTGAGGGGAAAAAAATAGGGGCAGAGGTTATGGTCTTAAATTGTTGAACTCTATGTTGAGTCCAGAAGGCTGTAAAGTGCCTAATCAAAAGATGAGGTGCTGTTCCTGGAACTGTAGTAATCTTTGCTTAAAACTGGATATTGCTGGAGAGTGGGGTGGGTACCCTTTTTATTCATTTGTGGATGTGGGTGTCACCGGCAAGGCCAGCATTTATTGCCCTTGAAGGTGGTGGTGAGCCGGTTGAACCGCTGCAGTCCGTGTGATGAAGGTACTCCCACAGTGCTGTTAGGGAGGGAGTTCTAGGATTTTGACCCAGTGACTATGAAGGAATGACGATATATTTCGAAGTCAGTATGGTGTGTGTCTTGGAGAGCATGGAGGTGGTTGTGTTTCTGTGCCTGCTGCCCTTGTCCTTCGACTTGGTAGAGGTTGCGGGTTTGGGAGGTGCTGCCGAAGAAGCCTTGGCAAGTTGCTGCAGTGCATCTTGTAGATGGTACGCACTGCAGCCACAGTACGCTGGTAGTGGAGGGAGTGAATGTTTAAGGTGGTGGATGGGGTGCCAATCAAGTGGGCTGCTTTGTCCTGGATGGTGTTGAGCTTCTTGTGGTGGTGGAGCTGCAATCATCCAGGCAAGTGGAGAGTATTCCATCACACTCCTGACTTGTCTTGTAGATGGTGGAAAGGCTTTGGGGCATCCTTGCCACAGAATACCCAGCCTCTGACCATCTCTTGTAGCCACAGTACTTATGTGGCTGGTCAATGGTTTGTTGTTGGTGGAGTACTAGATGATGGTAATGCCATTGAATGTAAAATGAAATGGTTAGACTCTTGTTGGAGATGGTCATTGTCTGGCACTTGGTGTGGTGTGAATGTTACTTGCCACTTATCAGCCCAAGCCTGAATGTTGTCCTGGTCTTGCTGGAGGAGGAGTTGTGAATGGAACTGAAAACTCTGCAATCATCAGTGAATATCCCACTTCTAACTTGGTGTTGGCGGGAAGGTCATTGATGAAGCAGCTGAAGATGATTGTGCCTAGGACACTGCCCTGAGGAACTCCTGTAGCGATGTCCTGGGGCTGAGATGATTGACCAAGTACAACCATCTTCCTTGTGCTAGGTATGACTCCAGCCAATGGAGAGTTTTCCCCCTGATTCCCATTGATTTCACTTTTACTAGGGCTCATTGATGCCACACTCAGTCAAATGCTGCCTTGATGTCAAGGGCAGTCGCTCTCCTCTTGCCTCTTGAATTCAGCTCACTTGTCCATGTTTGGACCAAGGCTGTAATGAGGCCTGGAGCCCAAACTTAACATTGGTGAGTAAGTGCTGCTTGATAGTGCTGTCCAATGACCCTGTCCATCACTTTGCTGCTGATGATTGAGTAGACTGATGGGGCAGTAATTGAGAGTAGACTGATGGGGCAGTAATTGGCTGGCTTGAATATGTTCTGCTTTTTGTCAGGACATACCTGGGCAATTTCCACATTGTCGGGTAGATGCCAGTGTTGTAGCTGTACTGGAACAGCTTGGCTAGAGGCGCAGCTAGTTCTGGAGCACAAGTCTTCAGCACGACAGCCGGGATGTTGTCAGGGCCCACAGCCTTTGCTGTATCCAGTGTGCTCAGCCGTTTCTTGATATCACGTGGAGTGAATCGAATTGGCTGAAGACTGGCTTCTGTGATGGGGACCTGAGGTGGAGGCAGAGATGGATCCAGATTTCCCCAGCTGCCATGGTGGGATTTGAACTAGCCTCTGGATCATTGGTCCAGGCTCTGGATTACTAGTCCAGTAACATAGCGACCATGCTATCGTACCATCGTTTGTGATTGGAGAATTCAAGCCTTTTCTCCTCCTTTATGGGGAAAATCTTAAAGATAAATTGTCACCAGGAACTGGGTAATGTGGTCACAGTTACAGTCTAACAATAAATGGTGAATTGTTATACAATTAAAAGTTGGAATATTGATGACGTATGACTTGTAGTGAAGACTGTTTGAGTAGTCTAGTTTAGATACTTGATTCTTTAGAAATCACTATACCTGGAAACAAAGTGCAGTCTGGTCAAAGCTAAAACCTTCAACATGCAGATGTGTGGCTGAGGCCTAATGTGCCTGGTTAGCTTCAGCAGAGGATGTCTGTACATTTTAACTACCATGTGACTTTGGATTCATTAACTGAAGCTTCCAGCACTGATCTGTCATGAAGGACAAGATCATGGGTACAGCCACCATCTTGACTTGGGCACATACTGTTCTTTCAGAGGTCAAAATCCTGGAATTTCCTACCTAATACCACTGTGGAGCACAATCGCCAAAAAGATTAGTGAAGACAAATGTAGGTCCTTTACAGTCAGAAATGGGAGAATTTATAATGGGAAACAAGGAAATGGCAGAGCAATTAAACAAATAATTTGGTTCTGTCTTCATGGAAGAGGACACAAACAACTTCCCAGAAATGCTAGGGAACCAAGAGTCTAGTGAAAAGGAGGAATTAAAGGAAATGAGTTTAAAAAAAAAAAAAAAAAAAAAAATAGTGCTGGAGAAATTAATGGGACTGAAAGCTGATAAATCCCCAGGGCCTGATAATCTGCATCCCAGAGTACTAAGAGGTAGCCATGGAAATAGTGGATGCATTGGTTGTCATCTTCCAAAATTCTATAGATTATGGAACAGTTCCTGCAGATTGGAGGGTGGCAAATGTAACCCCACTATTTAAAAAAAAAAAGAGGGGGAGAAAACCGGGAACTACAGACCAGTTAACCTAACATCAGTAGTAGGGAAAACGCTAGCGTCTATTATAAAGGATGCGATAACAGGACACTTAGAAAATATTAACAGGATTAGACAAAGTCAACATGGATTTATGAAAGGGACATAGTGTTTGACAAACCTACTGGAGTTTTTTTGAGGATGTAACTGGTAGACTAGATAAGTGAGAACCAGTGGATGTGGTGTATTTGGATTTTCAGAACTCCCACATAAGAGGTTAGTGTGCAAAATTAAAGCACATGGGATTGGGGGTAATATTCTGGCATGGATTGAAAATTGGTTAAGAGTAGGAATAAATGGGTCTTTTTCAGGGTGGCAGGCGGTGACTAGTGGGGTACCGCAGGGATCAGTGCTTGGGCCCCAGCTATTCACAATATATATCAATGATTTGGATGCGGGAACCAAATGTAATATTTCCAAGTTTGCTGACGACACAACTAGGTGGGGTTGTGAGGAGGATGCAAAGAGGCTTCAAGGTGATTTAGACAAGTTGAGTGAGTGGGCAAATACATGGCAGATGCAGTATAATGTGGATAAATGTGAAGTCATCCACTTCGGTAGGAAAAACAGAAAGGTAGAGTATTGTTTAAATGGTGATAGATTGGGAAATGCTGATGTACAAAGGGACCTGGGTGTCCTTGTACACCAGTCACTGAAAGCAAACATGCAGGTGCAGCAAGCAGTTAGGAAGGCAAATGGTATGTTGGCCTTCATTGCAAGAGGATTTGCATACAGGAGCAAGGATGTCTTACTACAGTTGTACAGGGCCTTGGTGAGACCACACCTGGAGTACTGTGTGCAGTTTTGGTCTCCTTACCTAAGAAAGGATGTACTTGCCATAGAGGGAGTGCAGCAAAGGCTCACCAGACTGATTCCTGGGATGGCAGGGCTGTCGTATGAGGAGAGATTGGGTCGACTAGGCCTGTATTCATGAGTTTAGAAGAAATGAGAGGGGATCTCATGAAACATATAAAATTCTGACAGGGCTAGACAGACTGGATGCAGGGAGGATGTTTCTCCTGGCTGGGGGGTCTAGAACGAGGGGTCAGTCTCAGGATACGGGATAGGATATTTAGGACTGAGATGAGGAGAAATTTCTTTACTCAGGGGTGGTGAACCTGTGGAATTCTCTACCACAGAAGCCCTTGGAGGCCAAGTCACTGAATATATTTAAGGAGGAGATATAGATTTCTAGACACAAGGCATCAAGGGGTATGGGAGAGGGGGAATATGGTATTGAGATAGAGGATCAGCCATGATCATATTGAATGGCGGAGCAGGCTCGAAGGGCCGAATGGCCTACTCCTGCTCCTATTTTTCTGTTTCTAAGGTTCAAGGCGGCCAGCCTTCATTTTTGCAGCACAACTGGAGATGGGCAATAGTGTTGCTCATGAGTGACTGGATTTGACTCTTGGTGAAAGTAAAATAGGAAATTGTTGGAGCATTGTCTAGTTTTTAGGACATAGTTTCTAATCCTGTTCTCTGGGATGCAAATTTATTAACTAAGGGGCCAGAATGCAATGAGTTAGCAGTGTAGATATGGCCCAGAGAGGGCACTTTGAAATGCAGATCACTGCATCCAGTAATGGGGATCTTCTGAATTAAGGCTATATATGGCTTCATTCTACACTTGGGACTGGCTGATCTTGATGCTTGTTGCTTTAATCTTCCCACGGCACTGATATTTCCAGTTGTGCAATGCTATGGTGCACAAACCGGTACAGGCCTGCATATTGGCAGTCCTCCATTCCTCAATGGAAATGAGGGCCCAGTGTGTGGTTTGGTTTACCCTGTCACCCATTTTAAATAGGGTGTAGGAAATTATTGCAGTTATTGGAACACTTGACTTTGACTTGAGTTGAATCCAGTCCGTGCTGGTGAAATGGAAGTCTATGGCTGCAAGGGCCCTTTACTCAGCGCAGTCCCAATACTGAGTTGATGATGCAAGGATAGCTTTGACTGGGGCTGCAGGGTGGCTTGTGTGGGGGGAATTGGAAAAGGCTAATGGTGCTATAGAGGGTAGAGTAGAAGTTTTACTCTGGAGCTAACCATAGCTGTAAAACAAAAAAGGTTAGTTAATGTTTGTGCTAGTTCAAGTTTTGCACTATAAATAGTACAAATGACTTGTCACGTAAAACTAAGCTGTCGTGATGACCTGGTTCCATGCAAGTCAAAATAAAGTAGCTTTTCTTGAGCCACTATCCATTGTAGACTGAGCAATGATGGATGCTACAAGTCCTTAATCTTGTATCGCCAGAACAAAACCTGTGATGGCTCTGGTCATAATACACTTTGAATATTGTCTAGTTCTGTTCACAAAGAACAGACATACACATTGCTAGAGGCAGTAGAGAAGATCCTGGAGTGCTCTGTAGTGTTTGCTTGAAGTTATTAGGAAACATGATAAACTTGGACATTTCAGTCTAAAAATGTCTGAAGTGATGTCTGGCTAGCCACAACCCTGGTCAGTAGCCAGCAGGATCCTGAGATTGCAACCTTGTCTTGGCATCCCAGGACTGCCTTCATGTAGTTTCACTCTTGCTTATCCCACAGCCAGTACCTCCAGAAATGGCTTCTGTCCCAGCATGGTCATCCAAAGTTCTGTTGGTCGGTCTTCATTTTGTATATTGCCCATCAAGCAGTGTGGTCTTTCGGCATGCCAACAATTTCTGAGTGCTGCCAGCCAGCTCCACCACTACTCTGCAAACTTCTTTCCTTGATATTCAAAGGCAGCTCAGTTTCTCAGTTGTCACCTGAGATGATCCCATCCCTGATTACTGAACCAACTAGGCAGCCTGGGCTAAGTCTAAAACCTCAACCCAATCCATCAATACTGTTTCCATCTACCTCGATCCTTGTTTCACTAGCACTGAAACGCTTGTTGCTGGCAAATTGAACTTCTCTAATTCCCTGGCCTGCCAAGCTTTGCCATATGAAACCCTGATGTCCACATCTGTCCTGCTGGCACATCAGCCTGTCCCAGCACCTCATTCAAAATTTTTCTATAGTCAGTCAGTGGGTAGCACCCTTGCCTCTGAGTCAGAAGGTTGTGGGTTCAAGTCCCACTCCAGAGACTTGAGCACAAAAATCTAGGCTGACATTCCAGGGAAGTGCTGCACCATCGGAGGTGCCGTCTTTCGGGTGAGACATTAAACCGAGGCCCCGTCTGCTCTCGGGTGGATGTAAAAGATCCTGTGGCACTAGTCGAAGAGGTGCTGGGGACTTATCCCTGGTGTCCTGGCCAATATTTATCCCTCAATCAACATCACAAACAGATTATCTGGTCGTTATCATATTGTTTGTGGGAGCTTGCTGTGTGCAAATTGGCTGCCATGTTTCCCATATTACAACAGTGACTACACTTCAAAAAGTACATCATTGGCTGTAAAACACTTTGGGACGTCCAGTGGTCGTGAAGGCGCTATAGAAATGCAAGTATTTCTTTTCACACTACCCTGCAGATCCACATTCTCGCCTCTTTCCGCACCCTCAGTTAGTAGTGGAACGTGGCTCAGCCCTACACTTTAGGACATGTGTAAACCCATCCACCTTGCTGTGTTGTCTTTAGAAGCCTCAAGCCATGCTACTCTTTGCTTGACTGAAGTCCCTTGGAACACTTTGTTAAAGGTGCTATATAAATGCAAGTTGTTGTCAGCAGGCTGTAGCAGATGCAGTTATCACCTTGAGTGATTATCAGATTTTAAAAGTTGTGTTGATAGAAGTTTGACTCAATGAAAATATTTCTTGTAAAATACTGTAGAACTCATGAGCTGTCCAAACTTGTCAGGAATTAGTTCAAATTTCCTTTTAAACATTTTGAGTAGCAATGTAGTTGACCCAAGTAAGTCAAAACTACCTGTTGGATTTTTCACCATAATCTGATTTGTGACTGAGCTG
This sequence comes from Squalus acanthias, assembly GCA_030390025.1. Classification (NCBI taxonomy): domain Eukaryota; kingdom Metazoa; phylum Chordata; class Chondrichthyes; order Squaliformes; family Squalidae; genus Squalus; species Squalus acanthias. The sequence continues at coordinate 7,358 of JASTWF010002278.1, forward strand.
CAGTAGCATGCTAATTTACAGTACTTTTAAACTTTGAAATTCAGAAGTTTTCAGACATCCAGCAGCATTCTTGCAGGTCACTGGGAAGTGACTTTGGTGGGGCCTCTGCAGTTATATCCTGTTTAGTAAGCTGCAAGTACTGACAGGATACACTGTATAAACTTGTGTATATACTCATTCAGACGTTTCACAATTTAGGAGCATACTTGTGCCTGTAAGGCCACTGATATAAATGGGCAAGCGATTTTTTTTTTTTTTTTTTTTTTTTTGAAATGGCTACATTCAGGGCAGTTGTAAATTTCAGGTGCTAGTCAATGCCTTGCCTTTTGGGTGATGTGGGTGTGTATGTAGTCTAAATGGAAAGTCGAGCATTGCCACTGTTAAAGTCTACATTGTGCATAGTATCTCTTCTAGAATAACATAGCTCTGGCATTGCTTCCTGTTAGCTGCCCTGATAGCTGTGGCAGAGAAGGATGAGGAGGGATAGTCACAGGATGTCATTTCTGACTTTGAGCAGTTTTGGTACTGTGGCAGGGGTGGAAAACCTAACTGGAGGATTTAAACATGGAGTTCTGGGAAAGGTAGGCATGGATTTGGGAGGCAACACATTCAAGGACTTTGGAGAGGAAAGGGAGGTTGGAGATGGGGCAGTAGTTTGCAAGGACGGAGGGGTCAAGGGACACAGCACACAGTGAATCTCGGGAACTAGTGAATCCCTGTACCGTGTGATAGTGCGCCTCAGACCAATTCCTAGTTCAATCCAGGGACTGTGTTCTTGGGGTGGTAAAGGCACTATGTTGGCCCTGGGATAGGGTGGCAACAAGCCAGCCATATATTGCTCCTGCTAGCTCACCTGGTTTGAGGTGTGGATGTTGAGTGGCAGGGTTGGGCTTGACTGGTTTAATTGAGCAGCTGGACATTAGAAGAGTCACCACCTTCAAGATGGTGTGTTTCAGGGAGGTGAAAGAAATCAGCTAGGCTGCTAGCCATATAGCCTCTCATCTTAGGCAGTCCCTCAGAACTGAGGATGACTTGCTTCCACATTAAAAATGAGTTCTCAGGTGACTGAGTCCAATGTGGGACCTACAGTCTCTGTCACAGGTGGGGCAGACGGTGGTTGGGGTGCTTGGGTTGACATGTGCTCCTTGTGCCATATAGCATTATTAGTTTCCCCGTCAAGGTGTCCCCTTCAGCTCGAACATGTGGTGGTGACTTGCTCCCTCCCCAGGAGAGCAGAATGATCTATGGCTGTCGGTAGTGTCTTCTGCAGGCATGGAGTAGAGAGGACGATATCTACTCGATACTCTTGTCAATTCAACAGATGCTGACTGAGCCATTTTACAGCTTTTGCTGTTTCCATTATTTGCATTTCCAGCATTTGTATCAGAGTTGAGTTCTAGCACCAGTTCCTGGAATTCCAGGTTTTTGGTTTAGTTTGTTGGATTATTGTATCTGCTTTCTTGGGAAGGTGCCTTCCTATGATCTTGAAAATGAACTCTACTTCAGTCAAGTACTGGCACTGCTGTCGTGTGCCAATAACTTCCCAGGGGTTATATTTACTCTTGTACCTACCAACTATACAAATTGCCAATCAATTTTCCAGGTAAACAAATCTGAGCACACAGCTGTTGAAGGCTGTACATCACCCCAGGGCAGCTAGGTATGGGCAGTAAATGCATTCTACCTTTTTGATGCTCACAATCCAACTGGTCTATGGTCACCCAGTTTCTTTATCTTGAGGTTACAATGGCTACCCCAGTCCCCTGACAATTTGCATATTTGAGATCGTTAAATCACAATGCTTGCAATTTTCCCTCCTTAGTTAACAGGAAAGAAAGTGATCCAAACCTATCAATAAGGATTTGTCTTGACTCAATCTCCAGGGCATCCTGTAGTCTAGTACTGGTGCAATCCTTGATTAACACTCCTAACCCCAACTCTCCTGATGATGATAACCAGGAATGTAAGTTCCCAGTCCTGCCCCAGCTTGAGCCATTTCTTCACTAGCTACAATCTCATTCCTCCATTGTTGATGCCTCTAACACCAACTTTTTGATTGCTTTGTGCATTCAAATCACTCAATCATGACCAGTTTTTTTGGAATGCTGACGCTTCATTTTTTTCTTGCCTTGCTCACTTAATTTTGCCTTTTGTACAATTGTTTCTACCTGACTCCTGTGTGGTCGGTTTCCTGAGCTGAAAGTGGTAGCTGGTGTCTATAGCTCAGTGCATTTACCCACCCCTCTTGGCAGAGCTTTGCTTTCACTGCTTTTTCATAGTGTGATGTTTCAAATACAAAGGTCAGAATTCAGCAATATGTTTTTTGGATCTCATTGTGAAATAGCTGTGCTGGCAGCAGTGACGGTGGACTTGCAGGCTAACTGGTCATGGAAAGTTTGAATTGCTGTAACTGCTCCAGGGTAATTCATGAACAATTCAGGTTCCTGTCTACTGCCACTGTGCTGAGTAATACTGCCCTTGTGCTGCTGAGATGATGACTAATTGGAGCAGGCTGCTTTATTCCAATGTAGTGCCATGTCAATTTATAGGAAATTGGATAAATACTGAGGGGAGAAATTGCAGGGATATGGGGAAAGAGCTGGCACAGATGCGATGGCCTCCTGTAATGTACGGTTCTGATTCTTGTCTTGTATACATTAAAAATTGGAAATCTACAGTGCATTGAATTATTTAATGCCTAACTGCAAGACATCAGCACAATGCAATACTGAAGCTCAACATCTTGGAGCCTAATGAATGAGTGAACCCTGTGCAAAACATATGCTTCTGATTAAGAGCTGGAGAAAGTGTTAGTGAGGGGTTTGGGGTGTATCAGTCTGTATTCGTGAACCTGCGTTTCCCCTCCCTTGAGCTGTGCAAGTAGCCTGCTGTGTTGCTTCAGCCTCCACTCCTGAGGGGAAGACTTGTGTTGGAATATAGTGCCAATTATGCTGGGACTCACATTCCCTGCTCACTTCTGAGCCTTGCCATTGAGTTGAAATCTAGGGTAGGAAGAGAGCAAAGATGCTGTATCCCTCGAATCATCTGATCCAATCCAGTATGTCTGGTCTCGGCTGTTAGCTGAAGCTGCTGGGTTAGAGAAGGGCCAGGGATTTTCAGTTGATGTGTGGATTGGCTGTGTTGAAGTTTCATTTTCAGCTTAAGGTGCCAAGATGGTATCTTGGTGGTTAAGGTGGTGTACCTCATTATTCCTCCCTACTTGAGGTGTTCATTCTTTCCCCTCCCCTGAACCGGGTCCAGAGTACATCCCTCATTCCTTTTTAAAGGCAGTGTCGTTGATGGCAGTTGAACATGTTTTTTTTCCTTGTCTGCCTGTCCCAGGAAAGCAAGCTTCTGGCAGCCGTTACTGGTATTTTTAAATAGATAAGATAGAAGTGCTCTTGGCCAAGTTTTCTCTAGTCTCTCTTCCCCCCTCGTTGCAAGTCAGTTTTCCTCCATGGTGGGTGTTATTCCTACCTAACTACATATTCTGATGGAGGGGAGGGGAAAGAGTTTACCACTCAAAGGGAAATGGGTGTTTGCAGTGCTATGATCTTGGTTCAAACATGCCCTTTTACTGAGCAGCTCTGAATTCCATGACCAGGGTTCTTTAGTGAGTGCTGTACAAACTACAGACCTTCAGGTTCTAGTAGACACTGTCCTGACAATTGAACCAATGTTCTTTGCTACACCAACATTTACAAGTTACCTGGTGCCCCTAGTCTTTAATCAAAGGCTGGATGTGAAGTTGACTGATCATCACCTGAGGCTTGTCCACTTGAGTTGAATGCTTCAAACTAACTGACTTTTTAAAAAATGTTTTGTCTTGCAGCCAAATACCCTGAGATTAAGCTGTTGATGGGCCCGGATCACAACCTGAAATGGATCGTCACACTGATGGTAGCAATTCAGCTTTTGGCCTTCTACCTTGTGAAGGACTTGGACTGGAAGTGGGTGATTTTCTGGGCCTATGTATTCAGTGGCTGCATAAACCATTCCATAACGCTGGCCATCCATGAGATTTCTCACAATGCTGCCTTTGGGAACAAGCGAGCACTGTTCAACCGTTACTTTGGCATGTTTGCCAACCTCCCTATTGGCCTGCCATACTCCATCTCCTTCAAGAGGTATCATATGGACCATCACCGCTACATGGGTGGGGATGGTATTGACGTGGACATTCCCACTGAGTTCGAGGGCTGGTTTTTCTGCACCAGGTTCAGGAAGCTGGTTTGGGTCATCCTGCAGCCACTCTTCTATGCCATCCGCCCACTCTGCATCAACCCCAAGCCCATCACTCACCTGGAGATCACCAACCTGGTCATTCAGCTAACCTTTGATCTGCTGATTTATCACTTTTGGGGAATGAAATCAATTGTCTACATGTTGGCTGGGTCCCTCCTGGGAATGGGCCTACATCCCATCTCTGGGCACTTCATTGCTGAACACTACATGTTTCTGAAGGGACATGAAACCTACTCTTACTATGGGCCCCTCAATCTCCTCACCTTCAATGTGGGATATCACAATGAACACCATGACTTCCCCAGTGTTCCAGGGTGCCGGCTTCCTCAAGTGAGTATTCGTAGTTTTTTTTAACTATTTGTCTCTCTAACCCAGCACTAGTCTAAATCCCGTCAGGAGGGAAGTCCTCAATAGTCTCCTGGGTTGGATGGCTTTAAAAGCTTTGTCCTCTGAAGAAAAAGTTTCATCCTTGTTGGCATTTAAATTTGAAACATCTAATTTTCAAACTGCTGCTGTTCTCTACCTAGTCTGTTCTATTTTCCTCCCTGTCCTGAAGGCACTGACTCTTGCTGTGGTACAGTTTGTGGGTGAACAGTCTGGTTGTCTTGTATAAATGGCCATTCATGTGACCTGTCAAGCTATTTCTCCACAGAACATCTTAGCTGAGCTCAGCAAGTGCACTTTCAGTAGGAGTAATTGACCTGTGATCTGGTGGATCCCTGGATTTGCCCTAGTCCAACCTGCTGCCTGACCTAATCTACATGGCTTGGTATTGTGCCTTTGGGCTACTGTTTGGGGAGGCTACACATGGGAAAACTTCCTGAATAGTTGCAGTTTTGGAATGGGTTTATAGTGGTCCAGATGACCCAGTTTTTGGAATGGGTTTATAGTGGTCCAGATGACCCAGTTTTTGGAATGGGTTTATAGTGGTCCAGATGACCCAGTTTTTGGAATGGGTTTATAGTGGTCCAGATGACCCAGTTTTTGGAATGGGTTTATAGTGGTCCAGATGACCCAGTTTTTGGAATGGGTTTATAGTGGTCCAGCCATAAAAACAAATCTGATATTGTCTCCAGTTAGTTCTAGGCACCCTTGGAGGAAGAACATTGGAGCTATGGAAAGTGTGGAGATTCACCTAAAATGTTACCTGTTAGTAGTTAATGGAGCAGAAGGTCAATGGATCTAATAGCTTTTGAAATTGTGGGGCATCACTAATGAAGTTGGCATTGCTCCACATGCTTGACCTGGAATGCTTTATCACAAGTGGCTATTGAGGCAGACTGTCCCAGAGTTGCGTAAGATGGGTATGAATAAACTACGAAATGGGGTTGGAGTATAGAGACCTGGTGCCAGCCAGTGCACCTACAGTAGGTTAAGTGGCTGCTGAATAAACCTGTGTAATATTGCTGCAGTGGTGTCCCAGTCCCTATTTTAGTACCATGATGACTCCTCCGTGAGCTAACCTCAGCCAGGGCACTACTGCACTAAAAAATGCAAGATGGAGCACAGGTTCTGGTTAGGGCTGTGGGTGGAAATGGTAATTGGGATATCTTTGTGTGGTGTCTCCAACTCTTGGAGCACACTGGGCCCCATCATTTGAGATGAATCAGTTGACTAAGCTTTGTGACTGGGGTTTCCAAAGTATGGTGCACAAATAGTTTTTTATACAAGATGTAATAGCTAATCTGGCTGCAGCTACATTGGGCCAAGCCCAGGCTGGAACAAGGCATGGATTTAATCTGTCTCCATAGTACATCTGCTGTGGCCAGTAGGGATACTGAACTAATTCATTGCACCTCAGGCAGGCAATGACCGTAATGCATCAGATAGTGTTGGGCTTATACTGACGATATACAATGAAGATGTTACTTGCATATCAATGAAGATGTTAGCTGTTTTGATATTGTAAACTTTGGTTGCAGCTGCTGTGCATGTTCACTACTCTCCTGATATTTGCTTAAGCAGTGTTTTGCTTTGTACACAGTACACTGCTAGTATTTGCATTTCCATTTATAGTCTTGCACTGAACAGGCAGTAAATATACAAGTTTGGCCTTAACTTTGGTTGTCTTAATTCAAATCAAATATTTAGTACCAGATTCCCACTAACTTTAATTCCACTCACTCTGCTTGTATGAATTATCAGACTTAATGGAGTTGACTGCAGTGCAGGCTTGCATTAAGCTGCTTCCCTAGGTGAGACTTTACAATAACTAGTACAGAATCCAGCCCTTCGAATAGATCAGAAGGTGCTGCTGCTGAGCAGAGCAAAATCTAGTTAATCAGACCACTTGGAGTTTCTCTCATCCCAACAGAAGTTGGCACTACTAGGAGTCCTTCCTGGTACTGAGCCACTTGGAACTTTGTTTATCCATCTTGGGATGGATGGATGAATGCTTATCTATGAACAATGACACCAGTAAAGACCATCTGGTCCATTGAGCCTGTCCCACATTGTGGTACCTTGTGTATCACAACATATACACCACCCCACCCAAAACCATGTGATCTGGGAGAGGCAAAATACAGGCCAATTTGGGGGGGGGGGGGAAATCTGGGCCATTCCTCTGACCCATCCAGATGATTGAAACTAGTCCAGGAGATCACTGGCCATGAATTCCCTGCAGTACCTACCATCTTAAGAGGTGATCTCTGCCCCAGTCAGACACTGGTCTGGCTGGAAAAGTGAAGGATGAATAGAGATGGGTCTAGTGGCAATCAGTGGTTGCTCTGCTTCTGACCACTGAGTGACTCTTCCAGATGGAGTTCCCAGCTTGGATTCCTGGTCTGAGTTCTCACCAGGGCAGTAATTGGATAATCCAATTCTTTATTACCCCTTCTGCCAGTTGCTGCCCTGCCTTTTACTTGCACAATAGTCACTGCTGGATGAGAATCCTAGGTTATCTAGCTGTGATGCACTCCATAGTTAAATAGCTGATGGTATGCCTTGCCTCCCAGACAAATGATCATTGGTGAGGTGTCTGGAACTGTACTCCAGCAATAGTCCACTCCTACAGAGGAGAAAATGGAACCTGATTTCTACTTGTGCAGGTTAAGTTTGTGAAACTTGTTCTGGTGATGTCTGACTTGAAGCAGCAAATGTGCTCAATGTTTCTCCATCTCTCCTTTAGGTGAGGAAGATAGCTGCTGATTACTATGACAATCTGCCTCAGTACTCTTCCTGGGTCAAAGTGCTGTACGACTTCATCATGGATGATACTATCAGCCCCTACTCTCGCATCAAGAGAACAGTGAAGGATGCCAAACAGGACTAGGTGGAGTGGATTTGAGAAATGATGGAATAAGCTAACTTGCCTGCTGGGCTGACTGCAGTGTTTATAGCTGTTTTTACAGATCTTTCATTCTCCAAGAACAATGTTGTATTAAGTGTCTTTGTACAAACTATGATGTGCACTAGCAAAGGTTGAATATTTACAGTTTTTTTTAAGGAAGTAGTTGAGTTGGCCTGCTGTGTACCCCTCCTTGCTCAAAGTCCCTGAGTGGAAACTTAAACTGTATTACGGAGGGTTATGAAATGTGACGAGTGTTATAGTCTCCCCCCATTATGGTTTCTTTTGCCTCTGGGCTGGTTACACTTTGATTCAATGCACTTGTATCTTTTATCTCCTTCTGTCGAGGAGTGAGACTGCCTAGTGATCCATTAGTGTGACCTGTACCTGTCCCAATAAAACCCAAAGTAACTTGACACAGTCCCTCCTTCAGCCTATCCCAGATAACTGACAGCAATGGGAGATTTACTGTCCCCAATCAGCAGTCCTTGCATATCAAGCTGGACCTTTCAATTACCACCTGCAAAAGTTTCAAATATCCACTAGTTAGGACCACAAGTGCAATGTATGGGGAATGAGTAGGTGAGTGGTGCAGGACACCTGTTTAGCCTCAGACAAGGTACATTGGGCAGAGGAAGGGAGGACATTGCTTTTTGCAATGGACAGGTGTGAATTCCTTGTGTGCCACTTGCACAGTCCAGGCTGTTGCCTTGTTGATTCAATTTCTGCCTTGTCTATTACTGGATTAAAACTGACAACCCTGTGTAAAGGGTATGTTTAGTGCTGGTGGGCCACTTTCCCAACCCTGTGTGTAAAGGGTATGTTTAGTGCTGGTGGGCCACTTTCCCAACCCTGTGTGTAAAGGGTATGTTTAGTGCTGATGGGCCACTTACCCAACCCTGTGTGTAAAGGGTATGTTTAGTGCTGATGGGCCACTTACCCAACCCTGTGTGTAAAGGGTATGTTTAGTGCTGATGGGCCACTTACCCAACCCTGTGTGTAAAGGGTATGTTTAGTGCTGATGGGCTACTTACCCAACCCTGTGTGTAAAGGGTATGTTTAGTGCTGGTGGGCCACTTTCCACTGAGAATAAGAGCAGTGTTGTGCTTCCTACCCTTTGGCTGTTTGAGTGCTTTGTTCACTACCCAGGTTTCCTGCTTGTAATACTGCATTTCTTCCAAATGGAGCTGAGATATAGTACAAATGTAGCTAACCCTCACTGAGCCAGGCCCCAGGCTCTTTCCAGCCTGTGCTGGAGCAGTTGTGTAGGCTCTACATAAATCTTCAGCACCTCATTGATTAAGGGTGACTTTCATTTTCCCCACCTAATTTTGGAAATGTGCAGCTTGTCTAAGGCCAGGATCCTGCTTGATGCAGTCTCCCCTGTGGTTGTAGAGCCTGCAAACACTAGCTATTAGGGGTGGCATGTTGACCGCTGCTTGGGCTAAGGTAGTGAGGGTGGCTGCTCGGGGCAGGGAGACGCAAGGGATGGGGTACTTTTACAGTCTGGGCCTCGCATTGTCTTTCCTTGGTGCTAGTGCAGGACTCTGGTTATCGATTTGGCATCTAATGTCAGTAGGGGAGGTTTATTGGACTAACAGTGGAGAAGGCATGAAACTGCCATTGGACAGGGATTGTGATCAAACTGTTAAAGGGGCTTGAACTTCACGGAGGGAGAACTATGATGGCAGGTTTGTAATCCCTTGACTTCAAGTGCCTAAGCAAAAGGGGATTCAGGTGCCTCTACCTCCAACTGAAGTCTTATCCTCCAAAAACTGAGGGCAAAGGGTTCACAGCAGGTTCTCACCACCTGCCTAGAAGGAGGAGGCAAAAATCTAGATTTGTGAAGGACACCAGTGTTTAGTGAGTAAATTACTGGAAGAAGTGTACAGCAAGTGTGGGAAGGTCTGGACCTTCCAACTGGCTAAGAATCGTGCAAGTAATCTACAGATGTTTATACCTGGCTTTTAATTGCTGACTGACTCTCCCCTTGTTTGATTGCATTGAGGATCTGTTTGATCCTGCACTAACCAGGCTTATTGTGTAAAATATTCCTTTATATTGATGCTGCTGTTTCTCATTGATATTTTGAAGTCACCCAGGGCTAGTGTTGCCCATTTATTGTTATAATTACAGTTCACTGTTGCAGTTTAAAATATAAATGGCTTCTTAAGTCTGCTGTCTGTGTGTAATGTGTCCATCCTGCTTCATTTCAGTTTTCACTTTGTCCCAGCACTACACTGGGTATATTTGGGTCATCCTTGCCGAATGTTTCTTGTGTTGTAAAGTGGAACCTGCCCAGTACAGGACAGAGTCTATACTTAGCACCACTATAATCAACAGTCCTTTCTTTGCCCTCCAGTAGAGGGGGGGCATGGTCAGTCAAACAGGGGTTGGGGAAGACTGCTGACCTGTGCAGCTGCCTGGAATGCAGCATTCATGTGAATAGTCAGTAAGATCATGACATCTTTGCAACAAAAAGCTGGTTAATATCTAAGCCAACATTACCACACAGCAGTAGATGGAGTGGGATTCCTAGTGAAAGCCTACACTTGTGATGGGAAGAATGGCAGCAAGTTAGGTGTCAGTCATTTAGGACTATGATGATGAGATTTCTTCTAGAACACACTCTCCCCCAGAGAGCTGTGGAGTCTCAGTCATTGAATATATTCAAGAAAGATACTGATAAGATAGTTGGATACTAAGGAAATCTGGGGATAGTGCAGGAAGGTGGGAGTGAGGTAGATCAGCCATGATCTTATTGAATGGCAGAGCAGACTTGAAGGGTCCTGCTCTTCTTGAGTGGGTTTTGAGGCAAAAATAACAAGCAAATATGGATTTCAGTTTAAAGAACTCTGTCCTCTAGTCCATCATTCATGTAGAAGCCTAGACTGCAAGTACTTGAGGCAGATCCTGTCCTCTGATTGATTGTCACACACCACCGCGAAGTGGATTACAAGTGATCTCTCCCTATCATCACTTCAACTGCATAGGGAGTTGGGGGGGAGGAATAACTTGGTTGCAAACTTTAGAGAAATCAAACCGGAGTTCAATGCTGTTTTTTTAAATTACTTTTAGTTCATACATATGAAGTGAGTTCTAACAGTTCTCAACAGCCAAGGTAATGCTGAGTGACAGCAGACTGCCCCATAGCCACTGGAATTTTGCTGATGAAAGTCCTGGACAAGCTGCTGCAATATGGAAACATTTGGTGATGAGGTAATCAGGGAGGTGGGGCTAATTCTACCTCGTAACAGCAGTGACCAGACCTCTAAAGTAATTAATTGGTTGTAAAGCACATTGACAGCCCAAGGACAGGAGCAGGCATGATGTACATTCTTTCCTTGGGCTTATAGATCTGCACAACTGCAATGTTCCCCTGCTGGCCAGGACACCATCTGGTCTGCAGTTGAACCACACAGAGCACAAGGGCCCAGCTATCATTCCTGCTCTATGGTGAGTGTGCTGACAATGAGGAAAGAAGAACATGCATAGGATCCAGTGTCACTCAAGACATCCTAAAGTGCTGCACAGGCAAATTAGTTTTGAAATCCAGCCACGAGCACACAGCAAGGTTCCCCTATGCAGTGAGATGAATGACCAATGTGTGGTGGTGAATCAGACTGTTCACAACCTTGGCATCTTATTTGACCCTGAGATGAGCTTCCAACCACATACTGGCTCCAAGACTGCCTACTTCCCATTCTAGTGCTTGCCTGGCCACCCGTCCACCTACTCGCTGACTACACTGGCTCCCGCTCTGCCAACACCTCAATTTTAAAATTCTCATCCTTGTTTACAAATCCTTCCATGGCCTCACACCTCCCTATCCCTGTAACTTCCTCCAGTCCTAAAATCCTCCAAGAGCTCCGTTCCAATTCTGACCTCTTGCTTTTAATTGCTCCACCATTGGCGGCTGTACCTTCGGCTGCCTAAGCTCTGGAATTCCTTCCCTAACCCTCTCCTCCTTTAAGACGCTTAAACCTATCTCTTTGACCAAGCTTCTGGTTGCCTGCCCTAATATCTCGTGGTTTGGTGTCAAATTTTGTTTGATAATGCTCCTGTGAAGGGCCTTGTGCTTTTAATGTAGTAAAACATCCCCAGTTGTTTGTTGGAGGGCCATTAACCAACACGAGAACTCCCTGCTCTTCTTCCATATTGCCATGGGAGCTTCAACATTAATCGGACAGGCCGACAGCCACAGGTAAAAGTCTGATAAGCACAGCCATCTTTGACAGTGAAAAACTCCCTTAGACCTGCACAAGTGTCAGCCTGGCTTAATTTAGTTTAGTTGGTTGGGGGTGGGCTCATGGCTCCTGCCCCACAGCACAAATAAATCTGATTTTTTTTTTTATTTGTTTATGGGATGTGGGCATTGTTGGCAAGGCCAGCATTCATTACCCATCCCTAGTTGCCCTGGAGAAGGTGGCAGTGAGCCACCTTCTTGAACTGCTGCAGTCCCTGTGGTGAAGGTACTCCCACAGTGCTGTTAGGGACTTCCAGGATTTTGACCCAGCTTCAATGAAGGAGCAGCAATATGGAGTCATATGTTCCCTGTAAGCTGCTTGTTGGAGATAGTCATTGCCTGCCACTTAGCAGCCCAAGCCTGAATGTCGTCCAGGTCTTGCTGCATGCGGGCATGGACTGCTTCATTATCTGAGGAGTTGTGAATGGCACTGTGCAGTCATCAGCGAACATCCCCATTTCTGACTTTATCAATCTCTCCTTTCCGTGAAGACAGACTGTTTCACCAGAGCTGAATCGCATCCCAGTTCCAGTCCCACAGGTGCTCCATCTCACTTTAACGGTGCAAGATGATGTATAACAGAATAGTCTTTGGACCCAACCCTTCCACCCCAAATATAAATCAAACAGATAGTCCCTTTTATTACAAAAGCCAAGTTTATTCCTTTTGACTCTGGGGGGATATTACCGAGAGGGGAGAAGAGTAATAAAGGTGGATAGTTACTGAGAGGTTCATTACCAGAGTGGGGTTTGTTAGAGGGTATTGAGTTATTTCATTTAACTTCCATTAAAACCTGAAACAAGATGATACCCACCACCCCCTCCCCAAAGTGACTTGTCAATAGGTGGTGAACTCAGTCTGTTGCTGGTAACAACGGGCTGCAGAACTCCAAGGTAATTCAGTGATGTTTGGGAACCTGGTATTTCTGACAGCAGCCACAGTCTGAGGAAGTGCAGCTCATACAGCGAGTCCTGTGTGAAGATGCTGAACAGTTTCTGTAAACATTACTCCATCGAGCACGGAGAGCCTTCAAACAGCAGCCCAGGGAGAGCTGCAGCAAAGATAACCTCAGGCACTCATACCAGTCGCCTCCCTCTGGATCACTGGCCGAGAGACTGTCGCAGCAATTCATACATCAACTGATCCTGTGCAAGAAACGGAGAGTTAGAGAAAAAACAGAGTTGGACAGAGATATAGAAACACGGAGAGATAGACAGTCAGAATTTTTTAAAGAGGTGACTAAAGTAGTGGACTGCGGAATGCTGCTGGATGTTATTTATGTGGACTTCCAGAAGGTATTTGATAAAGTCCCTCACAAAGACCTGGATAGGAAATTAACTGAGCAGCAGGAGACAGGCAGTAGGGATAATGGGCAGGTACTCTCATTGGCAGGATGTGACTAGTGGTGCCCTGCAAAGACCTCAATTATTCACCGTATTTATTAACGACTTAGAAAGTCATTATCCAAGTTTGCCAATGACACAAAGATAGGCAGCATTGTAGGTAGCGTAGATGAAAGCATAAAATTACAAAGGGATATCAAAAGATAAAACGAATGGGCAAAACTGGCAGAAGGATTTCAATGTAAACAAATTTGAGGTCATCCACTTTGGATCTAAATGGTGAAAAGCTACAAACAATAGAGACTTAGGGTCCATGTACATAGATCATTGGTGTGGGGCTGGTCGAGAGTCCAGGGGGGGGGAAGGAGAGGAGGAGTGTTGGGGACTTGGGGCCTCTTTTCACTGCTGAAGGAGGCTCAAAAGGGTTAAACAAAAACCGAAACCCAGCCCAGATCACTGGGGATAAGATAAAGAGCTGAGATCTCTGAATCTGCCCTCAATCAGCTAGAGGCCGGCTGAACATCGTCACAGAGCACACAGTGTTCTCAAGGTGAGTTGATTAATAATTGCCCATCGCCTGCCAAAATCCACACGGCCGAAAGTGAATGGACCCAAAACACTTGCTGACAGACTTCCATTTGCCCATTCCCCTCGTACCAATATTCCTTTGCAGCTTCCTCTGGTCTAAAGAATTATCTACCTCTTATTTTGGTGTCATCTGCAAATTCTGACATCGCTCCCTCTCAGCCAGTCACTCCTACTCTCCATTTTCTCCCTCTAACTAATTTTACATCCAGTTTGCTATCCTCCCACTAATTCCACACCCCTTAATCTTCTCCAGTAATCTCCCGTGTTGTACCTTGTGACATGGTTTTTAAATTGCACCTACACAACACAGAGTCCCTCAGTGACCATCAATAAAAGACAGTGTAGACCATCTCATGGGATGAGAAGTCTGCGCTGAATTAACTAGACCCAGCCAGGGACCAACTCTAATACCCATATCCCCCATTCACATCATACATGATGTCCCGGTCACCACACAGAGCACGACCTCCCTACACCCCAACCAGCACCTAATAACATTCCAGGGGCAGGAATGGGAGGGGAGGCCACACAACAAGAGACCAGTGCATTAGAAACTATATCTCCCCATCTCACACAGCACACCCACCCTCCCACACTTGGGAGCATCAGACCGACAGGTGATCAAACATACAGTGAGCGATCATAGGTACTAAACGTGTACTATGCATCAGTGTTGTCAGGATACTGGATGAGATAAAAAATAGAGGAGTTACTAGAAAAGCTAGCAGTACTTAAAGTGGATAAGTCACCCAGTCCGGATGGGATGCATGGGTAGAAATTGCAGAGGTGCTGGCCACAATCTTCCAATCCTCCTTAGATACAGGGGTGGTGCCAGAGGACTGGAGGATTACAAATGTTACACCATTATTCAAAAAAGGGGAGAAGGATAAACCTGGCAATTACAGGCCAGTCAGTGGTGGAAAAGCTTTTAGAAACAATGATCCAGGAGAAAATTAACAGCCACTTGGACAGGCATGGACTAATAAAGGCGAGCCAGCACGGATTTGTTAAAGGCAAATTGTGCTCAACTAACTTGATTTGAGTTTTTTGATGAGGTAACAGAGGGTGGATGAGGGCAGTGCAGTTGATGTGTATATGGACTTTCAAAAGGCGTTTGATAAAGTCCCACATACTCGGCTTGTTAGCAAAATTGAAACCCATGGAATAAAGGGGGCAGTAGCAGCATAGATAAAAAATTGGCTAAGGGATATAAAACAGAGTTGTGGTGACTGGCTGTTTTTTGAACTGGAGGAAGGTGTGCAGTGGCGTTCCCCAAGGTTCAGTACTAGGACCACTGCTGTTTTTGATATACATTAATGACTTGGATTTGGGGGTATGGGCCACAATTTCAAAATTTGCAGATCACACAAAACCTGGAAGTGTAGTAAACTGAGGAAGATAGTAATGGACTTCAAGAGACATAGACAGCCTGGTGGAATGGGCAGACACATGGCAGATGAAATTCAACGCAGAAAAGTGTGAGGTGACACATTTTGGTAGTAAGAAT
Organism: Squalus acanthias; assembly: GCA_030390025.1. Taxonomy (NCBI): domain Eukaryota; kingdom Metazoa; phylum Chordata; class Chondrichthyes; order Squaliformes; family Squalidae; genus Squalus; species Squalus acanthias. The sequence goes on from JASTWF010002278.1 coordinate 22,576, forward strand.
GAGGAGACACAATACATGCTAAATGGTACAGTTTTAAAGGGGGTGCAAGAAGAGAGAGACCTGGGGAGTTTGTGGTGGCAGGACAGGTTAACAAAGCAGTTAATAAAGCTTATGGGATCCTGGGCTTTATAAATAGAGGCATAGAGTGCAATAGCCAGGAAGTTATGCTACACCTGTATAAAACACTAGTTCAGCCCCAGCTGGAGTAATGTGGGCACCACACTTAAGGAAGGACCTTCGTAGCGAGAGGGTTTGAGTACAGGAACAAGGATGTCTTGCTGCAGTTGTACAGGGCCTTGGTGAGACCACACCTTAAGTATTGTGTGCAGTTTTGGTCGCCTTATCTGAGGAAGGAGGTTCTTGCCATGGAAGGAGTTCAGCGAAGATTCACCAGGCTGATACCTGGGATGGCAGGAATGACTTATGAGGAGAGATTGAGTCGATTGGGCTTATAGTCGCTGGAGTTTAGAAGAATGAGAGGGGATCTCATTGAAACTTATAAAATTCTGAAAGGACTGGACAGACTAGATGCAGGAAGGATGTTCCCGATGGTCGGGGAGTCCAGAACCAGGGGTCACAGTCTAAGGATAAGGGGTAATCCATTTAGGACTGAGATGAGGAGGAATTTCTTCACCCAGAGAGTGGTGAACCTGTGGAATTCTCTACCACAGAAGGCAGTAGAGGCCAATTCATTAAATATATTCAAGAAGGAGTTGGATATATTTCTTAAGGCTAAAGGGATATGGGGAGAAAGCAGGGACAGGGTACTGAATTTGGATGATCAGCCATGATCGCATTGAATGGCGGAGCAGGCTCGAGGGGCCGAATGGCCTACTCCTGCTCCTATCTTCTATGTTTCTATGAAGGCTTTGGAAAGGGTAAAGAAGAGATGTACTACAATGGTTCCAGGGATGAGGGATTACAGTTACGTGGATAGACTGGAGAAGCTTGGCTTCTTAGAGCAGAGAAGGCCAAGAGGAGATTTGATAGAGGTGTTTAAAATCATGAAGGGTTTAGATAAGAGTAAATAAAGAGAAACTGTTTCCAATGGCTGAAGGGTTGATAATGAGAGGGCACAGATTTAAGGTGATTGGCAAAAGAACCAGAAGCAACATGAGGAAAAACTTTTTTACTCAATGAGTGGTGAGGATTTGGAATGCCCTGCCTGATAGGGCGGTGGATACAGATTCAATAGTAGCCTTCAAAAGGGAATTGGAGAAATACTTGAAGGAGAAAAACTTGCAGAGAAATGGGGAAAGAGCGGGGAAGTGGGATTAACTGGATTGCTCTTCGAAAGAGTCAGCCCAGACTCGATGGGCCCAATGGCCACCTGTGCTGTTCTATTCTATCATCTCACCTTTTTGGACACAGAAGGTCTCAATTTCTCGAAAGCTGCTTCAAAGTGCTGCCGTGCAACCCGTATGCTCGAACAGGGAGCTGAAAGTCAAAAACAGTTAACAGAAGACGAACAGGAGTAGTGGAGTGGCTCAGAGAGCGAGGGGGGGGGACGGGGCTCGGCGAGTGAGGGGGCGGGGCTCGGCGAGTGAGGGGGCAGGGCTCGGATAGTGGGGGCGGGGCTCGGCGAGTGAGGGGGCGGGGCTCGGCGAGTGAGGGGGGCGGGGCTCGGCGAGTGAGGGGGCGGGGCTCAGCGAGTGAGGGGGGTGGGGCTCGGATAGTGGGGGCAGGGCTCGGCTCGGGGAGTAAGGGGGCAGGACTCGGCTCGGCGAGTGAGGGGGCGGGACTCGGCGAGTGAGGGGGCGGGGCTCGGATAGTGGGGGCAGGGCTCGGCTCGGGGAGTAAGGGGGCAGGGCTCGGCTCGGGGAGTAAGGGGGCAGGGCTCGGCGAGTGAGGGGGCGGGACTCGGCGAGTGAGGGGGCGGGGCTCGGATAGTGGGGGCAGGACTCGGCAAGTGAGGGGGCGGGACTCGGCTCGGCGAGTGAGGGGCGGGTCTCGGCGAGTGAGGGGGCGGGACTCGGCTCGGCGAGTGAGGGGGCGGGACTCGGCGAGTGACGGGGCGGGGCTCGGATAGTGGGGGCGGGACTCGGCGAGTGAGGGGGTGGGGCTCGGCGAGTGAGGGGGCGGGGCTCGGCGAGTGAGGGGGCGGGGCTCGCCGAGTGAGGGGGCGGGGCTCGGCTCGGATAGTGGGGCGGGGCTCGGCTCGGATAGTGGGGGCGGGGCTCGCTCGGATAGTGGGGCGGGGCTCGGCGAGTGGGGGCGGGGCTCGGCTCGGATACTGGGGGCGGGGCTCGGCTCGGCGAGTGAGGGGGCGGGACTCGGCGAGTGAGGGGGCAGGGCTCGGCGAGTGAGGGGGCGGGACTCGGCTCGGCGAGTGAGGGGCTCGGCGAGTGAGGGGGCGGGGCTCGGCGAGCGAGGGGCGGGGCTCGGCGAGCGAGGGGGCGGGGCTCGGCGAGCGAGGGGGCGGGGCTCGGCGAGTGAGGGGGCGGGGCTCGGCTCGGATAGTGGGGGCGGGGCTCGGCTCGCATAGTGGGGGCGGGGCTCGGCTCGCATAGTGGGGGCGGGGCTCGGCTCGGAGAGTGGGGGCGGGGCTCGGCTCGGAGAGTGGGGGCGGGGCTCGGCTCGGAGAGTGGGGGCGGGGCTCGGCTCGGATACTGGGGGCAGGGCTCGGCTCGGCGAGTGAGGGGGCGGGACTCGGCGAGTGAGGGGGCGGGACTCGGCAAGAGAGGGCGGGGATCGGCGAGCGAGGGGGCGGGGCTCGGCGAGCGAGGGGGCGGGGCTCGGCGAGCGAGGGGGCGGGGCTCGGCGAGCGAGGCTCGGCGAGCGAGGGGGCGGGGCTCAGCGAGCGAGGGGGCGGGGCTCAGCGAGCGAGGGGGCGGGGCTCAGCGAGCGAGGGGGCGGGGCTCAGCGAGCGAGGGGGCGGGGCTCAGCGAGCGAGGGGGCGGGGCTCAGCGAGCGAGGGGGCGGGGCTCAGCGAGCGAGGGGGCGGGGCTCAGCGAGCGAGGGGGCGGGGCTCAGCGAGCGAGGGGGCGGGGCTCAGCGAGCGAGGGGGCGGGGCTCAGCGAGCGAGGGGGCGGGGCTCAGCGAGCGAGGGGGCGGGGCTCAGCGAGCGAGGGGGCGGGGCTCAGCGAGCGAGGGGGGTGCTCAGCGAGCGAGGGGGCGGGGCTCAGCGAGCGAGGGGGCGGGGCTCAGCGAGCGAGGGGGCGGGGCTCGGCTCGGATAGTGGGGGCAGGGCTCGGCTCGCATAGTGGGGGCAGGGCTCGGCTCGGATAGTGGGGGCAGGGCTCGGCTCGGATAGTGGGGGCGGGGCTCGGCTCGGATAGTGGGGGCGGGGCTCGGCTCGGATAGTGGGGGCGGGGCTCGGCTCGGATAGTGGGGGCGGGGCTCGGCTCGGATAGTGGGGGCGGGGCTCGGCTCGGATAGTGGGGGCGGGGCTCGGCTCGGAGAGTGGGAGCGGGGCTCGGCTCGGAGAGTGGGAGCCGGGCTCGGAGAGTGGGGGCAGGGCTCGGCTCGGATACTGGGGGCAGGGCTCGGCTCGGCGAGTGAGGGGGCGGGACTCGGCGAGTGAGGGGGCGGGACTCGGCTCGGCAAGAGAGGGCAGGGATCGGCGAGTGAGGGGGCAGGGCTCGGCGAATGAGGGGGCGGGACTCGGCTCGGCGAGTGAGTGGGGGCGGGGCTCGACTCGGCGAGTGAGGGGGCAGGGGTCGGCTCGGCGAGTGGGGGCGGGGCTCGGCGAGTGGGGGCGGGGCTCGGCTCGGCGAGTGGGGGCGGGGTTCGGCTCGTGAGGGGGCGGGGCTCGGCGTGGAGAGTGGGAGCGGGGCTCGGAGAGTGGGGGCGGGGCTCGGCTCAGATACTGGGGGCGGGGCTCGGCGAGTGAGGGGGCAGGGCTCGGCTCGGATAGTGGGGGCGGGGCTCGGCTCGGAGAGTGGGGGCGGGGCTCGGCTCGCAGAGTGGGGGCGGGGCTCGGCTCAGATACTGGGGGCGGGGCTCGGCGAGTGAGGGGGCAGGGCTCGGCTCGGATAGTGGGGGCGGGGCTCGGCTCGCAGAGTGGGGGCGGGGCTCGGCTCGCAGAGTGGGGGCTGGGCTCGGCGAGTGCGGGGGCGGGGCTCGGCGAGTGAGGGGCGGGGCTCGGCGAGTGAGGGGGCGGGGCTCGGCGCCTGAGGGGGCGGGGCTCGGCGAGTGAGGGGGCGGGGCTCGGCGAGTGAGGGGGCGGGGCTCGGCGAGTGAGGGGGCGGGGCTCGGCGAGTGAGGGGGGCGGGGCTCGGCTCGGATAGTGGGGCGGGGCTCGGCTCGGCGAGTGAGGGGGTAGGGCTCGGCTCGGCTAGCGGGGCTCGGCGAGTGAGGGGGCAGGGCTCGGCGAGTGATCGGGCGGGGCTCGGCTCGGATAGTGGGGCGGGGCTCGGCTCGGATAGTGGGGGCGGGGCTCAGCGAGTGAGGGGGCGGGACTCGGCTCGGTGAGTGAGGGGGCGGGGCTCGGCTCGGATAGTGGGGGCGGGGCTCGGCTCGCAGTGAGGGGGCGGGTCTCGGATCGGTGAGTGGGCGGGGCTCGGAGAGGGAGGGGCGGGGTGCGCGAGGAGTGGCCCAAGGGGCGGGACGGAGCTCAGCTCGGCTCGCAGTGAGGGGGCGGGGCTCGAGGCGTAGCACGGAGTGGAGGGGCCAGGGAGTGGAGTGCGGGGCTCACGGGCGGGGATCGGAGCCCGTGGGCGGGGTTCGGAGTGGAGTGGAGGGGTGGGGGCGTGGAGGGGAGGGGAGGGGAGGGAGGGGCGGGCGGGGGCGTGGAGGGGAGGAGGGGAGGGGCGGGGCGCGGATGGTCGGGGCGGGGAGTTGGAGGGTCGGGGCGGGGAGTGGAGGGGCGGGGCGTGGAGAGGGAGGGGCGGGGCGTGGGAGTGGCGGGGCGTGGAGTTGAGTAGAGGGGCGGGGTGGGGAGTGGAGGGGCGGGGCGTGGAGGGGCGGGGCGTGGAGTGGAGGGGCGGGGGCGTGGACTGGAGGGGCGGGGCGTGGAGTGGAGGGGCGGGGCGTGGCGTGGAGGGGCGGGGCGTGGAGTGGAGGGGCCGGGCGCGGAGTGGAGGGGCCGGGCGGTGCGCGGAGTGGAGGGACCGGGCGGTGCGCGGAGTGGAGGGACCGGGCGGTGCGCGGAGTGGAGGGGCGGGGTGGGGAGTGGAGGGGCGTGGAGGTGCGTGGAGTGGAGGGGCGGGGCGTGGAGTGGAGGGGCGGGGCGTGGAGGGGCGGGGCGTGGAGGGGCGGGGCGGGGCGTGGAGTGGAGGGGCGGTGCGTGGAGGGGCGGGGCGGGGCGTGGCGTGGAGTGGAGGGGGCGGAGTGGAGGGGGCGGGGCTCGGGATCTCAGGTCCCGGGGACAGGTTGTTGGGAGACTCTCCTTCGCTGGAGCTGGGTGAAATTTTCTTACCTGGGCCTGGATCCGGACTCTGGGCTGAGAGCTGCTGTCTCAGGGCGTTAACGGAAGCTTCACGCACCAACGCAGACAGGTCGGCCCCCCTGGAGAAGACAAGAGACGGAATCAATGCAGCTCCCCCTCAACTGTGGGATGGCTGGAATAATCGCCCCCTCCCTCACTGAAGGAGCACTGAGCACCCAGTGAGGGGCCAACCCCAGCCAGTGGCACTCAACCTCACGGAGTAGGCGGGCTCCAGGTCCGATCCCCGGCCTCCGCTGGATGTACACCCCTGGCTTCAACACTCAAGCTCTGTGTGGGGAGATCGAAGGACCACCAGACAAGGTCTGCTGGGAGTGGAAAGATCGAGGGAACATCACTCAGACCAGACCAGGAGTGGAGCAGCCGGCCCCACAGTTGAATAGTCTCATGACTCACTGACATCTCACTGGCCAGGGGAGTTCAGCACAGCGGGGCCGGGGAGTTCAGCACAGCAGGGCTGTAGCACAGTCGAAGCCAACTTTGAAGGGAGGCGGACAGTAAGTGGGGCGGGGGCGAAGCTGGGGGAGAAATGGATCAACTCACGTGAAACAGTCGCAGCGCTGGTCACTAGCGATGGCGCACAGATCAACGTCAGGGTCCATGGGAGGGCGAGTCCCACACTGCAACGGAAAATCGAGCATGGTTAGCTACAGAGCTGGAGACTTTGGCTCCATTTACCCCTCAAGCACCCCCATATAACCACTCATTCCCTGCCATACACCCGCCCACACAATTCTGACATAGCCCCTCAAACTCCCATATATCGCCTCAAACTCCTCCATATACCCGCTCAACCCCCATTTTAATCCTTCCATATAACCTAGAGCTTAGAAACAATAAACAGGGGAGAGAGAGAGAGTGAAGAACAGAGATTAAACATAGAACAGTGTAACAATGAACAGACATAGGAGATCGTGCAGCAAGACTGAACAAATCAGAATAGAAAGGAAGCTTTCTTCCCTCCGGTCTGAGATTTCTTCGTGTGAATAATTGCATCAGGAGTCAGCTGTTGGAGGTTTGACATTCCCTGCCCCCGCTCTATCTCAGTGTTGATATAGGCAGGTGTTCATCAGGACTGGAAGCGATTCACAGACCGAGAGAGTGGGGAGGGAGGGTCGGAGCAGACTGAGCCTCATCACGATTCACAGACCGAGAGAGTGGGGAGGGTCGGAGCAGACTGAGCCTCATCACGATTCACAGACCGAGAGAGTGGGGAGGGTCGGAGCAGACTGAGCCTCATCACGATTCACAGACCGAGAGAGTGGGGAGGGAGGGTCGGAGCAGACTGAGCCTCATCACGATTCACAGACCGAGAGAGTGGGGAGGGAGGGTCGGAGCAGACTGAGCCTCATCACGATTCACAGACCGAGAGAGTGGGGAGGGAGGGTCGGAGCAGACTGAGCCTCATCACGATTCACAGACCGAGAGAGTGGGGAGGGTCGGAGCAGACTGAGCCTCGTCACGATTCACAGACCGAGAGAGTGGGGAGGGAGGGTCGGAGCAGACTGAGCCTCATCACGATTCACAGACCGAGAGAGTGGGGAGGGAGGGTCGGAGCAGACTGAGCCTCATCACGATTCACAGACCGAGAGAGTGGGGAGGGAGGGTCGGAGCAGACTGAGCCTCATCACGATTCACAGACCGAGAGAGTGGGGAGGGTCGGAGCAGACTGAGCCTCATCACGATTCACAGACCGAGAGAGTGGGGAGGGAGGGTCGGAGCAGACTGAGCCTCATCACGATTCACAGACCGAGAGAGTGGGGAGGGTCGGAGCAGACTGAGCCTCGTCACGATTCACAGACCGAGAGAGTGGGGAGGGTCGGAGCAGACTGAGCCTCATCACGATTCACAGACCGAGAGAGTGGGGAGGGTCGGAGCAGACTGAGCCTCGTCACGATTCACAGACCGAGAGAGTGGGGAGGGAGGGTCGGAGCAGACTGAGCCTCATCACGATTCACAGACCGAGAGAATGGGGAGGGAGGGTCAGAGCAGACTGAGCCTCATCACGATTCACAGACCGAGAGAGTGGGGAGGGTCGGAGCAGACTGAGCCTCATCACGATTCACAGACCGAGAGAGTGGGGAGGGAGGGTCGGAGCAGACTGAGCCTCATCACGATTCACAGACCGAGAGAGTGGGGAGGGTCGGAGCAGACTGAGCCTCGTCACGATTCACAGACCGAGAGAGTGGGGAGGGTCGGAGCAGACTGAGCCTCGTCACGATTCACAGACCGAGAGAGTGGGGAGGGAGGGTCGGAGCAGACTGAGCCTCGTCACGATTCACAGACCGAGAGAGTGGGGAGGGTCGGAGCAGACTGAGCCTCATCACGATTCACAGACCGAGAGAGTGGGGAGGGAGGGTCGGAGCAGACTGAGCCTCGTCACGATTCACAGACCGAGAGAGTGGGGAGGGTCGGAGCAGACTGAGCCTCGTCACGATTCACAGACCGAGAGAGTGGGGAGGGTCGGAGCAGACTGAGCCTCATCACGATTCACAGACTGAGAGAGTGGGGAGGGTCGGAGCAGACTGAGCCTCGCCTCATCACGATTCACGAAGGCAGAGATTCGGGAGGGAGGGTCGGAGCAGACTGTGTCTCGCCTCATCACGATTTACGAAGGCAGAGATTCGGGAGGAGGCTGGGAGCAGACTGTGTCTCGCCTCATCACGATTCACGAAGGCAGGGATTCGGGAGGGAGGGTCGGAGCAGACTGAGCCTCGCCTCATCACGATTCACAAAGGCAGGGATTCGGGAGGAGGCTGGGAGCAGACTGTGTCTCGCCTCATCACGATTCACAAAGGCAGGGATTCGGGAGGAGGCTGGGAGCAGACTGTGTCTTGCCTCATCACGATTCACAAAGGCAGGGATTCGGGAGGAGGCTGGGAGCAGACTGTGTCTCGCCTCATTCTGATTTTCAGTACAAAATAGGGCGATGAGGAACTCCAGAGGGTTGAAAGACTCAGCACATCTCGTGGGCCTTTCTCTTGTTGAAACTCATTCATTCTTGGGATGTGGGCGTTGCTGGCAAGGCCAGCAATTATTGCCCATCCCTAGTTGCCCTTGTGAAGGTGGTGGTGAGCCGCCTTCTTGAACCGCTGCAGTCCGTGTGGTGAAGGTGCTCCCACAGTGCTGTTAGGGAGGGAGTTCCAGGATTTTGCCCCAGCGACGATGAAGGAACGGCAATATGGAGTCACGTGCAATGTTCCCTTTAAGCTGCACAGCTGCCCAACGGTCCCAAGCTCCCGCACAGCCAGCTCACCAGCTTTTAAATGCAAAACCGCGCATGCGCAGGAATTCAGAGGGAATGACGGGGTCATCACCTCTGACCTTTTACCTTTGTCAGTGTCTGGAGGATGGCAAATCGATCGGAGGCCGGTGGCAATCCAACGTACAGCGTCTTATCCAATCGTCCAGGCCGCAGGATGGCAGGGTCAATAATATCTAGCAGCAAACAACGGAACATCCTGAACAACTGATCACCATCACCGTAACAACCATCATTAAAGCAGGCTTGGCAGACGAGAGCCCTGCTCCCTGGCAACTCCCAGAGGCTCTCAGTCACAGGGTGCATGAATCGCCCAGGGGTAACTGAGCCAGACTGAGGTGGGAAAGGTCTCTGGCTCCATCGCTAGTCTGTGCCAGATTGGTTGACCAGTGTCAGAACCCCACTGCTGACCCGTGCCCCAGCTGAAAGGGGAGCAAATCCACCTGGGATTCCCGATCCCGCCATTCCTGCCGGGAAATACATGGGTGCCAGGCTGGTGATGCCCTCACGGTTTAATAGCTGTTGACACATACTCTCGAGGCTCTGGGACGAGTAATAACCATTTAAGATGATTTCATAATCTGTTCTGTGTTGTTATGTTGCAGGTGCTGACCATTTCAGGTCATCGGTCATGAACAACAAATGTGCAAAACCACCACCCTTGAGAAAATGGAATCGTGGAATGTGATCCCAAAAACACCCTCAGGACTGTACTGGTACCCAACTCCCAGGACCAGACCAGTCAGATCAAACCCCCCTGGGAGGGGAGTTACCGACACCATCCCCCCCGCCAAGAGAGAGTTACTGACATCACCCCACACCCCCCGCCCCGCCAACAGAGGGAGGGTCACGACCATCTCTCACCTGGTCTGTTAGTGGCCGCCATGATGAAAACCTGCTTCCGCGTCTCCAGCCCATCCATCTCGGTTAGTAACTGGTTCACCACACGCACACTGGCACCGGACTGTCCATCACAGGGAGGGGAGAGGGAGGGAGAGAGGGAGAGAGGGAGAGAGGGAGAGAGGGAGAGAGGGAGAGAGAGAGAGAGAGAGAGAGAGAGAGAGAGAGAGAGGGGGAGGAGAGGGAGGGAGAGAGAGGGAGGGAGGGAGAGAGATGGAGGGAGGGAGGGAGGGAGGGAGGGGGAGAGGGAGGGAGGGGAGAGGGAGGG
>JASTWF010002279.1:0-2500 GCA_030390025.1 Squalus acanthias
GTGTGAGGGTGTGAGTGTGAGTGTGAGGGTGTGTGTGTGTGTGGGTGTGAGTGTGTGAGGGTTGAGTCTGTGAATGTGAGTGTGTGAGTGTGTGAGTGTCAGGGTGTGTGTGTCAGGGTGTGTGTGAGGGTGTCTGTGTGTGTGTGAGTGTGAGTGTGTGAGTGTGTGAGTGTGTGCGAGTGTGTGTGTGAGTGTGAGTGTGTGTGAGTGTGTGAATGTGTGTGTGAGTGTGTGTGAGTGTTAGTGTGTGCATGTGTGAGTATGAAAGAGTGTGAGAGAGTGTGAGAGAGTGTGTGTGTGATTGTAAAAGCTTCTATAGGTATGTGAAAAGGAAAAGACTGGCGAAGGTAAATGTAGGTCCTTTGCAGTCAGAGACGGGAGAATTTATAATGGGGAATGAGGAAATGGTGAGAAATTATATAAATACTTTGTTTCTGTCTTCACGGAGGAAGACACAAAAAACCTCCCAGAAATATGAGAAAACCAAAGGTGTGGCGAGAATGAGGAACTTAAAGAAATTATTATTAGTAAAAAAACAGTACTAGCAAAATTAATGGGACTAAAAGGCAATAAATCCCAAGGACCGGATGACCTACATCCTAGGGTTTTGAAAGAGGTGGTCATTGGGTTAGCGGACGCATTGGTTGTCATCTTCCAAAATTCTATAGATTCTGGAACGGTTCCTGCAGATTGGAGGATAGCAAATGTAACCCCGCTATTTAAGAAAGGAGGGAGAGAGAAAACGGGGAACTACAGACCTGTTAGCCCCACATCAGTAGTTGGGAAAATGCTGGAATCTATTATAAAGGTGCAATAACTGGGCACTTAGAAACTAATAGTAAGATTGGGCAGAGTCAACATGGATTTATGAAAGGGAAAATCCTGTTTAACAAACCTATTGGAGTTCTTTGAGGATGTAACTAGTGGAGTAGACAAAGGGGAACCGGTAGATGTGGTGTATCTGGATTTTCAGAAGGCCTTCGATAAGGTCCCACACAAGAGGTTGGTGAACAAAATTAGGGCACATGGTATTGGGGGTAATATACTAGCATGGATTGAGAATTGGTTAACAGACAGGAAACAAAGAGTAGGGATAAACGGGTCTTTTTCAGGATGGCAGGCTGTGACTAGTGGGGTACCGCAAGGATCAGTGCTTGGGCCCCAGCTATTCACAATCTATATCAATGATTTGGATGAGGGGACTAAATGTAACATTTCCAAATTTGCTGATGATACAAAGCTAGGTGGCAGTGTCAGTTGTGAAGAGGATGTGAAGAGGCTTCAAGGGGATCTCGACAGGCACAGTGAGTGGGTGAGAACATGGCAGATGGACTATAATGTGGATAAATGTGAAGTTATCCACTTTGGTAGAAAAAACAGAAAGGCAGAGTATTTCCTAAATGGTGAAAGATTGGGGAATGCAGCTGCTCAAAGGGACCTGGGTGTCCTTGTACATGAGTCACTGAAAGCAAATGTGCAGGTGCAGCAAGCCATTAGGAAGGCAAATGGTATGCTGGCCTTCATTACAAGAGGATTTGAGTACAGGAGTAAAGAAGTCTTACTCCAATTATATAGGGCCTTGGTGAGACCACACCTGGAGTACTGTGTACAATTTTGGTCTCCTTACCTAAGGAAGGATATACTTGCCATAGAGGGAGTGCAATGAAGGTTCACGAGATTGATTCCTGGGATGGCGGGACTGTCATATGAGAAGAGATTGAGTAAACTAAAATGAGAGGGGATCTCATTGAAGCATGCAAAATGATTACAGAGCTTGATAGGGTGGATGCTGGGAGAATGTTTCCCTTGGCTGGGGAGTCTAGAACCAGGGGCCACAGCCTCAGGATAAAGGGTAGGCCATTCAGGTCTGAGATGAGAAGAAATTTCTTCACACAGAGGGTGGTGAATCTTTGGAATTCTCTACCCCAGAGGGTTGTGGAGGCTCAGTCATTGGGAATATTCAAAACAGAAGTCGATAGATTTCTGACTAGTATAGTCATCAAGGGATATGGCAATAGGGCCGGTGAATGGAGTTGAGGCAGAAGATCAGCCATGATCTCATTGAATGGCGGAGCAGGCTCGAAGGGCTGAATGGCCGACTCCTGCTCCCATTTCTTATGTTCTTATGTTCTTATGAGAGAGTTAGTGTGTGAGTGTGTGTGTGTGTGTGAGGGTGAGTGAGAGTGTGTGAGTGTGTGAGTGTGTGTGTGTGAGTGTGTGTGAGTGGTGTGAGTGAGAGTGTGTGTTTGTATGTGTGAGTGTGAGAGTGTGGGTATGAGTGTGAGTGTGTGTGTGTGTGAGGGTGTGAGTGTGAGTGTGTGAGTGAGGGTGTGAGTGTATGTGTATGAGTGTGAGTGTGTGTGTGAGGGTGTGTGTGTGAATGTGTGTGAGTGGTGTGAGTGAGAGTGTGTGTGTGTGTGTGAGTGTGTGTGCGTGAGTGTGTGTGTGAGTGTCTGTGTGTGTGTATGAGTGTGAGTGTGTGTGTGTGTGAGTGTGTGTG
>JASTWF010002279.1:5000-32356 GCA_030390025.1 Squalus acanthias
GTCACACAGTTGTGGAACCTGCACTGTTTGAAGATCGACCGATAGTTTAGGGTGACCGTACGTCCCCATGTTCTGGGGACATTCCCCGGATGAGGTTCTGAGTCCCCGGGCAAATAACGTCACCGGAAGAGCCCCCGGTTCATGAAAATCATCCCCGAATAGCCTGCCTCAGTCTCACTCAGTCCAGTGAGCGCAGTTCCAGTCTGGGGCTAAACATGGCTCTGTCTGTACGTGTCTGTAGAAGGGGCAGTGTTTATACCTGAGGATAGCGGAACTGCTACACGCCATTTCCATCATAATAATGCCTTAGGCAAGCGTCATGGTAACCCCCGAACTCAACCCTCTCTGTCATAGTCATAGAGTCATAGAGTTATACAGCACAGAAAGAGGCCCTTCGGCCCATCGTGTCCGCGCTGGCCATCAAGCCCTGTCTATTCTAATCCCATTGTCCAGCACTTGATCCGTAGCCTTGTATGCGATGGCGTTTCAAGTGCTCATCTAAATGCTTCTTGAATGTTGTAAGGGTTCCTGCCTCTACCACCCTTTCAGGCAGTGAGTTCCAGATTCCAACCACCCTCTGGGTGAAAAAGTTTTTCCTCAAATCCCCTCTAAACCTCCTGCCCCTTATCTTGAAACTATGCCCCCTGGTTATTGACCCCTCTACTAAGGGGAAAAGTTCCTTTCTATCTACCCTATCTATGCCCCATATAATTTTGTACACCTCAATCAGGTCCCCCCTCAGCCTTCTCTGCTCTAAGGAAAACAACCCCAGCCTGTCCAGTCTCTCTTCATAGCTGAAGCGCTCCAGCCCAGGTAACATCCTGGTGAATCTCTTCTGCACCCTCTCCAATGCAATCACATCCTTCCTATAGTGTGGCGATCAGAACTGCACACAGTATTCCAGCTGTGGCCGAACTAGCGTTTTGTACAGCTCCATCATAACCTTCCTGCTCTTATATTCTATGCCTCGGCTAATGAAGGCAAGTATCCCATATGCCTTTTTAACCACCTTATCTACCTGTCCTGCTGCCTTCAGGGATCTATGCACATGCACACCAAGGTCCCTCTGATCCTCTGTCCTTCCTAGGGTCCTACCATTCATTGTGTATTCCCTTGCCTTGTTAGTCCTCCCAAAATGCATCACCTCACACTTTTCAGGGTTAAATTCCATTTGCCACTGTTCTGCCCATCTGACCAACTCGTCTATATCGTCCTGCAGCCTAAGGCTTCCCTCCTCGCTATTTACCACTCCACCAATTTTCATGTCATCTGCGAACTTACTGATCATATCTGCTACATTCATATCTAAATCATTAATGTACACTACAAACAGCAAAGGACCCAGCACCGATCCCTGCGGTACACCACTGGACACAGGCTTCCAGTCACAAAAACAACCTTCGACCATCACCCTCTGCCTCCTGCCACTAAGCCAATTTTGGATCCAATGTGTCAAATTGCCCTGGATCCCATGGGCTCTTACCTTCTTGACCAGTCTCCCATGCGGGACTTTGTCAAAAGCCTTACTGAAGTCCATGTAGACTACATGGTTGGGGGTGGCCTAATCTGGTGATTTTGACTGAATTACTATTTGTAGGTTTTATGATACGTACAAACTTTCTGCAATCATGTTGTTTGTAGTTTTACAAAGCGCCACAAGGTGGCGAACGCCATTTCTGTTTATTCTCATCAAAATTCTAACACTCGTTATATCCACAGTATCGCTGACCGCGTGATGGTGATGGAGGTTAATCTCTAACCGATTTCCACTGCCAGAGGCAACAAAGTTCTCATGCCGGTTTTCTTGAGATGTGGAGATAGCACAGCAGTCGTTGATAAATCTGTGAAAAATAAATGACTTGGGCCGTGATGTGAAGAAAGAGAATTTCACAATAGACAGTGGGTACGAAAAACTGACGTTCCTCAACAGTGTGATTGTATTCTTTATAAACGGTGTCTGAATGTGCTTCAATAGTGCGACGTCACATCCGCGCTAATTATATGCACATTTGCAGTGTATATGTGTAACTGCTAAAATATAGGCTGCCCAAACATTGTGCCTCGTTACACTGCACAACCTACATTTTCCATCCTGGCAACTTTGCTGTGCTTCCACCCTGTGTGCCCCCGGATTCGGGTTAGAAAATATGGTCACCCTGCAATAGATACAATGGCACAAGAGCATATCTATTTATTCCAATTCATAAAGTTACAAATTTAAAGTCAATTTAAATAATTTGCTGCTAAGAGGAGGAGGTGGAGGAGGATCGGGGCCTGTGTGTTTAGGCTTCATTCTGACGGCGACAGCAGCAGTTCATTACACAGCTGTTCCACCAGGTGAGCCTGCGGGCGGATCTTGCTGTGTTGTGTGAGCCCAGCATGGCGATACTACGCAGAACCGAACGTTTCACCTCCTCGTATGGAACTGACTGCAATTGAACCCTCAGTACGTCAGGTATCTCCGAGACCTGGTCCCGAAATTCACTGCCTCGTCTTTTAATGGTGGTTTCCATGAGCACAGCGGCTGCACTGGAACAGCTGGGGTGTTGGTCGGACAGGTCTTTGAAGACCATGAAGAGCAAGTTGCCCAGCTGGTCATGGGGCAAACACTTGGAAATGACCTCTGTGATCTGACAGCATGCTTGAAAGAGGACTGAATTGTCAGGGTTAACTAACTGTTCCCTGTGTTTTCAGTACCCCTAACCGTTCCGTATGTTGATCCCGATTGGTGCCTTCGTATGATAACTGGATGGACAGGATGCTGTACAAAGTGTCCAGGGCCATCAGTCGAACGGGAAGCGATGGGTCTGCACAGCGTGCATCAGTCGTCCAATCAGAGCCCATGTGTTATTTCCAGCCTTGGTGTACTGGGTCATAGTGACAAACTCCAGTAAGAATGGCCAAAGGACATTCTCCATCTTCACTGCAGTTGTGATGAAGCACATCACTGTTTCACATACTGAGACTTAAGTCTTCATCTGTTACTTGGTCTGGCTGATGATTGGGTGGTACCAGGGTCGCTGAATCAACGGGTGCAACACACTGTTGGATGATGAATTGCACCATTGCCTTTCCTCCCTCGGGCTCAAGGTAACCTTACTGGGCCATGGCACATATTACCTGGGCAATTAGCTTCTTCGCCTGATTGCTGCTCTTGTCTAGAAATACTGGTTTTACTGCAGCCACAGTCTGAGCCTTCTTCCTCTCAAAGTGCGAGGAGACGGATATGATGAGGTGCCTGAGTGTTCCTACTCTTATTTGTTGGTCAACATTCTCTAACTGGGGTTCGAGAAATTTGACCAACGAGTCTGCGTAAGCTGGGGCCAGAACTCTGTAACAGCGAAGGATCTCAGTCTGGTTCTTCACAGCAAGATGATTATTAGACTCCAGCGAAACACAAATCTACTGGTGGAGATTGTTGAGCTGGTTGTCCATCTGTGTTTTCAGCCCGAGACACCTTATCTCTGTGGCAACATCCAGTACCTGCACAGACACTCTGTGATGGAAAAATGCCCTGGTTGTTCCCTGTAGAAAGACAGGATGCCTGACACTAACCTGGGCAGCTCTTCCTTCAGTGTGTCCTTGGGCAGCAGAGAGATGACACAGCCTAGAGCTTCTGCTATTGGGATCTTCAATTCTGAAGACTCCTTCTTGAGCCACACTTTGAACAACAGACTATAGACACTGTTGATCTCGGTGGAGAAAGACTCTTTAGTCACTGTGTTTCCAATCTGCTCTCCGGTGATCTCCAAGATTGGGATGGATTCACACTTGCCTTTAAGCTCTGCCCTCGTTGCTCTCTCATACACAAATGCACAGTTTGTGCCACTTTGCTGTATTTTGTCCACTCCTGTGGTTTCTGTGTTGTCATGGTTTCCATTGTGAGGCCCGGTTACAGAACCCCTCAGTTGTGATGTGGCCCTGGGTCATGTGACCATATAAGCCCTGCCAGCTCTTTGTGGCAGTTTAAGGTGGGTGGTGGGGGTTAAGGCCCAGACCTGAGATACAGACCATACGGACAAGGCAACATTCCCAACCCTTGGCAGCCATACTGGATTGAGCAGCTGTTTGTTCCTAATAAAGAAACCACCGCACCACAGACACTCAAAGTACTTGTGACAAAAGATGTGGAAATGGGAGTGTAGGACAGACATTTCGAGCAGAATTGTCCCCAAATTGGGATGTTCCTGTTTCAGAGATTGAAGCTGCTTAATGATGTCATGAGGACATTGCTATGACATCAGAGCAGTCCGTTGTGACATCAGAGCGGTCCGTTGTGACATCAGAGCGGTCCGTTGTGACATTTGTTCCACTCTTCTCCCCTTTAAAACTCTTGTTCTCTGTTGCCCACCATCCCAGCTTTCTCACCCACACATCCTCCCTGCTTTCCTCCTTCAGTCTCTGCACTCAGTGACTCCTCATCCTCGGTCATTTCAATCTCCATCTCAACTCCCCTTATCCTCTCTGTGGTAACACAATACAGCTTCCTGTGACTTGAACTTTATTACATCACTTCCTGTGATTAGTCCAGGATAAATACTGGGCTGATCAGTTGGATCCTGGAGAGGCATAGAGTAAGACCTCTTTTGTATGTAGCACCTTTTTAGTTGATTAAAGCTTACTTTAAGTTCACCACGCGTAAGGCTCATTCTTACGACAATTTAATCAACTTTGAAAAACTTCGCACTCAAACTTTTTGGACGAACTCGGAACTAAGGATCCAGGGAATCACCCATCATGGAAAACATCCTTAAACCATCGCGTCTTGACTTGGACCCAAACACCCCAGCAGCCGGTAAGGTGTGGAAACACTGGTATCGCACGTTTGACAATTTTCTCGAATATTGCAAGGCTGATGATGACTCAAAATTACGGATACTCATCAACTGTGTCACCCCGAATGTATTTCAGTATGTCGAGGAATGGGGCAGTTACGAGGAGGCAATTCGGACGCTTAAAAGACTATATACTAAGACACCGAATGAGGTCTATGCCAGACATCTACTAGCTACAGCCCAACAAGGGCCGGAGGAATCCATTGATAAATTCCTCCAAGAGCTTCGCAGACTTAGTATGGACTGTAACTTTCAGGCGGCCTCAGCTGAGCTGTACCGTGAAGAAATGATCCGTGATGCTTTCATCTGCGGGCTTGCCTCCCCATTTATACGCCAGCGTCTACTGGAAAGTAAGACACTTGGGGGTAAAAATTCACTTGGTTGCGCCACCCGTTAGCGCCTTAAGAGGGCGCTAATGGGGCGCAAAGCCGCTAACGCCCGGGTGCAGCGATGTTTGCGCCGCTCGAGAACTTAACTTGAGATTGTGCGGCGGCGCTAAAACTTACCGCTGCGACCACCTGCGCGCGCAGATTGTGACGTCATTCCATGGTGCAACGCCCTTGGGGCGCCCCGTAGTGGAAATTGAGTGGCGCCCCCTGCCTTACCGCCTGGCGCTTCCAACGACCAGAAGACTGGAACGCTATCAATCGCTGTGGGGCTGGGGGGGGCGCTATTTAAAGGGGGCCTCTTCCTGTCTTTTATTGTTGGTGGCATTTTTGAACTACCCATTCTGAGAGAGAGAGGGAGAGACTTCTGGAGAGATTCAACGTTGTGTGAAGGAGTTTTGGGTACTGAGCAGCACTTTGCAGGTTCATTTTGATTTGCCATTCCTTGTATCGATTTAGCAGAGACCGTGGGAGCTGCACTCTGAGCTCTTTGCCTGGTGCTCTCCATTGTTCTTTCCAGCACATTTGATGTGCAAGTCTCTCCAGGCCGAGATTCAAGGCAGCAATGAACAGGATGTGGATGGAAAGCAAGATTAACCATCCCCTTTAAGAACTGGCCCGTGCCATTGTGTGTGTGTTCCATTGCTGATTGACATTACATGAGCTTCGCCAGCGCTCCGAGTTAGCGCCTCACTGCTCGGCCTTTGCGCCTTAAGAGAGGTGTGCAGCGCCTGCTTTAGCGCTCCACTCACCTCCCGGGGCGGTAAAAGTGAAGTTTCCCGTCAGTGCCGATAATTAGCGCCAGGCGCTAATATTTGCGTCCGGACGATATTTGCGCCCCAAATGGGGCGCGACCTAATTTCTACCCCTTGAGCTTCAGAGAGCTTATGACATGGCTTGCTCTCTAGATCTGGCAAAAAGAAATGCAGACCTTTATACAGTGCCCAGACCTCGGTCTGCTGCCTTAACTACAGTCAGGCAATTTAAGAGGCCACAGGTGAACTCTATTAGGGAGGACTTTATCCCTGACGATCAATCTGATGACTTCACTGATGAAGAGGATGATGACCCCACTGTGGCAGCCTCTTGGCAATCTAAGAATTGCTTCTTTTGTGGTGATGAGTTTCACCCTCGGAAATTCTGCCCTGCTCGCAATGCGTTTTGCAGTCATTGCAACAAAAAGGGTCATTTTGCAAAGGTTTGCCTATCAAGAGCCTCTACGAGGGCTTATCAAGCTAAGTCCTACCGAACTGCCCCGGTAAGGGCCTATCAAGATGTTCCGGCTAAAATCTCTCGTGCTTCCTCTCGGGTTTTCTCTCGAAGAAACACACCTAGAGTTTCAGCCACTCTGTGCAACGACACCAATTACAGCTGCTTGTCCTCAGAACCTATTCCATGCAGCTACAAAAGCATCAATTAATGGACATACTTTAGATGCCTTAATTGACTCAGGTAGCACTGATAGTTTCATTAGGGAACAGATTGTTGCAGAGTTAAAGCTACATGTTTTCCCATCGGACCAGGCAATTGCGATGGCTCAGTCATCACTTAATACCAGAATTTCTGGCTTTTGTATGGTTGAAATAACACTTAATGGTCGCAGGTATCCCTCCACCCGGCTTTCGGTGCTCAAGGACTTATGTAGTGATCTTATCTTAGGGCTAGATTTTCAAAAGCAGCATAAGAAGCTCACCATTGAGTTCGGCGGATCCAAACCTGAACTCACTATTTCTAATATACAACCTCGATTACCGTTCTGTGCATTGTCAGCAGCTTCACTGGATGAACCCTCACTGTTTACCAGTATCCCTCCTCGATGCAAACCGATTATAACAAAGTCACGACGTTTCAGTCAGGAAGACCAGTCTTTTATTGCGGCTGAGATTTCTCGGCTTTTAGCAGAGGATATCATCGAGCCTTGTTCGTCGCCATGGCGCGCCCAGGTCGTTATTGTTAAGAACCCTCTACAACCTCACAAGAAACGGCTGTGCATTGACTATTCACAGACCATCAATCAATATACGGACTTGGACGCATACCCATTGCCGCGCATCGATGATATGGTTAATAAACTGGCTGAGTACACGGTGTTCTCAACATATGATCTGAAAAGTGCCTATCATCAGGTACCCTTGAAGGTCTCAGACAAGCAGTATACGGCCTTTGAAGCCAATGGACGGCTGTATCAATTTCGTCGCCTCCCCTTTGGGGTCACTAATGGAGTGGCTGTCTTCCAGCGAGCAATGGATGACCTGGTCAAACAGGAAGACTTGAAGGATACGTTTCCTTATCTGGACAATATTACTGTCGCAGGTCGCAATCAGCGGGAATATGACGCCAATCTCCAACGATTTTGGGATGCACTCCAGCACCGTAATTTGACATTAAATGCGGCTAAATCCATTGAGTCACAACCAACCATCAACATCCTTGGCTATTGTGTGGGCAATGGCATCATTAAACCTGACCCTGAAAGGCTTCGCCCACTCCAAGAACTCCCGCCACCTAAGAATCCGGCCTCCTTGCGCCGGGCCCTCGGCCTGTTTGCATACTATGCTAAATGGATTCCTAACTTCTCGGACCGAATCCAACCTCTACTGAAGGCCAGCACATTCCCACTAGACACAGCGGCTGTTGCAGCCTTTAACCTCCTGAAAAAACAGTTGGAGAAAGCGGCTCTTCACTCCATCGATGAGAGTCTTCCTTTTGTTGTGGAGTGTGATGCCTCGGAGGTGGCGATCTCGGCCACTCTGAATCAGGAAGGTCGTCCGGTGGCATTTTTGTCCAGGACTTTTCAAGGGGCTGAGCTACATTATCCTCCAGTCGAGAAAGAAGCTACAGCCATCATAGAGGCAGTACGGAAGTGGACTCATCTCCTAGCTCGCCAGCACTTTACCTTAATCACGGACCAGCGATCGGTCGCCTTCATGCTCGATAATCGAAAACGGACCAAAATTAAAAATAATAAAATCCAGCTTTGGCGGCTGGAATTGGCCTCTTTTGGTTACACCATCCACTATCGACCTGGCAAGGAGAATGTGGCTCCGGATACCCTCACACGAGCATTCTGCTCCGCCATGGCACCCTCTACGCTCGTAGACATCCATGATGGGTTGTGTCATCCGGGCGTTACTTGCATGCTACACTTCGTGCGGTCCCGAAATCTCCCATTCTCTACCGGGGATGTAAAGAAGATGTGCTCGGACTGCAGAGTCTGTGCGGAATTGAAACCTCAGTTTTTCCGCCCCTCGGGTGGTATACTCATACATGCGACCCAGCCAATGCAACGGCTTAGCATTGATTTTAAGGGGCCGTTGCCCTCTTCAACTCGCAACACTTATCTATTGACCATGGTCGATGAGTATTCCCGTTTTCCATTTGCCTTTCCCTGCCCCAATATGCTGACGACCACGGTTATCAGCTGCCTTGAGCAGGTATTTGCTTTCTGTGGCATGGCATCCTATGTTCATTCGGATCGGGGCCCTTCTTTTATGTCAGGAGAACTCAAGGCCTATCTCTCGGAACGGGGTATTGCTGCCAGCAGAACGACGCCTTATCATCCGGTCGGGAATGGGCAAGTCGAGCGTTTTAACGCTATCATCTGGAATGCGGTACGTCTGGCTTTGAGATCTCGGGGCCTACCCAACCAGCAATGGGAAGCAGTACTTCCAGATGCATTACACTCCACACGGTCCCTCCTTTCGACCGCCACAAATACGACGCCTCATGAACGGTTCTTCCGATTTCAGCGTCGCTCATCCTATGGGATATCTCTCCCGTCGTGGCTGACTGCACCGGGACCAGTGCTACTCCGAAGATATGTTCGGGTGTCTAAGAATGACCCCCTGGTAGATGAGGTTGAGCTCACTGACGTCAACCCTACCTACGCCTATATTCGGTATCCTGACGGTCGGGAATCTACCGTGTCATTGCGGGATCTGGCTCCCTGCCCGCCGAAACATAGAGGGACACCAGGGGATGATATTGTACCAGGCACATCTCTGGGCTCGCCAGGTGCCTCTCATCACGATCTGGATCTGACGCCGGCTGGTACCTCACTCCAGCGTGCCGACCTGGGGCAGACTGACTATAAGCCCGTCGGGGCTCGCACGTGCAGCCACGATCCACCCCGTACCATACGCTCGGAAACGGATCTGCCACAGCCCTGCCCGACACCCGTTCGGGCACCAGTACACAGTCAGGATCATCTTGACCCCTCACAGAGCGGGCTGGATCACTCGGACTCTGGTCCACAGCCCGCGGCGGGTAAACGGGCTAGGGGCCCTCTACCGCTACGAGAACCCAAACGGGTGCGGCTCTCCCTCGTCCAGCGGCTACGAAATGGAGGGAGAATGTGGTAACACAATACAGCTTCCTGTGACTCGAACTTCATCCCGGCCTCCTAATCTTTTGGGGGGGGGGAGAATGTGGTAACACAATACAGCTTCCTGTGACTTGAACTTTATTACATCACTTCCTGTGATTAGTCCAGGATAAATACTGGGCTGATCAGTTGGATCCTGGAGAGGCATAGAATAAGACCTCTTTTGTATGTAGCACCTTTTTAGTTGATTAAAGCTTACTTTAAGTTCACCACGCGTAAGGCTCATTCTTACGACACTCTCTCCTCTGATTTTACTGCCCTCCTGTTGGCCCTTAAACACTCCTACCCATCTCGGCCACCCCCTCTACTTTGCCATCTCTCCTGGCCTCACCACTTCCACGGTCTCAATCACTGACAAGGCCATCTCTGACCAATTCATTGCATCACCCATAACCCCCTACCACCTTCCAACCCCATTTCCATCTGCGTCCACCCCTGCAAACAATTCTCTCTTACAGGAACATTGGAACATTAGGAACAGAAGGAGGCCATTCAGCCCCTCGGGTTTGCTCCCCCGTTCAATTAGA
Source organism: Squalus acanthias (assembly GCA_030390025.1). NCBI lineage: Eukaryota > Metazoa > Chordata > Chondrichthyes > Squaliformes > Squalidae > Squalus > Squalus acanthias. The sequence continues at coordinate 15,133 of JASTWF010002279.1, forward strand.
TCATGGCTGATTTGTTTCAACTCCATTTACCCACCTTTGCTCCATATGCCTTCATATCCTTACCTAACAAAAATCTATCTCTCTCAGTCTTAAAATCGATAATTGTCCTAAAATCCACAGTCTTTTGTGGGAGGGAGTTCCAGATTTCTACTAACCCATGTGCTAAAAAATGATTCATGATTTCACTCCTTAATGGCTTGGCAGCTTCACAGGACTATACTTCTCCACTCACTGATCAGTGACACATGTCCCATAATGTAGCATCTATTCAGAGAGAGATCTGTACATCTCCATTTGCTCACTGATCAATAACACGTGTCCCATTATGTAGCACCTATTCAGTTGGAGCACAGTACCTCTACACTCACTCACTTATCAATAAAACACCCTCGCACCCAGCATATAGAATTAGGGAAAGGTATATTCTGAGATGCAGCTTGTAGTGTGAGGGACCAGGGAAAGAGTCAGACCACAGGGTATATTGTGAGGGACCCCAGGTTAAAATGTGGTGCCCCAATTTATACTGTGAGGGACCAGGGTATAGTGACAAAGGGGCAGCAGCTCTGAAAGCTTGTGATTTCAAATAAACCTGTTGGACTACCCTGGGCCAGGGTTGGACTTTAAGCTGGTGTTGTGCGACTTCTCCCTTTTAGGGTATAGTGTGAGGAACCAGGGTATAGTGTGGGGGACCAGGGTATAGTGTGAAGGACCAGGGTATAGTGTGAGACCCCAGGGTATAGTGTGAGAGACCAGGGTATAGTGTGAGGAACCAGGGTATAGTTTGGGGGACCAGGGTATAGTGTGAGGGACCAGGGTATAGTGTGAGAGACCAGGGTATAGTGTGAGAGCCCAGGGTATAGTGTGAGGGACTAGGGTATAGTGTGAGAGCCCAGGGTATAGTGTGAGAGCCCAGGGTATAGTGTGAGAGCCCAGGGTATAGTGTGAGAGCCCAGGGTATAGTGTGAGAGACCAGGGTATAGTGTGAGGACCAGGGTATAGTGTGAGGGAGCAGGGTATAGTGTGAGGGACCAGGGTATAGTGTGAGGAGCCAGGGTATAGTGTGAGAGACCAGGGTATAGTGTGAGGGACCAGGGTATAGTGTGAGAGACCAGGGTATAGTGTGAGAGACCAGGGTATAGTGTGAGAGACCAGGGTATAGTGTGAGAGACCAGGTATAGTGTGAGAGACCAGGGTATAGTGTGAGAGACCAGGGTATAGTGTGAGAGACCAGGGTATAGTGTGAGAGACCAGGGTATAGTGTGAGAGACCAGGGTATAGTGTGAGAGACCAGGGTATAGTGTGAGAGACCAGGGTATAGTGTGAGAGACCAGGGTATAGTGTGAGAGACCAGGGTATAGTGTGAGGGACCAGGGTATAGTGTGAGAGCCCAGGGTATAGTGTGAGAGACCAGGGTATAGTGTGAGAGACCAGGGTATAGTGTGAGAGACCAGGGTATAGTGTGAGAGACCAGGGTATAGTGTGAGAGACCAGGGTATAGTGTGAGGGACCAGGGTATAGTGTGAGGGAGCAGGGTATAGAGTGAGAGACCAGGGTATAGTGTGAGGCACCAGGGTATAGTGTGAGGGACCAGGGTACAGTGTGAGGGAGCAGGGTATAGTGTGAGGGACCAGGGTATAGTGTGAGAGACCAGGGTATAGTGTGAGAGACCAGGGTATAGTGTGAGAGACCAGGGTATAGTGTGAGAGACCAGGGTATAGTGTGAGAGACCAGGGTATAGAGTGAGGGACCAGGGTATAGAGTGAGAGACCAGGGTATAGTGTGAGGGACCAGGGTACAGTGTGAGGGACCAGGGTATAGTGTGAGAGACCAGGGTATAGTGTGTGGGACCAGGGTATAGTGTGAGGGACCAGGGTATAGTGTGAGAGACCAGGGTATAGTGTGAGGGACCAGGGTATAGTGTGAGGGACCAGGGTATAGTGTGAGAGACCAGGGTATAGTGTGAGGGACCAGGGTATAGTGTGAGGGACCAGGGTATAGTGTGAGAGACCAGGGTATAGTGTGAGGGACCAGGGTATAGTGTGAGAGACCAGGGTATAGAGTGAGGGACCAGGGTATAGTGTGAGGGACCAGGGTATAGTGTGAGAGACCAGGGTATAGAGTGAGGGACCAGGGTATAGTGTGAGGGACCAGGGTATAGAGTGAGGGACCAGAGTATAGTGTGAGGGACCAGGGTATAGTGTGAGGGCCCAGGGTATAGTGTGAGGGACCAGGGTATAGTGTGAGGGACCAGGGTATAGTGTGAGGGACCAGGGTATAGTGTGAGGGACCAGGGTATAGTGTGAGGGACCAGGGTATAGTGTGAGGGACCAGGGTATAGTGTGAGGGACCAGGGTATAGTGTGAGGGACCAGGGTATAGTGTGAGGGACCAGGGTATAGTGTGAGGGCCCAGGGTATAGTGTGAGAGACCAGGGTATAGTGTGAGAGCCCAGGGTATAGTGTGAGAGCCCAGGGTATAGTGTGAGAGCCCAGGGTTTAGTGTGAGAGACCAGGGTATAGTGTGAGAGCCCAGGGTATAGTGTGAGGGACCAGGGTATAGTGTGAGAGCCCAGGGTATAGTGTGAGAGACCAGGGTGTAGTGTGAGAGCCCAGGGTATAGTGTCAGAGCCCAGGGTATAGTGTGAGAGACCAGGGTATAGTGTGAGAGACCAGGGTATAGTGTGAGAGACCAGGGTATAGTGTGAGAGACCAGGTATAGTGTGAGAGACCAGGGTATAGTGTGAGAGACCAGGGTATAGTGTGAGGGACCAGGGTATAGTGTGAGAGACCAGAGTATAGTGTGAGAGACCAGGGTATAGTGTGAGGGACCAGGGTATAGAGTGAGGGCCCAGGGTATAGTGTGAGAGACCAGGGTATAGTGTGAGGGACCAGGGAATAGAGTGAGGGACCAGGGTATAGTGTGAGAACCAGGGTATAGTGTGAGGGACCAGGGTATAGTGTGAGGGACCAGGGTATAGTGTGAGAGACCAGGGTATAGTGTGAGGGACCAGGGTATAGTGTGAGGGACGAGGGTATAGTGTGAGGGACCAGGGTATAGTGTGAGGGACCAGGGTATAGTTTGAGGGACCAGGGTATAGTGTGAGGGACCAGGGTGTAGTGTGAGGGACCAGGGTATAGTGTGAGGGACCAGGGTATAGTGTGAGGGACCAGGGTATAGTGTGAGGGACCAGGGTATAGTGTGAGGGCCCAGGGTATAGTGTGAGGCACCAGGGTATAGTGTGAGGGACCAGGGTATAGTGTGAGGGACCAGAGTATAGTGTGAGAGACCAGGGTATAGAGTGAGGGACCAGGGTAAAGTGTGAGGGACCAGGGTATAGTGTGAGACCCCAGGGTATAGTGTGAGAGACCAGGGTATAGTGTGAGGAACCAGGGTATAGTTTGGGGGACCAGGGTATAGTGTGAGGGCCCAGGGTATAGTGTGAGAGCCCAGGGTATAGTGTGAGGGACCAGGGTATAGTGTGAGGAACCAGGGTATAGTGTGAGGGACCAGGGTATAGTGTGAGGAACCAGGGTATAGTGTGAGGGAGCAGGGTATAGTGTGAGGGACCAGGGTATAGTGTGAGGGACCAGGGTATAGTGTGAGAGCCCAGGGTATAGTGTGAGAGACCAGGGTATAGTGTGAGAGCCCAGGGTATAGTGTGAGGGACCAGGGTATAGTGTGAGAGCCCAGGGTATAGTGTGAGAGACCAGGGTATAGTGTGAGAGACCAGGGTATAGTGTGAGAGACCAGGTATAGTGTGAGAGACCAGGGTATAGTGTGAGAGACCAGGGTATAGTGTGAGGGACCAGGGTATAGTGTGAGGGCCCAGGGTATAGTGTGAGAGCCCAGGGTATAGTGTGAGAGCCCAGGGTATAGTGTGAGAGACCAGAGTATAGTGTGAGGGACCAGGGTACAGTGTGAGGGAGCAGGGTATAGAGTGAGAGACCAGGGTATAGAGTGAGGGACCAGGGTATAGTGAGAGGGACCAGAGTACAGTGTGAGGGACCAGGGTATAGTGTGAGAGACCAGGGTATAGTGTGTGGGACCAGGGTATAGTGTGAGAGACCAGGGTATAGTGTGTGGGACCAGGGTATAGTGTGAGAGACCAGGGTATAGTGTGAGGGACCAGGGTACAGTGTGAGGGACCAGGGTATAGTGTGAGAGACCAGGGTATAGTGTGTGGGACCAGGGTATAGTGTGTGGGACCAGGGTATAGTGTGAGAGACCAGGGTATAGTGTGAGGGACCAGGGTATAGTGTGAGGGACCAGGGTATAGTGTGTGGGACCAGGGTATAGTGTGAGAGACCAGGGTATAGTGTGAGGGACCAGGGTATAGTGTGAGGGACCAGGGTATAGTGTGAGAGACCAGGGTATAGTGTGAGGGACCAGGGTATAGTGTGAGGGACCAGGGTATAGTGTGAGAGACCAGGGTATAGTGTGAGGGACCAGGGTATAGTGTGAGAGACCAGGGTATAGAGTGAGGGACCAGGGTATAGTGTGAGGGACCAGGGTATAGTGTGAGAGACCAGGGTATAGAGTGAGGGACCAGGGTATAGTGTGAGGGACCAGGGTATAGAGTGAGGGACCAGAGTATAGTGTGAGGGACCAGGGTATAGTGTGAGGGCCCAGGGTATAGTGTGAGGGACCAGGGTATAGTGTGAGGGACCAGGGTATAGTGTGAGGGACCAGGGTATAGTGTGAGGGACCAGGGTATAGTGTGAGGGACCAGGGTATAGTGTGAGGGACCAGGGTATAGTGTGAGGGACCAGGGTATAGTGTGAGGGACCAGGGTATAGTGTGAGGGACCAGGGTATAGTGTGAGGGCCCAGGGTATAGTGTGAGAGACCAGGGTATAGTGTGAGAGCCCAGGGTATAGTGTGAGAGCCCAGGGTATAGTGTGAGAGCCCAGGGTTTAGTGTGAGAGACCAGGGTATAGTGTGAGAGCCCAGGGTATAGTGTGAGGGACCAGGGTATAGTGTGAGAGCCCAGTGTCGTAAGAATGAGCCTTACGCGTGGTAAACTTAATGTAAGCTTTAATCAACTTAAAACGGTGCTGCATACAAAAGAGGTCTTACCCTATGCCTCTTCCAGAGCTAACTGATCAGTCCAGTATTTATCCTGGACTGATTACAGGAAGTGATGTCATACAGGAAGCTGAAAAGTGTTACCACATTCTCCCCCCCCAAAAGATTAGGAGGCCGGAATGCTCCCTCCATTTCGTAGCCGTTGGATGAGGGAGAGCCGCACCCGTTTGGGTTCTCGTAGCGGTAGAGGGCCCCTAGCCCGTTTACCCGCTGCGGGCCATGGACCAGAGTCCGAGTGCTCCAGCCCGCTCTGTGAGGGGTCAGAACGATCCTGACTGTGTACTGGTACCCGAATGGGTGTCGGGCAGGGCTGTGGCAGATCCGTTTCTGAGCGTACGGTACAGGGTTGATCGTGGCTGCGCGTGCGAGCCCCGACGGGCTCATAGTCAGTCTGCCCCAGGTCGGCACGCTGGAGTGAGGTACCAGCCGGCGTCAGATCCCGATCATGATGAGAGGCACCTGGCAAGCCCAGAGATGTGCCTGGTACAATATCATCCCCTGGTGTCCCTCTATGTTTCGGCGGGCAGGGAGCCAGATCCCGCAATGACACGGTAGATTCCCGACCGTCAGGATACCGAATATAGGCGTAGGTAGGGTTGACGTCAGTGAGCTCAACCTCATCTACCAGGGGGTCATTCTTAGACGCCCGGACATATCTTCGGAGTAGCACTGGTCCCGGTGCAGTCAGCCACGACGGGAGAGATGTCCCATAGGATGAGCGACGCTGAAATCGGAAGAACCGTTCATGAGGCGTCGTATTTGTGGCGGTCGAAAGGAGGGACCGTGTGGAGTGTAATGCGTCTGGAAGTACTGCTTCCCAATGCTGGTTGGGTAGGCCCCGAGATCTCAAAGCCAGACGTACCGCATTCCAGATGATAGCGTTAAAACGCTCGACTTGCCCATTCCCAACCGGATGATAAGGCGTCGTTTTGCTGGCAGCAATACCCCGTTCCGAGAGATAGGCCTTGAGTTCTCCCGACATAAAAGAAGGGCCCCGATCTGAATGAACATAGGATGCCATGCCACAGAAAGCAAATACCTGTTCAAGGCAGCTGATAACCGTGGTTGTCAGCATATTGGGGCAGGGAAAGGCAAACGGAAAACGAGAATACTCATCAACCATTGTTAATAGATAAGTGTTGCGAGTCGAAGAGGGCAACGGCCCCTTAAAATCGATGCTAAGCCTTTGCATTGGCTGGGTCGCATGTATGAGTATACCACCCGAGGGGCGGAAAAACCGAGGTTTCAATTCCGCACAGACTCTGCAGTCCGAGCACATCTTCTTTACATCCCCGGTAGAGAATGGGAGATTTCGGGACCGCACGAAGTGCAGCATGCGAGTAACGCCTGGATGACACAACCCATCATGGATGTCTACGAGCGTAGAGGGTGCCATGGCGGAGCAGAATGCTCGTGTGAGGGTATCCGGAGCCACATTCTCCTTGCCAGGTCGATAGTGGATGGTGTAACCAAAAGAGGCCAATTCCAGCCGCCAAAGCTGGATTTTATTATTTTTAATTTTGGTCCGTTTTCGATTATCGAGCATGAAGGCGACCGATCGCTGGTCCGTGATTAAGGTAAAGTGCTGGCGAGCCAGGAGATGACTCCACTTCCGTACTGCCTCTATGATGGCTGTAGCTTCTTTCTCGACTGGAGGATAATGTAGCTCAGCCCCTTGAAAAGTCCTGGACAAAAATGCCACCGGACGACCTTCCTGATTCAGAGTGGCTGAGATTGCCACCTCCGAGGCATCACACTCAACCACGAAAGGAAGACTCTCATCGATGGAGTGAAGAGCCGCTTTCTCCAACTGCTTTTTCAGGAGGTTAAAGGCTGCAACAGCCGTTGTGTCTAGTGGGAATGTGCTGGCCTTCAGTAGAGGTTGGATTCGGTCCGAGAAGTTAGGAATCCATTTCGCATAGTATGCAAACAGGCCGAGGGCCCGGCGCAAGGAGGCCGGATTCTTAGGTGGCGGGAGTTCTTGGAGTGGGCGAAGCCTTTCAGGGTCAGGTTTAATGATGCCATTGCCCACACAATAGCCAAGGATGTTGATAGTTGGTTGTGACTCAATGGATTTAGCCGCATTCAATGTCAAATTACGGTGCTGGAGTGCATCCCAAAATCGTTGGAGATTGGCGTCATGTTCCTGCTGATTGCGACCTGCGACAGTAATATTGTCCAGATAAGGAAACGTATCCTTCAAGTCTTCCTGTTTGACCAGGTCATCCATTGCTCGCTGGAAGACAGCCACTCCATTAGTGACCCCAAAGGGGAGGCGACGAAATTGATACAGCCGCCCATTGGCTTCAAAGGCTGTATACTGCTTGTCTGAGACCTTCAAGGGTACCTGATGATAGGCGCTTTTCAGATCATAAGTCGAGAACACCGTGTACTCAGCCAATTTATTAACCATATCATCGATGCGCGGCAATGGGTATGCGTCCAAGTCCGTATACTGATTGATGGTCTGTGAATAGTCAATGCACAGCCGTTTCTTGTGAGGTTGTAGAGGGTTCTTAACAATAACGACCTGGGCGCGCCATGGCGACGAACAAGGCTCGATGATATCCTCTGCTAAAAGCCGAGAAATCTCAGCCGCAATAAAAGACTGGTCTTCCTGACTGAAACGGCGTGACTTTGTTATAATCGGTTTGCATCGAGGAGGGATACTGGCAAACAGTGAGGGTTCATCCAGTGAAGCTGCTGACAAGGCACAGAACGGTAATCGAGGTCGTATATTAGAAATAGTGAGTTCAGGTTTGGATCCGCCGAACTCAATGGTAAGCTTCTTATGCTGCTTTTGAAAATCCAGCCCTAAGATAAGATCACTACATAAGTCCTTGAGCACCGAAAGCCGGGTGGAGGGATACCTGTGACCTTTAAGCATTATTTCAACTACACAGAAGCCAGAAATTCTGGTATTAAGTGATGACTGAGCCATCGCAACTGCCTGGTCCGATGGAAAAACATGTAGCTTTAACTGTGCAACAGTCTGTTCCCTAATGAAACTATCAGTGCTACCTGAGTCAATTAAGGCATCTAAAGTATGTCCATTAATTGATGCTTTTGTAGCTGCATGGAATAGATTCTGAGGACAAGCAGCTGTAATTGGTGTCGTTGCACAAAGAGTGGCTGAAATTCTAGGTGTGTTTCTTCGAGAAAAAACCCGAGAGGAAGCACGATAGTTTTTAGTTGGAACATCCTGATAGGCCCTTACTGGGGCAGTTCGGTAGGACTTAGCTTGATAAGCCCTCGTAGAGGCTCTTGATAGGCAAACCTTTACAAAATGACCCTTTTTGTTGCAATGACTGCAAAACGCATTGCGAGCAGGGCAGAATCTCCGAGGGTGAAACTCATCACCACAAAAAAAGCATTTCTTAGATTGCCAAGAGGCTGCCACAGTGGGGTCATCATCCTCTTCATCGGTGAAGTCATCAGATCGATCGTCAGGGATAAAGTCCTCCCTAATAGAGTTCACCTGTGGCCTCTTAAATTGCCTGACTGTAGTTAAGGCAGCAGACCGAGGTCTGGGCACTGTAAAAAGGTCTGCATTTCTTTTTGCCAGATCTAGAGAGCAAGCCAGGTCATAAGCTCTCTGCAGCTCAAGTGTCTTACTTTCCAGTAGACGCTGGCGTATAAATGGGGAGGCAAGCCCGCAGATGAACGCATCACGGATCATTTCTTCGCGGTATAGCTCAGCTGAGGCTGCCCGAAAGTTACAGTCCATACTAAGTCTGCGAAGCTCTTGGAGGAATTTATCAATGGATTCCTCCGGCCCTTGTTGGGCTGTAGCTAGTAGATGTCTAGCATAGACCTCATTCGGTGTTTTAGTATATAGTCTCTTAAGCGTCTGAATTGCCTCCTCATAACTGTCCCAGTCTTCCACATACTGAAATACATTCGGGGTGACACAGTTGATGAGTATCCGCAACTTTGAGTTATCATCAGCTTTGCAATACTCAAGAAAATTCTCAAACGTGCGATACCAGTGTTTCCACACCTTACCGGCTGCTGGGGTGTTTGGGTCCAAGTCAAGACGCGATGGTTTAAGGATGTTTTCCATGATGGGTGATTCCCTGGATCCTTAGCTCCGAGTTCGTCCAAAAAGTTTGAGTGCGAAGTTTTTCAAAAGTTGATTAAATTGTCGTAAGAATGAGCCTTACGCGTGGTAAACTTAATGTAAGCTTTAATCAACTTAAAACGGTGCTGCATACAAAAGAGGTCTTACCCTATGCCTCTTCCAGAGCTAACTGATCAGTCCAGTATTTATCCTGGACTGATTACAGGAAGTGATGTCATACAGGAAGCTGAAAAGTGTTACCACACCCAGGTTATAGTGTGAGAGACCAGGGTGTAGTGTGAGAGCCCAGGGTATAGTGTCAGAGCCCAGGGTATAGTGTGAGAGACCAGGGTATAGTGTGAGAGACCAGGGTATAGTGTGAGAGAACAGGGTATAGTGTGAGAGACCAGGTATAGTGTGAGAGACCAGGGTATTGTGTGAGAGACCAGGGTATAGTGTGAGGGACCAGGGTATAGTGTGAGAGACCAGAGTATAGTGTGAGAGACCAGGGTATAGTGTGAGGGACCAGGGTATAGAGTAAGGGCCCAGGGTATAGTGTGAGAGACCAGGGTATAGTGTGAGGGACCAGGGAATAGAGTGAGGGACCAGGGTATAGTGTGAGGAACCAGGGTATAGTGTGAGGGACCAGGGTATAGTGTGAGGGACCAGGGTATAGTGTGAGAGACCAGGGTATAGTGTGAGGGACCAGGGTATAGTGTGAGGGACCAGGGTATAGTGTGAGGGACCAGGGTATAGTGTGAGGGACCAGGGTATAGTTTGAGGGACCAGGGTATAGTGTGAGGGACCAGGGTGTAGTGTGAGGGACCAGGGTATAGTGTGAGGGACCAGGGTATAGTGTGAGGGACCAGGGTATAGTGTGAGGGACCAGGGTATAGTGTGAGGGCCCAGGGTATAGTGTGAGGCACCAGGGTATAGTGTGAGGGACCAGGGTATAGTGTGAGGGACCAGAGTATAGTGTGAGAGACCAGGGTATAGAGTGAGGGACCAGGGTAAAGTGTGAGGGACCAGGGTATAGAGTGAGGGACCAGGGTATAGTGTGAGGGACCAGAGTATAGTGTGAGAGACCAGGGTATAGTGTGAGAGACCAGGGTATAGTGTGAGGCCCCAGGGTATAGTGTGAGGGACCAGGGTATAGTGTGAGGGCCCAGGGTATAGAGTGAGGGACCAGGGTATAGAGTGAGGGACCAGGGTATGGTGTGAGAGACCAGGGTATAGTGTGAGGGACCAGGGTATAGTGTGAGGGACCAAGGTATAGTGTGAGGGACCAGGGTATAGAGTGCGGTACCAGGGTATAGTGTGAGGGACCAGGGTATAGTGTGAGGGACCAGAGTATAGTGTGAGAGCCAGGGTATAGTGTGAGGGATCGGGTATAGTGTGAGGGACCAGGGTATAGTGTGAGGGCCCAGGGTATAGTGTGAGGGACCAGGGTATAGTGTGAGGGACCAGGGTATAGTGTGAGGGACCAGGGTATAGTGTGAGGGACCAGGGTATAGTGTGAGGGACCAGGGTATAGTGTGAGAGACCAGGGTATAGTGTGAGGGACCAGGGTTATAGTGAGAGGGACCAGAGTACAGTGTGAGGGACCAGGGTATAGTGTGAGAGACCAGGGTATAGTGTGAGGGACCAGGGTATAGTGTGAGAGACCAGGGTATAGTGTGAGGGACCAGGGTACAGTGTGAGGGACCAGGGTATAGTGTGAGAGACCAGGGTATAGTGTGTGGGACCAGGGTATAGTGTGTGGGACCAGGGTATAGTGTGAGAGACCAGGGTATAGTGTGAGGGACCAGGGTATAGTGTGAGGGACCAGGGTATAGTGTGAGGGACCAGGGTATAGTGTGAGAGACCAGGGTATAGTGTGAGGGACCAGGGTATAGTGTGAGGGACCAGGGTATAGTGTGAGAGACCAGGGTATAGTGTGAGGGACCAGGGTATAGTGTGAGGGACCAGGGTATAGTGTGAGAGACCAGGGTATAGTGTGAGGGACCAGGGTATAGTGTGAGAGACCAGGGTATAGAGTGAGGGACCAGGGTATAGTGTGAGGGACCAGGGTATAGTGTGAGAGACCAGGGTATAGAGTGAGGGACCAGGGTATAGTGTGAGGGACCAGGGTATAGTGTGAGGGACCAGAGTATAGTGTGAGGGACCAGGGTATAGTGTGAGGGCCCAGGGTATAGTGTGAGGGACCAGGGTATAGTGTGAGGGACCAGGGTATAGTGTGAGGGACCAGGGTATAGTGTGAGGGACCAGGGTATAGTGTGAGGGACCAGGGTATAGTGTGAGGGACCAGGGTATAGTGTGAGGGACCAGGGTATAGTGTGAGGGACCAGGGTATAGTGTGAGGGACCAGGGTATAGTGTGAGGGCCCAGGGTATAGTGTGAGAGACCAGGGTATAGTGTGAGAGCCCAGGGTATAGTGTGAGAGCCCAGGGTATAGTGTGAGAGCCCAGGGTTTAGTGTGAGAGACCAGGGTATAGTGTGAGAGCCCAGGGTATAGTGTGAGGGACCAGGGTATAGTGTGAGAGCCCAGGTTATAGTGTGAGAGACCAGGGTGTAGTGTGAGAGCCCAGGGTATAGTGTCAGAGCCCAGGGTATAGTGTGAGAGACCAGGGTATAGTGTGAGAGACCAGGGTATAGTGTGAGAGACCAGGGTATAGTGTGAGAGACCAGGTATAGTGTGAGAGACCAGGGTATTGTGTGAGAGACCAGGGTATAGTGTGAGGGACCAGGGTATAGTGTGAGAGACCAGAGTATAGTGTGAGAGACCAGGGTATAGTGTGAGGGACCAGGGTATAGAGTGAGGGCCCAGGGTATAGTGTGAGAGACCAGGGTATAGTGTGAGGGACCAGGGTATAGAGTGAGGGACCAGGGTATAGTGTGAGAGACCAGGGTATAGTGTGAGGGACCAGGGTATAGTGTGAGGGACCAGGGTATAGTGTGAGAGACCAGGGTATAGTGTGAGGGACCAGGGTATAGTGTGAGGGACCAGGGTATAGTGTGAGGGACCAGGGTATAGTGTGAGGGACCAGGGTATAGTGTGAGGGACCAGGGTATAGTGTGAGGGACCAGGGTATAGTGTGAGGGACCAGGGTATAGTGTGAGGGACCAGGGTATAGTGTGAGGGACCAGGGTATAGTGTGAGGGACCAGGGTATAGTGTGAGGGCCCAGGGTATAGTGTGAGGCACCAGGGTATAGTGTGAGGGACCAGGGTATAGTGTGAGGGACCAGAGTATAGTGTGAGAGACCAGGGTATAGAGTGAGGGACCAGGGTATAGTGTGAGGGACCAGGGTATAGAGTGAGGGACCAGGGTATAGTGTGAGGGACCAGAGTATAGTGTGAGAGACCAGGGTATAGTGTGAGAGACCAGGGTATAGTGTGAGGCCCCAGGGTATAGTGTGAGGGACCAGTGTATAGTGTGAGGGCCCAGGGTATAGTGTGAGGGACCAGGGTATAGAGTGAGGGACCAGGGTATGGTGTGAGAGACCAGGGTATAGTGTGAGGGACCAGGGTATAGTGTGAGGGACCAAGGTATAGTGTGAGGGACCAGGGTATAGAGTGCGGTACCAGGGTATAGTGTGAGGGACCAGGGTATAGTGTGAGGGACCAGAGTAAAGAGTGAGAGGCCAGGGTATAGTGTGAGGGATCGGGTTATAGTGTGAGGGACCAGGGTATAGTGTGAGGGAGCAGGGTATAGTGTGAGAGAGCAGGGTATAGTGTGAGAGACCAGGGTATAGTGTGAGGGACCAGGGTATAGTGTGAGGGACCAGGGTATAGTGTGAGAGCCCAGGGTATAGTGTGAGAGCCCAGGGTATAGTGTGAGGGACCAGGGTATAGTGTGAGAGCCCAGGGTATAGTGTGAGAGACCAGGGTATAGTGTGAGGGACCAGGGTATAGTGTGAGGGACCAGGGTATAGTGTGAGAGCCCAGGGTATAGTGTGAGGGACCAGGGTATAGTGTGAGGAGCAGGGTATAGTGTGAGAGAGCAGGGTATAGTGTGAGAGACCAGGGTATAGTGTGAGGGACCAGGGTATAGTGTGAGAGCCCAGGGTATAGTGTGAGGGACCAGGGTATAGTGTGAGGGAGCAGGGTATAGTGTGAGAGAGCAGGGTATAGTGTGAGAGACCAGGGTATAGTGTGAGGGACCAGGGTATAGTGTGAGGGACCAGGGTATAGTGTGAGAGCCCAGGGTATAGTGTGAGAGCCCAGGGTATAGTGTGAGGGACCAGGGTATAGTGTGAGAGACCAGGGTATAGTGTGAGGGACCAGGGTATAGTGTGAGAGACCAGGGTATAGTGTGAGGGACCAGGGTATAGTGTGAGGGACCAGGGTATAGTGTGAGGGACCAGGGTATAGAGTGCGGTACCAGGGTATAGTGTGAGGGACCAGGGTATAGTGTGAGGGACCAGAGTAAAGAGTGAGAGACCAGGGTATAGTGTGAGAGAAAAGGGTATAGTGTGAGGGACCAGGGTATAGTGTGAGGGACCAGGGTATAGTGTGAGAGACCAGGGTATAGTGTGAGAGACCAGGGTATAGTGTGAGACACCAGTGTATAGTGTGAGGGACCAGGGTATAGTGTGAGAGACCAGGGTATAGTGTGAGGGACCAGGGTATAGTGTGAGAGCCCAGGGTATAGTGTGAGAGACCAGGGTATAGTGTGAGAGCCCAGGGTATAGTGTGAGAGACCAGGGTATAGTGTGAGGGACCAGGGTATAGTGTGAGGGACATGGGTATAGTGTGAGGGACCAGGGTACAGTGTGAGAGACCAGGGTATAGTGTGAGGGACCAGGGTATAGTGTGAGAGACCAGGGTATAGTGTGAGGGACCAGGGTATAGTGTGAGACCTCAGGGTATAGTGTGAGAGACCAGGGTATAGTGTGAGAGACCAGAGTATAGTGTGAGAGACCAGGGTATAGTGTGAGAGACCAGGGTATAGTGTGAGGGACCAGGGTATAGTGTGAGAGACCAGAGTATAGTGTGAGGAGCAGGGTATAGTGTGAGAGACCAGGGTATAGTGTGAGAGACCAGGGTATAGTGTGAGAGACCAGGATATAGTGTGAGGGACCAGGGTATAGTGTGAGAGACCAGGGTATAGTGTGAGAGACCAGGGTATAGTGTGAGAGACCAGGGTTTAGTGTGAGGGCCCAGGGTATAGTGTGAGGGACCAGGGTAAAGTGTGAGGGACCAGGGTATAGAGTGAGGGCCCAGGGTATAGTGTGAGAGACCAGGGTATAGTGTGAGGGAGCAGGGTATAGTGGGTGGGACCAGGGTATAGTGTGTGGGACCAGGGTATAGTGTGAGGGACCAGGGTATAGTGTGAGGGACCAGGGTACAGTGTGAGGGAGCAGGGTATAGTGTGTGGGACCAGGGTATAGTGTGTGGGACCAGGGTATAGTGTGAGGGACCAGGGTACAGTGTGAGGGACCAGGGTACAGTGTGAGGGAGCAGGGTATAGTGTGAGGGACCAGGGTATAGTGTGAGGGAATAACAACAGAAAACGCTGGAAAAACTCAGCAGGCCAGGCAGCATCCGTGGAGAGAGAAAGAGAGTTGACGTTTCAGGTCGATGACCTTTCATCAGAACTGGGAAGAGCTGGAAATCAAATAGATTTAAGGCCAGGGTAAAGCTGGGAAAAGGGGGAGGGGATAAAGGAACAAAGGAGGAGATGAAGAGACATTAAGAGACATTAAGAGATATGCAAGGCTAGAGGTGGTGTTAATGTGACAGATTAAGGCTGAATGAAGTGTGAAATCTACTGGCAGAATGAAGGACAGCTGCCAGCTTCTAGGAGGAAAAAAAAGGTGGGGGGGACAAATAAAAGGGTGGATAAAATAAAATATAAATGTGATTGGAGCTGAGGTTATGATCTAAAATTGTTGAACTCGATATTGAGTCCAGAGGGCTGTAGCGTGCCTAAACGAAAGATGAGGTGCTGTTCCTCGAGCTTACACTGAGCTTCCGTGGAACAGAGCGGCCCCAACCATCTCCTCTTCACTATGGACGTACAATCCCTCTACACCTCCATTCCCCACCAGGATGGCCTGAGGGCGCTCCGCTTCTTCCTTGAACAGAGGCCCAACCAGTCCCCATCCACCACCACCCTCCTCCGCCTGGCTGAACTTGTTCTCACATTGAACAACTTCTCCTTTGACTCTACCCATTTCCTCCAAATTAAAGGTGTTGCTATGGGTACCCGCATGGGTCCTAGCTATGCCTGCCTTTTCGTGGGATATGTGGAACACTCTTTGTTCCAGTCCTACTCGGGTCCCCTCCCTCACCTCTTTTTCCGGTACATTGATGACTGTATCGGTGCCGTCTCCTGCTCTCGCCCTGAACTAGAACATTTCATTCACTATGCTTCCAATTTCCACCCTTCCCTCACCTTCACATGGTCCATCTCCGACTCTTCTCTTCCCTTCCTCGACTTCTCCATCTCCATCTCTGGGGATAGGTTATTGACTAACATTCACTACAAGCCCACCGACTCCCACAGCTACCTGGACTACACTTCCTCCCACCCCGCCTCCTGTAAGGACTCTATTCCATTCTCCCAGTTTCTCCGTCTCCGCCGCATCTGCTCTGATGATGCCACCTTCCATACCAGTGCTTCCGACATGTCTTCCTTTTTCCTCAACCGAGGATTCCCCTCTACCGTGGTCGACACGGCCCTCGACCGTGTCCGTTCTATCTCCCGCACATCTGCCCTCACCCCTGCCCCTCCCTCCCGGAACCACGATAGGGTTCCCCTTGTCCTCACCTTTCACCCCACCAGCCTCCACATTCAACGGATCATCCTCCGCCATTTCCGCCACCTCCAGCGTGATCCCACCACCAAACACATCTTCCCCTCACCTCCCCTTTCAGCATTCCGCAGGGACCGCTCCCTCCGCGACACCCTAGTCCACTCCTCTACCACCCCCAGCACCCCTTCCCCTTCGCCCGGCACCTTCCCGTGCACGCGCAGGAGATGCAACACATGCCCTTATACCTCCCCTCTTCCCACTGTCCAGGGCCCCAAACACCCCTTCCAGGTGAAACAGCGATTTACTTGTACTTCCTGCAATTTAGTATACTGTATTCGCTGCTCACGATGTGGACTCCTCTACATTGGGGAGACCAAACGCAGATTGGGTGACCGCTTTGCGGAACACCTCCGTTCAGTCTGTAAGGGGGACCCCGAGCTCCCGGTCGCCTGTCACTTTAATTCACCACTTCACTCCCACTTTGACCTCACCGTCCTCGGCCTATTACATTGTTCCACGGAAGCGCAGCGTAAGCTCGAGGAACAGCACCTCATCTTTCGTTTAGGCACGCTACAGCCCTCTGGACTCAATATCGAGTTCAACAATTTTAGATCATAACCTCAGCTCCAATCACATTTATATTTTATTTTATCCACCCTTTTATTTGTCCCCCCCACCTTTTTTTTCCTCCTAGAAGCTGGCAGCTGTCCTTCATTCTGCCAGTAGATTTCACACTTCATTCAGCCTTAATCTGTCACATTAACACCACCTCTAGCCTTGCATATCTCTTAATGTCTCTTAATGTCTCTTCATCTCCTCCTTTGTTCCTTTATCCCCTCCCCCTTTTCCCAGCTTTACCCTGGCCTTAAATCTATTTGATTTCCAGCTCTTCCCAGTTCTGATGAAAGGTCATCGACCTGAAAGGTCAACTCTCTTTCTCTCTCCACGGATGCTGCCTGGCCTGCTGAGTTTTTCCAGCGTTTTCTGTTGTTATATCGGATTTCCAGCATCTGCAGTATTTTGCTATCGTATAGTGTGAGGGAGCAGGGTATAGAGTGAGAGACCAGGGTATAGTGTGAGGGACCAGGGTATAGTGTGAGGGAACAGGGTATAGTGTGAGGGAGCAGGGTATAGAGTGAGAGACCAGGGTATAGTGTGAGGCACCAGGGTATAGTGTGAGGGACCAGGGTACAGTGTGAGGGAGCAGGGTATAGAGTGAGAGATCAGGGTATAGTGTGAGGGACCAGGGTATAGTGTGAGGGACCAGGGTATAGTGTGAGGGACCAGGGTATAGTGTGAGGCACCAGGGTATAGTGTGAGG
>JASTWF010002280.1:0-32348 GCA_030390025.1 Squalus acanthias
AAGCTCCCTCTACACTGTCCCATCAACACTCCCAGGGCAGGTACAGCACGGGTTAGAAACAGAGTATTGCTCCCTCTACACTGTCCCATCAAACACTCCCAGGGCAGGTACAGCACGGGTTAGATACAGAGTAACACTCCGTCGACACTGCCCCATCAAACACTCCCAGGGCAGGTACAGCACAGGTTAGATACAGAGTAAAGCTCACTCTACACTGTCCCATCAAACACTCCCATGGCAGGTACAGCACGGGTTAGATACAGAGTAACGCTCTCTCTGCAATGTCCCATCAAACACTCCCAGGGCAGGTACAGCACGGGGTCAGATACAGAGTAAAGCTCCCTCTACACTGTCCCATCAAACACTCCCAGGGCAGGTACAGCACGGGTTGGATACAGACTAAAGCTCACTCCACACTGTCCCATCAAACACACCCAGGGCAGGTACAGCACGGGTTAGATACAGAGTAAAGCTCCCTCTACACTGTCCCCATCAAACACTCCCAGGGCAGGTACAGCACAGGTTAGATACAGAGTAAAGCTCACTCGACACTGTCCCATTAAACACTCCCAGGGCAGGTACAGCACGAGTTAGATACAGAGTAACCCTCCCTCGACACTGTCCCATCAAACACTCCCAGGGCAGGTACAGCACGGGTAAGATACAGAGTAAAGCTCCCTCTACACTGTCCCATCAAACACTCCCAGGGCAGGTACAGCACGGGTTAGATACAGAGTAAAGCTCCCTCTACACTGTCCCATCAAACATTCCCATGGCAGGTACAGCACGGGTTAGATACAGAGTAAAGCTCCCTCTACACTGTCCCATCAAACATTCCCATGGCAGGTACAGCACGGGGTTAGATACAGAGTAAAGCTCCCTCTACACTGTCCCATCAAACACTCCCAGGGCAGGTACAGCACGGGTTAGAAACAGAGTAAAGCTCCCTCTACACTGTCCCATCAAACACTCCCAGGGCAGGTACAGCACAGGTTAGATACACAGTAAAGCTCCCTCTGAACTGTCCCATCAAACGCTCCCAGGGCAGCTACAGCACGGGGTTAGATACAGAGTAAAGCTCCCTCTACACTGTCCCATCACACACTCCCAGGGCAGGTACAGCACGGGGTTAGATACAGAGTAAAGCTCCCTCTACACTGTCCCATCAAACACTCCCAGGGCAGGTACAGCACGGGTTAGATACAGAGTAAAGCTCCCTCTACACTGTCCCATCAAACACTCCCAGGGCAGGTACAGCACGGGTTAGATACAGAGTAACACTCTGTCGACACTGCGCCATCAAACACTCCCAGGGCAGGTACAGCACAGGTTAGATACAGAGTAAAGCTCACTCTACACTGTCCCATCAAACACTCCCAGGGCAGGTACAGCACGGGGTCAGATACAGAGTATTGCTCCCTCTACACTGTCCCATCAAACACTCCCAGGGCAGGTACAGCACAGGTTAGATACAGAGTAAAGCTCACTCGACACTGTCCCATTAAACACTCCCAGGGCAGGTACAGCACGGGTTAGATACAGAGTAACGCTCCCTCGACACTGTCCCATCAAACACTCCCAGGGCAGGTACAGCACGGATTAGATACAGAGTAAAGCTCCCTTTATACTGTCCCATCAAACATTCCCAGGGCAGGTACCGCACGGGTAAGATACAGAGCAAAGCTCCCTCTACACTATCCCATCAACACTCCCATGGCAGGTACAGCACGGGTTAGATACAGAGTAAAGCTCCCTCTACACTGTCCCATCAAACACTCCCAGAGCAGGTGCAGCACGGGTTAGATACAGAGTAAAGCTCCCTCTACACTGTCCCATCAAACACTCCCAGGGCAGGTACAGCACAGGTTAGATACACAGTAAAGCTGCCTCTACACTGTCCCATCAAACACTCCCAGGGCAGGTACAGCACGGGGTCAGATACAGACTAAAGCTCCCTCTACACTGTCCCATCAAACACTCCCAGGGCAGGTACAGCACGGGGTTAGATACAGAGTAAAGCTCACTCCAAACTGTCCCATCAAACACTCCCAGGGCAGGTACAGCGCAGGTTAGATACAGAGTAAAGCTCACTCGACACTGTCCCATTAAACACTCCCAGGGCAGGTACAGCACGGGTTAGATACAGACTAAAGCTCACTCCAAACTGTCCCATCAAACACTCCCAGGGCAGGTACAGCGCAGGTTAGATACAGAGTAAAGCTCACTCGACACTGTCCCATCAAACACTCACAGCGCAGGTACAGCATGGGTTGGATACAGACTAAAGCTCACTCGACACTGTCCCATTAAACACTCCCAGGGCAGGTACAGCACGGGTTAGATACAGAGTAAAGCTCCCTCTACACTGTCCCATCAAACATTCCCATGGCAGGTACAGCACGGGTTAGATACAGAGTAAAGCTCCCTCTACACTGTCCCATCAAACACTCCCAGGGCAGGTACAGCACGGGTTAGAAACAGAGTAAAGCTCCCTCTACACTGTCCCATCAAACACTCCCAGGGCAGGTACAGCACGGGGTTAGATACAGAGTAAAGCTCCCTCTGCACTGTCCCATCAAACACACCCAGAGCAGGTGCAGCACGGGGTTAGATACAGAGTAAAGCTCCCTCTACACTGTCCCCATCAAACACTCCCAGGGCAGGTACAGCACGGGGTTAGATACAGAGTAAAGCTCCCTCTACACTGTCCCATCAAACACTCCCAGGGCAGGTGCAGCACAGGTTAGATACACAGTAAAGCTCCCTCTGAACTGTCCCATCAAACGCTCCCAGGGCAGGTACAGCATGGGGTTAGATACAGAGTAAAGCTCCCTCTACACTGTCCCATCAAACACTCCCAGGGCAGGTACAGCACGGGGTTAGATACAGAGTAAAGCTCCCTCTACACTGTCCCATCAAACACTCCCAGGGCAGGTACAGCACGGGTTAGATACAGAGTAAAGCTCCCTCTACACTGTCCCATCAAACACTCCCAGGGCAGGTACAGCACGGGTTAGATACAGAGTAACACTCTGTCGACACTGCGCCATCAAACACTCCCAGGGCAGGTACAGCACAGGTTAGATACAGAGTAAAGCTCACTCTACACTGTCCCATCAAACACTCCCAGGGCAGGTACAGCACGGGGTCAGATACAGAGTAAAGCTCCCTCGACACTGTCCCATCAAACACTCCCAGCGCAGGTACAGCACGGGTTGGATACACACTAAAGCTCACTCCACACTGTCCCATCAAACACTCCCAGGGCAGGTACAGCACAGGTTAGATACAGAGTAAAGCTCACTCGACACTGTCCCATTAAACACTCCCAGGGCAGGTACAGCACGGGTTAGATACAGAGTAACGCTCCCTCGACACTGTCCCATCAAACACTCCCAGGGCAGGTACAGCACGGATTAGATACAGAGTAAAGCTCCCTTTATACTGTCCCATCAAACATTCCCAGGGCAGGTACCGCACGGGTAAGATACAGAGCAAAGCTCCCTCTACACTGTCCCATCAACACTCCCATGGCAGGTACAGCACGGGTTAGATACAGAGAAAAGCTGCCTCTACACTGTCCCATCAAACACTCCCAGAGCAGGTACAGCACGGGTTAGATACAGAGTAAAGCTCCCTCGACACTGTCCCATCAAACACTCCCAGGGCAGGTACAGCACAGGTTAGATACACAGTAAAGCTGCCTCTGCACTGTCCCATCAAACACTCCCAGAGCAGGTACAGCACGGGGTTAGAGACAGAGTAAAGCTCACTCTACACTGTCCCGTTAAACACTCCCAGGGCAGCTACGGCATGGGTTAGATACAGAGTAACACTCTGTCGACACTGCCCCATCAAACACTCCCAGGGCAGGTACAGCACGGGTTAGATACAGAGAAAAGCTGCCTCTACACTGTCCCATCAAACACTCCCATAGCAGGTACAGTACGGGTTAGATACAGAGTAAAGCTCCCTCTACACTGTCCCATCAAACACTCCCAGGGCAGGTACAGCACGGGTTAGATACAGAGTAAAGCTCCCTCTACACTGTCCCATCAACACTCCCATAGCAGGTACAGTACGGGTTAGATACAGAGTAAAGCTCCCTCTACACTGTCCCATCAAACACTCCCAGGGCAGGTACAGCACGGGTTAGATACAGAGTAAAGCTCCCTCTACACTGTCCCATCAAACACTCCCAGGGCAGGTACAGCACGGGTTAGATACAGAGTAAAGCTCCCTCTACACTGTCCCATCAAACACTCCCAGGGCAGGTACAGCACGGGTTAGATACAGAGTAAAGCTCCCTCTACACTGTCCCATCAAACACTCCCAGGGCAGGTACCGCAAGGGTTAGATACAGAGTAACACTCCCTCTACACTGTCCCCATCAAACACTCTCAGGGCAGGGACAGCACGGGTTAGATACAGAGTAAAGCTCCCTCTACACAGTCCCATCAAACACTCCCAGGGCAGGTGCAACACGGGTTAGATACAGAGTAAAGCTCCCTCTACATTGTCCCATCAAACACTCCCAGGGCAGGTACCGCAAGGGTTAGATACAGAGTAACACTCCCTCTACACTGTCCCCATCAAACACTCTCAGGGCAGGGACAGCACGGGTTAGATACAGAGTAAAGCTCCCTCTACACTGTCCCATCAAACATTCCCATGGCAGGTACAGCACGGGGTTAGATACAGAGTAAAGCTCCCTCTACACTGTCCCATCAAACACTCCCAGGGCAGGTACAGCACGGGTTAGAAACAGAGTAAAGCTCCCTCTACACTGTCCCATCAAACACTCCCAGGGCAGGTACAGCACAGGTTAGATACACAGTAAAGCTCCCTCTGAACTGTCCCATCAAACGCTCCCAGGGCAGCTACAGCACGGGGTTAGATGCAGAGTAAAGCTCCCTCTACACTGTCCCATCACACACTCCCAGGGCAGGTACAGCACGGGGTTAGATACAGAGTAAAGCTCCCTCTACACTGTCCCATCAAACACTCCCAGGGCAGGTACAGCACGGGTTAGATACAGAGTAAAGCTCCCTCTACACTGTCCCATCAAACACTCCCAGGGCAGGTACAGCACGGGTTAGATACAGAGTAACACTCTGTCGACACTGCGCCATCAAACACTCCCAGGGCAGGTACAGCACAGGTTAGATACAGAGTAAAGCTCACTCTACACTGTCCCATCAAACACTCCCAGGGCAGGTACAGCACGGGGTCAGATACAGAGTATTGCTCCCTCTACACTGTCCCATCAAACACTCCCAGGGCAGGTACAGCACAGGTTAGATACAGAGTAAAGCTCACTCGACACTGTCCCATTAAACACTCCCAGGGCAGGTACAGCACGGGTTAGATACAGAGTAACGCTCCCTCGACACTGTCCCATCAAACACTCCCAGGGCAGGTACAGCACGGATTAGATACAGAGTAAAGCTCCCTTTATACTGTCCCATCAAACATTCCCAGGGCAGGTACCGCACGGGTAAGATACAGAGCAAAGCTCCCTCTACACTATCCCATCAACACTCCCATGGCAGGTACAGCACGGGTTAGATACAGAGAAAAGCTGCCTCTACACTGTCCCATCAAACACTCCCAGAGCAGGTGCAGCACGGGTTAGATACAGAGTAAAGCTCCCTCTACACTGTCCCATCAAACACTTCCAGGGCAGGTACAGCACAGGTTAGATACACAGTAAAGCTGCCTCTACACTGTCCCATCAAACACTCCCAGGGCAGGTACAGCACGGGGTCAGATACAGAGTAAAGCTCCCTCGACACTGTCCCATCAAACACTCACAGCGCAGGTACAGCATGGGTTGGATACAGAGTAAAGCTCACTCCAAACTGTCCCATCAAACACTCCCAGGGCAGGTACAGCGCAGGTTAGATACAGAGTAAAGCTCACTCGACACTGTCCCATTAAACACTCCCAGGGCAGGTACAGCACGGGTTAGATACAGAGTAAAGCTCCCTCTACACTGTCCCATCAAACATTCCCATGGCAGGTACAGCACGGGTTAGATACAGAGTAAAGCTCCCTCTACACTGTCCCATCAAACACTCCCAGGGCAGGTACAGCACGGGTTAGAAACAGAGTAAAGCTCCCTCTACACTGTCCCATCAAACACTCCCAGGGCAGGTACAGCACGGGGTTAGATACAGAGTAAAGCTCCCTCTGCACTGTCCCATCAAACACACCCAGAGCAGGTACAGCACGGGGTTAGATACAGAGTAAAGCTCCCTCTACACTGTCCCCATCAAACACTCCCAGGGCAGGTACAGCACGGGGTTAGATACAGAGTAAAGCTCCCTCTACACTGTCCCATCAAACACTCCCAGGGCAGGTACAGCACAGGTTAGATACACAGTAAAGCTCCCTCTGAACTGTCCCATCAAATGCTCCCAGGGCAGGTACAGCATGGGGTTAGATACAGAGTAAAGCTCCCTCTACACTGTCCCATCAAACACTCCCAGGGCAGGTACAGCACGGGGTTAGATACAGAGTAAAGCTCCCTCTACACTGTCCCATCAAACACTCCCAGGGCAGGTACAGCACGGGTTCGATACAGAGTAAAGCTCCCTCTACACTGTCCCATCAAACACTCCCAGGGCAGGTACAGCACGGGTTAGATACAGAGTAACACTCTGTCGACACTGCGCCATCAAACACTCCCAGGGCAGGTACAGCACAGGTTAGATACAGAGTAAAGCTCACTCTGCACTGTCCCATCAAACACTCCCAGGGCAGGTACAGCACGGGGTCAGATACAGAGTAAAGCTCCCTCGACACTGTCCCATCAAACACTCCCAGCGCAGGTACAGCACGGGTTGGATACACACTAAAGCTCACTCCACACTGTCCCATCAAACACTCCCAGGGCAGGTACAGCACAGGTTAGATACAGAGTAAAGCTCACTCGACACTGTCCCATTAAACACTCCCAGGGCAGGTACAGCACGGGTTAGATACAGAGTAACACTCCCTCGACACTGTCCCATCAAACACTCCCAGGGCAGGTACAGCACGGATTAGATACAGAGTAAAGCTCCCTTTATACTGTCCCATCAAACATTCCCAGGGCAGGTACCGCACGGGTAAGATACAGAGCAAAGCTCCCTCTACACTGTCCCATCAACACTCCCATGGCAGGTACAGCACGGGTTAGATACAGAGAAAAGCTGCCTCTACACTGTCCCATCAAACACTCCCAGAGCAGGTACAGCACGGGTTAGATACAGAGTAAAGCTCCCTCTACACTGTCCCATCAAACACTCCCAGGGCAGGTACAGCACAGGTTAGATACACAGTAAAGCTGCCTCTGCACTGTCCCATCAAACACTCCCAGAGCAGGTACAGCACGGGGTTAGAGACAGAGTAAAGCTCACTCTACACTGTCCCGTCAAACACTCCCAGGGCAGCTACAGCATGGGTTAGATACAGAGTAACACTCTGTCGACACTGCCCCATCAAACACTCCCAGGGCAGGTACAGCACGGGTTAGATACAGAGTAAAGCTCCCTCTACACTGTCCCATCAACACTCCCATAGCAGGTACAGTACGGGTTAGATACAGAGTAAAGCTCCCTCTACACTGTCCCATCAAACACTCCCAGGGCAGGTACAGCACGGGTTAGATACAGAGTAAAGCTCCCTCTACACTGTCCCATCAAACACTCCCAGGGCAGGTACAGCACGGGTTAGATACAGAGTAAAGCTCCCTCTACACTGTCCCATCAAACACTCCCAGGGCAGGTACAGCACGGGGTTAGATACAGAGTAAAGCTCCCTCTACACTGTCCCATCAAACACTCCCAGGGCAGGTACCGCAAGGGTTAGATACAGAGTAACACTCCCTCTACATTGTCCCGTCAAACACTCCCAGGGCAGGTACAGCACGGGGTTAGATACAGAGTAAAGCTCCCTCTACACTGTCCCATCAAATACTCCCAGGGCAGGTGCAACACGGGTTAGATACAGAGTAAAGCTCCCTCTACACTGTCCCATCAAACACTCCCAGGGCAGGTACAGCACGGGGTTAGATACAGAGTAAAGCTCCCTCTACACTGCCCCATCAAACACTCCCAGGGCAGGTACAGCACAGGTTAGATACAGAGTAAAGCTCCCTCTACACTGTCCCATCAAACACTCCCAGGGCAGGTACAGCACGGGTTAGATACAGAGTAAATGAGGAAGCTGAGAATCGAGAGCCATGAGCTCTGGCACTCTGAGAAGCTCGTGCTGGTCAAGGTGACATTCTTACCGCCTGCGTCTAACAGCAGACAGGTCACGATGAGGGCCCAGATCAATCTCCTGGATGGTGCCATTGCCTCCGGTTGGGAAGTCCCGCAGATCCTGATCCACGATCTCACTGCCCCTGCTCATGTGATGTGTTTTCTGCTGCGTTGGAGCCTTATAGTGAGTTGTCCGCCCAGTCCTATATCAGCTGACAGCAGGCAGCCTTTCCCGGAATGGGTGCAGCGCGTTGAGGTGTCCTGCCAGTAATCTCGTTGGCTCAGTCACAACATTTCTTTCGCTAACACATTGCCCCAGACATTGTACAAGGTCTGTCATCTCTCCAGCGCTTTTCACTGCCTCAGGACATCCCAAAGCGCCTCACAGCCACTGAAGTACTTTTTCGAAGTGTCGTCACTGTTGTAATGTGGGAAACGCGACAGCCAATTTGCGCACAGCAAGCTCCCACAAACAGCAATGTGACAATGACCCAGATCATCTGCTTCTTTGGTCAAAGAGGTCGATGTTAAGGAGGGTCTTAAAGGAGGAGAGGGAGAGGCGGAGAGGTTTAGGGAGGGAATTCCAGAGCTCGGGGCCCAGGCGGCTGAAGGCACGGCCGCCAATGGTGGAGCGATGGAAATCGGGGGATGCGCAAGAGGCCGGAATTTGAGGAGTGCAGAGATCTGGGAGGGTTGTAGGGGGCTGGAGGAGGTTACAGAGATAGGGAGGGTTGTAGGGGGCTGGAGGGGGTTACAGAGATAGGGAGGGTTGTAGGGGCTGGAGGAGGTTACAGAGATAGGGAGGGTTGTAGGGGGCTGGAGGAGGTTACAGAGATACGGAGGGTTGTAGGGGCTGGAGGAGGTTACAGAGATAGGGAGGGTTGTAGGGGCTGGAGGAGGTTACAGAGATAGGGAGGGTTGTAGGGGCTGGAGGAGGTTACAGAGATAGGGAGGGTTGTAGGGGCTGGAGGAGGTTACAGAGATAGGGAGGGTTGTAGGGGCTGGAGGAGGTTACAGAGATAGGGAGGGTTGTAGGGGCTGGAGGAGGTTACAGAGATAGGGAGGGTTGTAGGGGCTGGAGGAGGTTACAGAGATAGGGAGGGTTGTAGGGGCTGGAGGAGGTTACAGAGATAGGGAGGGTTGTAGGGGCTGGAGGAGGTTACAGAGATAGGGAGGGTTGTAGGGGCTGGAGGAGGTTACAGAGATAGGGAGGGTTGTAGGGGGCTGGAGGAGGTTACAGAGATAGGGAGGGTTGTAGGGGCTGGAGGAGGTTACAGAGATAGGGAGGGTTGTAGGGGCTGGAGGAGGTTACAGAGATAGGGAGGGTTGTAGGGGCTGGAGGAGGTTACAGAGATAGGGAGGGTTGTAGGGACTGGAGGAGGTTACAGATATAGGGAGTGTTGTAGTGGCTGGAGGAGGTTAAAGAGTTAGTGACGTTTGTAGGGGATGGAGGAGGTTACAGAGATAGGGAGGGTTGTAGGGGGCTGGAGGTGGTTACAGAGATAGGGAGGGTTGTAGGGGGCTGGAGGAGATTACAGAAATAGGTAGGGTTGTTGGGGCTGGAGGAGGTTACTGAGATAGTGAGGGTTGTAGGAGCTGGAGGACGTTACAGAGATAGGGAGGGTTGTAGGGGGCTGGAGGAGGTTTCAGAGATAGGGAGGGTTGTAGGGGCTGGATGAGGTTCGAGAAATAGGGAGGGTTGTATGAGCTGGAGGAGGTTAGAGGTACGGAGGGTTGTAGGGGCTGGAGGAGGTTACAGAGATAGGGCTGGTTGTAGGGGCTGGAGGATGTTACAGAGATAGGGAGGGTTGTAGGGGCTGGAGGAGGTTACAGAGATAGGGAGGGTTGTAGGGGCTGGAGGAGGTTACAGAGATAGGGAGGGTTGTAGGGGCTGGAGGAGGTTACAGAGATAGGGAGGGTTGTAGGGGCTGGAGGAGGTTACAGAGATAGGGAGGGTTGTAGGGGCTGGAGGAGGTTACAGAGATAGGGAGGGTTGTAGGGGCTGGAGGAGGTTACAGAGATAGGGAGGGTTGTAGGGGCTGGAGGAGGTTACAGAGATAGGGAGGGTTGTAGGGGCTGGAGGAGGTTACAGAGATAGGGAGGGTTGTAGGGGCTGGAGGAGGTTACAGAGATAGGGAGGGTTGTAGGGGCTGGAGGAGGTTACAGAGATAGGGAGGGTTGTAGGGGCTGGAGGAGGTTACAGAGATAGGGAGGGTTGTAGGGGCTGGAGGAGGTTACAGAGATAGGGAGGGTTGTAGGGGCTGGAGGAGGTTACAGAGATAGGGAGGGTTGTAGGGGCTGGAGGAGGTTACAGAGATAGGGAGGGTTGTAGGGGCTGGAGGAGGTTTCAGAGATAGGGAGGGTTGTAGGGGCTGGAGGAGGTTACAGAGATAGGGAGGGTTGTAGGGGCTGGAGGAGGTTACAGAGATAGGGAGGGTTGTAGGGGCTGGAGGAGGTTACAGAGATAGGGAGGGTTGTAGGGGCTGGAGGAGGTTACAGAGATAGGGAGGGTTGTAGGGGCTGGAGGAGGTTACAGAGATAGGGAGGGTTGTAGGGGCTGGAGGAGGTTACAGAGATAGGGAGGGTTGTAGGGGCTGGAGGAGGTTACAGAGATAGGGAGGGTTGTAGGGGCTGGAGGAGGTTACAGAGATAGGGAGGGTTGTAGGGGCTGGAGGAGGTTACAGAGATAGGGAGGGTTGTAGGAGGCTGGAGGAGGTTACAGATATAGGGAGGGTTTTAGGGCCTGGAGGAGGTTACAGATATAGGGAGGGTTGTAGTGGGCTGGAGGAGGTTACAGAGATAGGGAGGGTTGTAGGGGCTGGAGGAGGTTACAGTGATAGGGAGGGTTGTAGGGGCTGGAGGAGGTTACAGAGATAGGGAGGGTTGTAGGGGCTGGAGGAGGTTACAGAGATAGGGAGGGTTGTAGGGGCTGGAGGAGGTTACAGAGATAGGGAGGGTTGTAGGGGCTGGAGGAGGTTACAGAGATAGGGAGGGTTGTAGGGGCTGGAGGAGGTTACAGAGATAGGGAGGGTTGTAGGGGCTGGAGGAGGTTACAGAGATAGGGAGGGTTGTAGGGGCTGGAGGAGGTTACAGAGATAGGGAGGGTTGTAGGGGCTGGAGGAGGTTACAGAGATAGGGAGGGTTGTCGGGGCTGGAGGAGGTTACAGAGATAGGGAGGGTTGTAGGGGCTGGAGGAGGTTACAGAGATAGGGAGGGTTGTAGGGGCTGGAGGAGGTTACAGAGATAGGGAGGGTTGTAGGGGCTGGAGGAGGTTACAGAGATAGGGAGGGTTGTAGGGGCTGGAGGAGGTTACAGAGATAGGGAGGGTTGTAGGGGCTGGAGGAGGTTACAGAGATAGGGAGGGTTGTAGGGGCTGGAGGAGGTTACAGAGATAGGGAGGGTTGTAGGGGCTGGAGGAGGTTACAGAGATAGGGAGGGTTGTAGGGGCTGGAGGAGGTTACAGAGATAGGGAGGGTTGTAGGGGCTGGAGGAGGTTACAGAGATAGGGAGGGTTGTAGGGGCTGGAGGAGGTTACAGAGATAGGGAGGGTTGTAGGGGCTGGAGGAGGTTACAGAGATAGGGAGGGTTGTAGGGGCTGGAGGAGGTTACAGAGATAGGGAGGGTTGTAGGGGCTGGAGGAGGTTACAGAGATAGGGAGGGTTGTAGGGGCTGGAGGAGGTTACAGAGATAGGGAGAGTTGTAGGGGCTGGAGGAGGTTACAGAGATAGGGAGGGTTGTAGGGGCTGGAGGAGGTTACAGAGATAGGGAGGGTTGTAGGGGCTGGAGGAGGTTACAGAGATAGGGAGGGTTGTAGGGGCTGGAGGAGGTTACAGAGATAGGGAGGGTTGTAGGGGCTGGAGGAGGTTACAGAGATAGGGAGGGTTGTAGGGGCTGGAGGAGGTTACAGAGATAGGGAGGGTTGTAGGGGCTGGAGGAGGTTACAGAGATAGGGAGGGTTGTAGGGGCTGGAGGAGGTTACAGAGATAGGGAGGGTTGTAGGGGCTGGAGGAGGTTACAGAGATAGGGAGGGTTGTAGGGGCTGGAGGAGGTTACAGAGATAGGGAGGGTTGTAGGGGCTGGAGGAGGTTACAGAGATAGGGAGGGTTGTAGGGGCTGGAGGAGGTTACAGAGATAGGGAGGGTTGTAGGGGCTGGAGGAGGTTACAGAGATAGGGAGGGTTGTAGGGGCTGGAGGAGGTTACAGAGATAGGGAGGGTTGTAGGGGCTGGAGGAGGTTACAGAGATAGGGAGGGTTGTAGGGGCTGGAGGAGGTTACAGAGATAGGGAGGGTTGTAGGGGCTGGAGGAGGTTACAGAGATAGGGAGGGTTGTAGGGGCTGGAGGAGGTTACAGAGATAGGGAGGGTTGTAGGGGCTGGAGGAGGTTACAGAGATAGGGAGGGTTGTAGGGGCTGGAGGAGGTTACAGAGATAGGGAGGGTTGTAGGGGCTGGAGGAGGTTACAGAGATAGGGAGGGTTGTAGGGGCTGGAGGAGGTTACAGAGATAGGGAGGGTTGTAGGGGCTGGAGGAGGTTACAGAGATAGGGAGGGTTGTAGGGGCTGGAGGAGGTTACAGAGATAGGGAGGGTTGTAGGGGCTGGAGGAGGTTACAGAGATAGGGAGGGTTGTAGGGGCTGGAGGAGGTTACAGAGATAGGGAGGGTTGTAGGGGCTGGAGGAGGTTACAGAGATAGGGAGGGTTGTAGGGGCTGGAGGAGGTTACAGAGATAGGGAGGGTTGTAGGGGCTGGAGGAGGTTACAGAGATAGGGAGGGTTGTAGGGGCTGGAGGAGGTTACAGAGATAGGGAGGGTTGTAGGGGCTGGAGGAGGTTACAGAGATAGGGAGGGTTGTAGGGGCTGGAGGAGGTTACAGAGATAGGGAGGGTTGTAGGGGCTGGAGGAGGTTACAGAGATAGGGAGGGTTGTAGGGGCTGGAGGAGGTTACAGAGATAGGGAGGGTTGTAGGGGCTGGAGGAGGTTACAGAGATAGGGAGGGTTGTAGGGGCTGGAGGAGGTTACAGAGATAGGGAGGGTTGTAGGGGCTGGAGGAGGTTACAGAGATAGGGAGGGTTGTAGGGGCTGGAGGAGGTTACAGAGATAGGGAGGGTTGTAGGGGCTGGAGGAGGTTACAGAGATAGGGAGGGTTGTAGGGGCTGGAGGAGGTTACAGAGATAGGGAGGGTTGTAGGGGCTGGAGGAGGTTACAGAGATAGGGAGGGTTGTAGGGGCTGGAGGAGGTTACAGAGATAGGGAGGGTTGTAGGGGCTGGAGGAGGTTACAGAGATAGGGAGGGTTGTAGGGGCTGGAGGAGGTTACAGAGATAGGGAGGGTTGTAGGGGCTGGAGGAGGTTACAGAGATAGGGAGGGTTGTAGGGCTGGAGGAGGTTACAGAGATAGGGAGGGTTGTAGGGGCTGGAGGAGGTTACAGAGATAGGGAGGGTTGTAGGGGCTGGAGGAGGTTACAGAGATAGGGAGGGTTGTAGGGGCTGGAGGAGGTTACAGAGATAGGGAGGGTTGTAGGGGCTGGAGGAGGTTACAGAGATAGGGAGGGTTGTAGGGGCTGGAGGAGGTTACAGAGATAGGGAGGGTTGTAGGGGCTGGAGGAGGTTACAGAGATAGGGAGGGTTGTAGGGGCTGGAGGAGGTTACAGAGATAGGGAGGGTTGTAGGGGCTGGAGGAGGTTACAGAGATAGGGAGGGTTGTAGGGGCTGGAGGAGGTTACAGAGATAGGGAGGGTTGTAGGGGCTGGAGGAGGTTACAGAGATAGGGAGGGTTGTAGGGGCTGGAGGAGGTTACAGAGATAGGGAGGGTTGTAGGGGCTGGAGGAGGTTACAGAGATAGGGAGGGTTGTAGGGGCTGGAGGAGGTTACAGAGATAGGGAGGGTTGTAGGGGCTGGAGGAGGTTACAGAGATAGGGAGGGTTGTAGGGGCTGGAGGAGGTTACAGAGATAGGGAGGGTTGTAGGGGCTGGAGGAGGTTACAGAGATAGGGAGGGTTGTAGGGGCTGGAGGAGGTTACAGAGATAGGGAGGGTTGTAGGGGCTGGAGGAGGTTACAGAGATAGGGAGGGTTGTAGGGGCTGGAGGAGGTTACAGAGATAGGGAGGGTTGTAGGGGCTGGAGGAGGTTACAGAGATAGGGAGGGTTGTAGGGGCTGGAGGAGGTTACAGAGATAGGGAGGGTTGTAGGGGCTGGAGGAGGTTACAGAGATAGGGAGGGTTGTAGGGGCTGGAGGAGGTTACAGAGATAGGGAGGGTTGTAGGGGCTGGAGGAGGTTACAGAGATAGGGAGGGTTGTAGGGGCTGGAGGAGGTTACAGAGATAGGGAGGGTTGTAGGGGCTGGAGGAGGTTACAGTGATAGGGAGGGTTGTAGCGGCTGGAGGAGGTTGCAGAGATCGGGAGGGTTGTAGGGGCTGGAGGAGGTTACAGAGATAGGGAGTGTTGTAGGGACTGGAGGAGCTGAAAGAGATAGGGAGGGTTGTCGGGGCTGGAGGAGGTTACAGAGATAGGGAGGGTTGTAGGGGCTGGAGGGGTTACAGAGATAGGGAGGTTTGTTGGGGCTGGAGGAGGTTACAGAGATAGGGAGGGTTGCAGGGGCTGAAGGAGGTTAAAGAGATAGGGAGGGTTGTAGGTGGTTAGAGGAGGTTACAGAGATAGGGAGGTTTGTAGGGGCTGGAGGAGGTAACAGAGATAACGAGGGTTGTAATGGGCTGGAGGAGGTTACAGAGATAGGGAGGGTTGTAGGGGATGGAGGAGGTTACAGAGATAGGGAGGGTTGTAGGGGGCTGGAGGAGGTTACAGAGATAGGGAGGGTTGTAGGGGCTGGAGGAGGTTGCAGAGATAGGGAGGGTTGTAGGGGCTGGAGGGGTTTACAGAGATAGGGAGGGTTGTCGGGGCTGGAGGAGGTTACAGGTATAGGGAGTGTTGTAGGGGCTGGAGGAGGTTACAGAGATAGGGAGGGTTGTAGGGGCTGGAGGAGGTTACAGAGATAGGGAGGGTTGTAGGGGCTGGAGGAGGTTACAGGTATAGGGAGTGTTGTAGGGGCTGGAGGAGGTTACAGAGATAGGGAGGGTTGTAGGGGCTGGAGGAGGTTACAGAGATAGGGAGGGTTGTAGGGGCTGGAGGAGGTTACAGAGATAGGGAGGGTTGTAGGGGACTGGAGGAGGTTACAGAGATAGGGAGGGTTGTAGTGGCTGGAGGAGGTTACAGAGTTAGGGACGGTTGTAGGGGCTGGAGGAGGTTACAGAGATAGGGAGGGTTGTAGGAGGCTGGAGGAGGTTACAGAGATAGGGAGGGTTGTTGGGGCTGGAGGAGGTTACAGAGATAGGGAGGGTTGTAGGAGCTGGAGGACGTTACAGAGATAGGGAGGGTTGTAGGGGCTGGAGGAGGTTACAGAGATAGGGAGGGTTGTAGGGGCTGGAGGAGGTTACAGAGATAGGGAGGGTTGTAGGGGCTGGAGGAGGTTACAGAGATAGGGAGGGTTGTAGGGGCTGGAGGAGGTTACAGAGATAGGGAGGGTTGTAGGGGCTGGAGGAGGTTACAGAGATAGGGAGGGTTGTAGGGGCTGGAGGAGGTTACAGAGATAGGGAGGGTTGTAGGGGCTGGAGGAGGTTACAGAGATAGGGAGGGTTGTAGGGGCTGGAGGAGGTTACAGAGATAGGGAGGGTTGTAGGGGCTGGAGGAGGTTACAGAGATAGGGAGGGTTGTAGGGGCTGGAGGAGGTTACAGAGATAGGGAGGGTTGTAGGGGCTGGAGGAGGTTACAGAGATAGGGAGGGTTGTAGGGGCTGGAGGAGGTTACAGAGATAGGGAGGGTTGTAGGGGCTGGAGGAGGTTACAGAGATAGGGAGGGTTGTAGGGGCTGGAGGAGGTTACAGAGATAGGGAGGGTTGTAGGGGCTGGAGGAGGTTACAGAGATAGGGAGGGTTGTAGGGGCTGGAGGAGGTTACAGAGATAGGGAGGGTTGTAGGGGCTGGAGGAGGTTACAGAGATAGGGAGGGTTGTAGGGGCTGGAGGAGGTTACAGAGATAGGGAGGGTTGTAGGGGCTGGAGGAGGTTACAGAGATAGGGAGGGTTGTAGGGGCTGGAGGAGGTTACAGAGATAGGGAGGGTTGTAGGGGCTGGAGGAGGTTACAGAGATAGGGAGGGTTGTAGGGGCTGGAGGAGGTTACAGAGATAGGGAGGTTGTAGGGGCTGGAGGAGGTTACAGAGATAGGGAGGGTTGTAGGGGCTGGAGGAGGTTACAGAGATAGGGAGGGTTGTAGGGGCTGGAGGAGGTTACAGAGATAGGGAGGGTTGTAGGGGCTGGAGGAGGTTACAGAGATAGGGAGGGTTGTAGGGGCTGGAGGAGGTTACAGAGATAGGGAGGGTTGTAGGGGCTGGAGGAGGTTACAGAGATAGGGAGGGTTGTAGGGGCTGGAGGAGGTTACAGAGATAGGGAGGGTTGTAGGGGCTGGAGGAGGTTACAGAGATAGGGAGGGTTGTAGGGGCTGGAGGAGGTTACAGAGATAGGGAGGGTTGTAGGGGCTGGAGGAGGTTACAGAGATAGGGAGGGT
Organism: Squalus acanthias; assembly: GCA_030390025.1. Lineage (NCBI taxonomy): Eukaryota > Metazoa > Chordata > Chondrichthyes > Squaliformes > Squalidae > Squalus > Squalus acanthias. The sequence continues at coordinate 16,797 of JASTWF010002280.1, forward strand.
TGTAGGGGCTGGAGGAGGTTACAGAGATAGGGAGGGTTGTAGGGGCTGGAGGAGGTTACAGAGATAGGGAGGGTTGTAGGGGCTGGAGGAGGTTACAGAGATAGGGAGGGTTGTAGGGGCTGGAGGAGGTTACAGAGATAGGGAGGGTTGTAGGGGCTGGAGGAGGTTACAGAGATAGGGAGGGTTGTAGGGGCTGGAGGAGGTTACAGAGATAGGGAGGGTTGTAGGGGCTGGAGGAGGTTACAGAGATAGGGAGGGTTGTAGGGGCTGGAGGAGGTTACAGAGATAGGGAGGGTTGTAGGGGCTGGAGGAGGTTACAGAGATAGGGAGGGTTGTAGGGGCTGGAGGAGGTTACAGAGATAGGGAGGGTTGTAGGGGCTGGAGGAGGTTACAGAGATAGGGAGGGTTGTAGGGGCTGGAGGAGGTTACAGAGATAGGGAGGGTTGTAGGGGCTGGAGGAGGTTACAGAGATAGGGAGGGTTGTAGGGGCTGGAGGAGGTTACAGAGATAGGGAGGGTTGTAGGGGCTGGAGGAGGTTACAGAGATAGGGAGGGTTGTAGGGGCTGGAGGAGGTTACAGAGATAGGGAGGGTTGTAGGGGCTGGAGGAGGTTACAGAGATAGGGAGGGTTGTAGGGGCTGGAGGAGGTTACAGAGATAGGGAGGGTTGTAGGGGCTGGAGGAGGTTACAGAGATAGGGAGGGTTGTAGGGGCTGGAGGAGGTTACAGAGATAGGGAGGGTTGTAGGGGCTGGAGGAGGTTACAGAGATAGGGAGGGTTGTAGGGGCTGGAGGAGGTTACAGAGATAGGGAGGGTTGTAGGGGCTGGAGGAGGTTACAGAGATAGGGAGGGTTGTAGGGGCTGGAGGAGGTTACAGAGATAGGGAGGGTTGTAGGGGCTGGAGGAGGTTACAGAGATAGGGAGGGTTGTAGGGGCTGGAGGAGGTTACAGAGATAGGGAGGGTTGTAGGGGCTGGAGGAGGTTACAGAGATAGGGAGGGTTGTAGGGGCTGGAGGAGGTTACAGAGATAGGGAGGGTTGTAGGGGCTGGAGGAGGTTACAGAGATAGGGAGGGTTGTAGGGGCTGGAGGAGGTTACAGAGATAGGGAGGGTTGTAGGGGCTGGAGGAGGTTACAGAGATAGGGAGGGTTGTAGGGGCTGGAGGAGGTTACAGAGATAGGGAGGGTTGTAGGGGCTGGAGGAGGTTACAGAGATAGGGAGGGTTGTAGGGGCTGGAGGAGGTTACAGAGATAGGGAGGGTTGTAGGGGCTGGAGGAGGTTACAGAGATAGGGAGGGTTGTAGGGGCTGGAGGAGGTTACAGAGATAGGGAGGGTTGTAGGGGCTGGAGGAGGTTACAGAGATAGGGAGGGTTGTAGGGGCTGGAGGAGGTTACAGAGATAGGGAGGGTTGTAGGGGCTGGAGGAGGTTACAGAGATAGGGAGGGTTGTAGGGGCTGGAGGAGGTTACAGAGATAGGGAGGGTTGTAGGGGCTGGAGGAGGTTACAGAGATAGGGAGGGTTGTAGGGGCTGGAGGAGGTTACAGAGATAGGGAGGGTTGTAGGGGCTGGAGGAGGTTACAGAGATAGGGAGGGTTGTAGGGGCTGGAGGAGGTTACAGAGATAGGGAGGGTTGTAGGGGCTGGAGGAGGTTACAGAGATAGGGAGGGTTGTAGGGGCTGGAGGAGGTTACAGAGATAGGGAGGGTTGTAGGGGCTGGAGGAGGTTACAGAGATAGGGAGGGTTGTAGGGGCTGGAGGAGGTTACAGAGATAGGGAGGGTTGTAGGGGCTGGAGGAGGTTACAGAGATAGGGAGGGTTGTAGGGGCTGGAGGAGGTTACAGAGATAGGGAGGGTTGTAGGGGCTGGAGGAGGTTACAGAGATAGGGAGGGTTGTAGGGGCTGGAGGAGGTTACAGAGATAGGGAGGGTTGTAGGGGCTGGAGGAGGTTACAGAGATAGGGAGGGTTGTAGGGGCTGGAGGAGGTTACAGAGATAGGGAGGGTTGTAGGGGCTGGAGGAGGTTACAGAGATAGGGAGGGTTGTAGGGGCTGGAGGAGGTTACAGAGATAGGGAGGGTTGTAGGGGCTGGAGGAGGTTACAGAGATAGGGAGGGTTGTAGGGGCTGGAGGAGGTTACAGAGATAGGGAGGGTTGTAGGGGCTGGAGGAGGTTACAGAGATAGGGAGGGTTGTAGGGGCTGGAGGAGGTTACAGAGATAGGGAGGGTTGTAGGGGCTGGAGGAGGTTACAGAGATAGGGAGGGTTGTAGGGGGCTGGAGGAGGTTACAGAGATAGGGAGGGTTGTAGGGGCTGGAGGAGGTTACAGAGATAGGGAGGGTTGTAGGGGCTGGAGGAGGTTACAGAGATAGGGAGGGTTGTAGGGGCTGGAGGAGGTTACAGAGATAGGGAGGGTTGTAGGGGCTGGAGGAGGTTACAGAGATAGGGAGGGTTGTAGGGGCTGGAGGAGGTTACAGAGATAGGGAGGGTTGTAGGGGCTGGAGGAGGTTACAGAGATAGGGAGGGTTGTCGGGGCTGGAGGAGGTTACAGAGATAGGGAGGGTTGTAGGGGCTGGAGGAGGTTACAGAGATAGGGAGGGTTGTAGGGGCTGGAGGAGGTTACAGAGATAGGGAGGGTTGTAGGGGCTGGAGGAGGTTACAGAGATAGGGAGGGTTGTAGGGGCTGGAGGAGGTTACAGAGATAGGGAGGGTTGTAGGGGCTGGAGGAGGTTACAGAGATAGGGAGGGTTGTAGGGGCTGGAGGAGGTTACAGAGATAGGGAGGGTTGTAGGGGCTGGAGGAGGTTACAGAGATAGGGAGGGTTGTAGGGGCTGGAGGAGGTTACAGAGATAGGGAGGGTTGTAGGGGCTGGAGGAGGTTACAGAGATAGGGAGGGTTGTAGGGGCTGGAGGAGGTTACAGAGATAGGGAGGGTTGTAGGGGCTGGAGGAGGTTACAGAGATAGGGAGGGTTGTAGGGGCTGGAGGAGGTTACAGAGATAGGGAGGGTTGTAGGGGCTGGAGGAGGTTACAGAGATAGGGAGGGTTGTAGGGGCTGGAGGAGGTTACAGAGATAGGGAGGGTTGTAGGGGCTGGAGGAGGTTACAGAGATAGGGAGGGTTGTAGGGGCTGGAGGAGGTTACAGAGATAGGGAGGGTTGTAGGGGCTGGAGGAGGTTACAGAGATAGGGAGGGTTGTAGGGGCTGGAGGAGGTTACAGAGATAGGGAGGGTTGTAGGGGCTGGAGGAGGTTACAGAGATAGGGAGGGTTGTAGGGGCTGGAGGAGGTTACAGAGATAGGGAGGGTTGTAGGGGCTGGAGGAGGTTACAGAGATAGGGAGGGTTGTAGGGGCTGGAGGAGGTTACAGAGATAGGGAGGGTTGTAGGGGCTGGAGGAGGTTACAGAGATAGGGAGGGTTGTAGGGGCTGGAGGAGGTTACAGAGATAGGGAGGGTTGTAGGGGCTGGAGGAGGTTACAGAGATAGGGAGGGTTGTAGGGGCTGGAGGAGGTTACAGAGATAGGGAGGGTTGTAGGGGCTGGAGGAGGTTACAGAGATAGGGAGGGTTGTAGGGGCTGGAGGAGGTTACAGAGATAGGGAGGGTTGTAGGGGCTGGAGGAGGTTACAGAGATAGGGAGGGTTGTAGGGGCTGGAGGAGGTTACAGAGATAGGGAGGGTTGTAGGGGCTGGAGGAGGTTACAGAGATAGGGAGGGTTGTAGGGGCTGGAGGAGGTTACAGAGATAGGGAGGGTTGTAGGGGCTGGAGGAGGTTACAGAGATAGGGAGGGTTGTAGGGGCTGGAGGAGGTTACAGAGATAGGGAGGGTTGTAGGGGCTGGAGGAGGTTACAGAGATAGGGAGGGTTGTAGGGGCTGGAGGAGGTTACAGAGATAGGGAGGGTTGTAGGGGCTGGAGGAGGTTACAGAGATAGGGAGGGTTGTAGGGGCTGGAGGAGGTTACAGAGATAGGGAGGGTTGTAGGGGCTGGAGGAGGTTACAGAGATAGGGAGGGTTGTAGGGGCTGGAGGAGGTTACAGAGATAGGGAGGGTTGTAGGGGCTGGAGGAGGTTACAGAGATAGGGAGGGTTGTAGGGGCTGGAGGAGGTTACAGAGATAGGGAGGGTTGTAGGGGCTGGAGGAGGTTACAGAGATAGGGAGGGTTGTAGGGGCTGGAGGAGGTTACAGAGATAGGGAGGGTTGTAGGGCTGGAGGAGGTTACAGAGATAGGAGGGTTGTAGGGGCTGGAGGAGGTTACAGAGATAGGGAGGGTTGTAGGGGCTGGAGGAGGTTACAGAGATAGGGAGGGTTGTAGGGGCTGGAGGAGGTTACAGAGATAGGGAGGGTTGTAGGGGCTGGAGGAGGTTACAGAGATAGGGAGGGTTGTAGGGGCTGGAGGAGGTTACAGAGATAGGGAGGGTTGTAGGGGCTGGAGGAGGTTACAGAGATAGGGAGGGTTGTAGGGGCTGGAGGAGGTTACAGAGATAGGGAGGGTTGTAGGGGCTGGAGGAGGTTACAGAGATAGGGAGGGTTGTAGGGGCTGGAGGAGGTTACAGAGATAGGGAGGGTTGTAGGGGCTGGAGGAGGTTACAGAGATAGGGAGGGTTGTAGGGGCTGGAGGAGGTTACAGAGATAGGGAGGGTTGTAGGGGCTGGAGGAGGTTACAGAGATAGGGAGGGTTGTAGGGGCTGGAGGAGGTTACAGAGATAGGGAGGGTTGTAGGGGCTGGAGGAGGTTACAGAGATAGGGAGGGTTGTAGGGGCTGGAGGAGGTTACAGAGATAGGGAGGGTTGTAGGGGCTGGAGGAGGTTACAGAGATAGGGAGGGTTGTAGGGGCTGGAGGAGGTTACAGAGATAGGGAGGGTTGTAGGGGCTGGAGGAGGTTACAGAGATAGGGAGGGTTGTAGGGGCTGGAGGAGGTTACAGAGATAGGGAGGGTTGTAGGGGCTGGAGGAGGTTACAGAGATAGGGAGGGTTGTAGGGGCTGGAGGAGGTTACAGAGATAGGGAGGGTTGTAGGGGCTGGAGGAGGTTACAGAGATAGGGAGGGTTGTAGGGGCTGGAGGAGGTTACAGAGATAGGGAGGGTTGTAGGGGCTGGAGGAGGTTACAGAGATAGGGAGGGTTGTAGGGGCTGGAGGAGGTTACAGAGATAGGGAGGGTTGTAGGGGCTGGAGGAGGTTACAGAGATAGGGAGGGTTGTAGGGGCTGGAGGAGGTTACAGAGATAGGGAGGGTTGTAGGGGCTGGAGGAGGTTACAGAGATAGGGAGGGTTGTAGGGGCTGGAGGAGGTTACAGAGATAGGGAGGGTTGTAGGGGCTGGAGGAGGTTACAGAGATAGGGAGGGTTGTAGGGGCTGGAGGAGGTTACAGAGATAGGGAGGGTTGTAGGGGCTGGAGGAGGTTACAGAGATAGGGAGGGTTGTAGGGGCTGGAGGAGGTTACAGAGATAGGGAGGGTTGTAGGGGCTGGAGGAGGTTACAGAGATAGGGAGGGTTGTAGGGGCTGGAGGAGGTTACAGAGATAGGGAGGGTTGTAGGGGCTGGAGGAGGTTACAGAGATAGGGAGGGTTGTAGGGGCTGGAGGAGGTTACAGAGATAGGGAGGGTTGTAGGGGCTGGAGGAGGTTACAGAGATAGGGAGGGTTGTAGGGGCTGGAGGAGGTTACAGAGATAGGGAGGGTTGTAGGGGCTGGAGGAGGTTACAGAGATAGGGAGGGTTGTAGGGGCTGGAGGAGGTTACAGAGATAGGGAGGGTTGTAGGGGCTGGAGGAGGTTACAGAGATAGGGAGGGTTGTAGGGGCTGGAGGAGGTTACAGAGATAGGGAGGGTTGTAGGGGCTGGAGGAGGTTACAGAGATAGGGAGGGTTGTAGGGGCTGGAGGAGGTTACAGAGATAGGGAGGGTTGTAGGGGCTGGAGGAGGTTACAGAGATAGGGAGGGTTGTAGGGCTGGAGGAGGTTACAGAGATAGGGAGGGTTGTAGGGGCTGGAGGAGGTTACAGAGATAGGGAGGGTTGTAGGGGCTGGAGGAGGTTACAGAGATAGGGAGGGTTGTAGGGGCTGGAGGAGGTTACAGAGATAGGGAGGGTTGTAGGGGCTGGAGGAGGTTACAGAGATAGGGAGGGTTGTAGGGGCTGGAGGAGGTTACAGAGATAGGGAGGGTTGTAGGGGCTGGAGGAGGTTACAGAGATAGGGAGGGTTGTAGGGGCTGGAGGAGGTTACAGAGATAGGGAGGGTTGTAGGGGCTGGAGGAGGTTACAGAGATAGGGAGGGTTGTAGGGGCTGGAGGAGGTTACAGAGATAGGGAGGGTTGTAGGGGCTGGAGGAGGTTACAGAGATAGGGAGGGTTGTAGGGGCTGGAGGAGGTTACAGAGATAGGGAGGGTTGTAGGGGCTGGAGGAGGTTACAGAGATAGGGAGGGTTGTAGGGGCTGGAGGAGGTTACAGAGATAGGGAGGGTTGTAGGGGCTGGAGGAGGTTACAGAGATAGGGAGGGTTGTAGGGGCTGGAGGAGGTTACAGAGATAGGGAGGGTTGTAGGGGCTGGAGGAGGTTACAGAGATAGGGAGGGTTGTAGGGGCTGGAGGAGGTTACAGAGATAGGGAGGGTTGTAGGGGCTGGAGGAGGTTACAGAGATAGGGAGGGTTGTAGGGGCTGGAGGAGGTTACAGAGATAGGGAGGGTTGTAGGGGCTGGAGGAGGTTACAGAGATAGGGAGGGTTGTAGGGGCTGGAGGAGGTTACAGAGATAGGGAGGGTTGTAGGGGCTGGAGGAGGTTACAGAGATAGGGAGGGTTGTAGGGGCTGGAGGAGGTTACAGAGATAGGGAGGGTTGTAGGGGCTGGAGGAGGTTACAGAGATAGGGAGGGTTGTAGGGGCTGGAGGAGGTTACAGAGATAGGGAGGGTTGTAGGGGCTGGAGGAGGTTACAGAGATAGGGAGGGTTGTAGGGGCTGGAGGAGGTTACAGAGATAGGGAGGGTTGTAGGGGCTGGAGGAGGTTACAGAGATAGGGAGGGTTGTAGGGGCTGGAGGAGGTTACAGAGATAGGGAGGGTTGTAGGGGCTGGAGGAGGTTACAGAGATAGGGAGGGTTGTAGGGGCTGGAGGAGGTTACAGAGATAGGGAGGGTTGTAGGGGCTGGAGGAGGTTACAGAGATAGGGAGGGTTGTAGGGGCTGGAGGAGGTTACAGAGATAGGGAGGGTTGTAGGGGCTGGAGGAGGTTACAGAGATAGGGAGGGTTGTAGGGGCTGGAGGAGGTTACAGAGATAGGGAGGGTTGTAGGGGCTGGAGGAGGTTACAGAGATAGGGAGGGTTGTAGGGGCTGGAGGAGGTTACAGAGATAGGGAGTGTTGTAGGGGCTGGAGGAGGTTACAGAGATAGGGAGGGTTGTAGGGGCTGGAGGAGGTTACAGAGATAGGGAGGGTTGTCGGGGCTGGAGGAGGTTCCAGAGATACGGAGGGTTGTAGGGGCTGGAGGAGGTTACAGAGATAGGGAGGGTTGTAAGGCGCTGGAGGAGGTTACAGAGATAGGGAGGGTTGTAGGGGCTGGAGGAGATTACAGAGATAGGGAGGGTTGCAGGGGCTGGAGGAGGTAACAGAGATAGAGAGTGTTGTAGGAGGCTGGAGGAGGTTACAGATATAGGGAGGGTTATAGGGCCTGGAGGAGGTTACAGATATAGGGAGGGTTGTAGTGGGTTGGCGGAGGTTATAGAGATAGGGAGAGTTGTCGGGGCTGGAGGAGGTTACAGTGATAGGGAGGGTTGTAGCGGCTGGAGGAGGTTGCAGAGATCGGGAGGGTTGTAGGGGGCTGGAGGAGGTTACAGAGATAGGGAGTGTTGTAGGGCCTGGAGGAGGTTACAGAGATAGGGAGGGTTGTAGGGGCTGGAGGAGGTTACAGAGATAGGGAGGGTTGTAGGGGCTGGAGGAGGTTACAGAGATAGGGAGGGTTGTAGGGGCTGGAGGAGGTTACAGAGATAGGGAGGGTTGTAGGGGCTGGAGGAGGTTACAGAGATAGGGAGGGTTGTAGGGGCTGGAGGAGGTTACAGAGATAGGGAGGGTTGTAGGGGCTGGAGGAGGTTACAGAGATAGGGAGGGTTGTAGGGGCTGGAGGAGGTTACAGAGATAGGGAGGGTTGTAGGGGCTGGAGGAGGTTACAGAGATAGGGAGGGTTGTAGGGGCTGGAGGAGGTTACAGAGATAGGGAGGGTTGTAGGGGCTGGAGGAGGTTACAGAGATAGGGAGGGTTGTAGGGGCTGGAGGAGGTTACAGAGATAGGGAGGGTTGTAGGGGCTGGAGGAGGTTACAGAGATAGGGAGGGTTGTAGGGGCTGGAGGAGGTTACAGAGATAGGGAGGGTTGTAGGGGCTGGAGGAGGTTACAGAGATAGGGAGGGTTGTAGGGGCTGGAGGAGGTTACAGAGATAGGGAGGGTTGTAGGGGCTGGAGGAGGTTACAGAGATAGGGAGGGTTGTAGGGGCTGGAGGAGGTTACAGAGATAGGGAGGGTTGTAGGGGCTGGAGGAGGTTACAGAGATAGGGAGGGTTGTAGGGGCTGGAGGAGGTTACAGAGATAGGGAGGGTTGTAGGGGCTGGAGGAGGTTACAGAGATAGGGAGGGTTGTAGGGGCTGGAGGAGGTTACAGAGATAGGGAGGGTTGTAGGGGCTGGAGGAGGTTACAGAGATAGGGAGGGTTGTAGGGGCTGGAGGAGGTTACAGAGATAGGGAGGGTTGTAGGGGCTGGAGGAGGTTACAGAGATAGGGAGGGTTGTAGGGGCTGGAGGAGGTTACAGAGATAGGGAGGGTTGTAGGGGCTGGAGGAGGTTACAGAGATAGGGAGGGTTGTAGGGGCTGGAGGAGGTTACAGAGATAGGGAGGGTTGTAGGGGCTGGAGGAGGTTACAGAGATAGGGAGGTTGTAGGGGCTGGAGGAGGTTACAGAGATAGGGAGGGTTGTAGGGGCTGGAGGAGGTTACAGAGATAGGGAGGGTTGTAGGGGCTGGAGGAGGTTACAGAGATAGGGAGGGTTGTAGGGGCTGGAGGAGGTTACAGAGATAGGGAGGGTTGTAGGGGCTGGAGGAGGTTACAGAGATAGGGAGGGTTGTAGGGGCTGGAGGAGGTTACAGAGATAGGGAGGGTTGTAGGGGCTGGAGGAGGTTACAGAGATAGGGAGGGTTGTAGGGGCTGGAGGAGGTTACAGAGATAGGGAGGGTTGTAGGGGCTGGAGGAGGTTACAGAGATAGGGAGGGTTGTAGGGGCTGGAGGAGGTTACAGAGATAGGGAGGGTTGTAGGGGCTGGAGGAGGTTACAGAGATAGGGAGGGTTGTAGGGGCTGGAGGAGGTTACAGAGATAGGGAGGGTTGTAGGGGCTGGAGGAGGTTACAGAGATAGGGAGGGTTGTAGGGGCTGGAGGAGGTTACAGAGATAGGGAGGGTTGTAGGGGCTGGAGGAGGTTACAGAGATAGGGAGGGTTGTAGGGGCTGGAGGAGGTTACAGAGATAGGGAGGGTTGTAGGGGCTGGAGGAGGTTACAGAGATAGGGAGGGTTGTAGGGGCTGGAGGAGGTTACAGAGATAGGGAGGGTTGTAGGGGCTGGAGGAGGTTACAGAGATAGGGAGGGTTGTAGGGGCTGGAGGAGGTTACAGAGATAGGGAGGGTTGTAGGGGCTGGAGGAGGTTACAGAGATAGGGAGGGTTGTAGGGGCTGGAGGAGGTTACAGAGATAGGGAGGGTTGTAGGGGCTGGAGGAGGTTACAGAGATAGGGAGGGTTGTAGGGGCTGGAGGAGGTTACAGAGATAGGGAGGGTTGTAGGGGCTGGAGGAGGTTACAGAGATAGGGAGGGTTGTAGGGGCTGGAGGAGGTTACAGAGATAGGGAGGGTTGTAGGGGCTGGAGGAGGTTACAGAGATAGGGAGGGTTGTAGGGGCTGGAGGAGGTTACAGAGATAGGGAGGGTTGTAGGGGCTGGAGGAGGTTACAGAGATAGGGAGGGTTGTAGGGGCTGGAGGAGGTTACAGAGATAGGGAGGGTTGTAGGGGCTGGAGGAGGTTACAGAGATAGGGAGGGTTGTAGGGGCTGGAGGAGGTTACAGAGATAGGGAGGGTTGTAGGGGCTGGAGGAGGTTACAGAGATAGGGAGGGTTGTAGGGGCTGGAGGAGGTTACAGAGATAGGGAGGGTTGTAGGGGCTGGAGGAGGTTACAGAGATAGGGAGGGTTGTAGGGGCTGGAGGAGGTTACAGAGATAGGGAGGGTTGTAGGGGCTGGAGGAGGTTACAGAGATAGGGAGGGTTGTAGGGGCTGGAGGAGGTTACAGAGATAGGGAGGGTTGTAGGGGCTGGAGGAGGTTACAGAGATAGGGAGGGTTGTAGGGGCTGGAGGAGGTTACAGAGATAGGGAGGGTTGTAGGGGCTGGAGGAGGTTACAGAGATAGGGAGGGTTGTAGGGGCTGGAGGAGGTTACAGAGATAGGGAGGGTTGTAGGGGCTGGAGGAGGTTACAGAGATAGGGAGGGTTGTAGGGGCTGGAGGAGGTTACAGAGATAGGGAGGGTTGTAGGGGCTGGAGGAGGTTACAGAGATAGGGAGGGTTGTAGGGGCTGGAGGAGGTTACAGAGATAGGGAGGGTTGTAGGGGCTGGAGGAGGTTACAGAGATAGGGAGGGTTGTAGGGGCTGGAGGAGGTTACAGAGATAGGGAGGGTTGTAGGGGCTGGAGGAGGTTACAGAGATAGGGAGGGTTGTAGGGGCTGGAGGAGGTTACAGAGATAGGGAGGGTTGTAGGGGCTGGAGGAGGTTACAGAGATAGGGAGGGTTGTAGGGGCTGGAGGAGGTTACAGAGATAGGGAGGGTTGTAGGGGCTGGAGGAGGTTACAGAGATAGGGAGGGTTGTAGGGGCTGGAGGAGGTTACAGAGATAGGAGGGTTGTAGGGGCTGGAGGAGGTTACAGAGATAGGGAGGGTTGTAGGGGCTGGAGGAGGTTACAGAGATAGGGAGGGTTGTAGGGGCTGGAGGAGGTTACAGAGATAGGGAGGGTTGTAGGGGCTGGAGGAGGTTACAGAGATAGGGAGGGTTGTAGGGGCTGGAGGAGGTTACAGAGATAGGGAGGGTTGTAGGGGCTGGAGGAGGTTACAGAGATAGGGAGGGTTGTAGGGGCTGGAGGAGGTTACAGAGATAGGGAGGGTTGTAGGGGCTGGAGGAGGTTACAGAGATAGGGAGGGTTGTAGGGGCTGGAGGAGGTTACAGAGATAGGGAGGGTTGTAGGGGCTGGAGGAGGTTACAGAGATAGGGAGGGTTGTAGGGGCTGGAGGAGGTTACAGAGATAGGGAGGGTTGTAGGGGCTGGAGGAGGTTACAGAGATAGGGAGGGTTGTAGGGGCTGGAGGAGGTTACAGAGATAGGGAGGGTTGTAGGGGCTGGAGGAGGTTACAGAGATAGGGAGGGTTGTAGGGGCTGGAGGAGGTTACAGAGATAGGGAGGGTTGTAGGGGCTGGAGGAGGTTACAGAGATAGGGAGGGTTGTAGGGGCTGGAGGAGGTTACAGAGATAGGGAGGGTTGTAGGGGCTGGAGGAGGTTACAGAGATAGGGAGGGTTGTAGGGGCTGGAGGAGGTTACAGAGATAGGGAGGGTTGTAGGGGCTGGAGGAGGTTACAGAGATAGGGAGGGTTGTAGGGGCTGGAGGAGGTTACAGAGATAGGGAGGGTTGTAGGGGCTGGAGGAGGTTACAGAGATAGGGAGGGTTGTAGGGGCTGGAGGAGGTTACAGAGATAGGGAGGGTTGTAGGGGCTGGAGGAGGTTACAGAGATAGGGAGGGTTGTAGGGGCTGGAGGAGGTTACAGAGATAGGGAGGGTTGTAGGGCTGGAGGAGGTTACAGAGATAGGGAGGGTTGTAGGGGCTGGAGGAGGTTACAGAGATAGGGAGGGTTGTAGGGGCTGGAGGAGGTTACAGAGATAGGGAGGGTTGTAGGGGCTGGAGGAGGTTACAGAGATAGGGAGGGTTGTAGGGGCTGGAGGAGGTTACAGAGATAGGGAGGGTTGTAGGGGCTGGAGGAGGTTACAGAGATAGGGAGGGTTGTAGGGCTGGAGGAGGTTACAGAGATAGGGAGGGTTGTAGGGGCTGGAGGAGGTTACAGAGATAGGGAGGGTTGTAGGGGCTGGAGGAGGTTACAGAGATAGGGAGGGTTGTAGGGGCTGGAGGAGGTTACAGAGATAGGGAGGGTTGTAGGGGCTGGAGGAGGTTACAGAGATAGGGAGGGTTGTAGGGGCTGGAGGAGGTTACAGAGATAGGGAGGGTTGTAGGGGCTGGAGGAGGTTACAGAGATAGGGAGGGTTGTAGGGGCTGGAGGAGGTTACAGAGATAGGGAGGGTTGTAGGGGCTGGAGGAGGTTACAGAGATAGGGAGGGTTGTAGGGGCTGGAGGAGGTTACAGAGATAGGGAGGGTTGTAGGGGCTGGAGGAGGTTACAGAGATAGGGAGGGTTGTAGGGGCTGGAGGAGGTTACAGAGATAGGGAGGGTTGTAGGGGCTGGAGGAGGTTACAGAGATAGGGAGGGTTGTAGGGGCTGGAGGAGGTTACAGAGATAGGGAGGGTTGTAGGGGCTGGAGGAGGTTACAGAGATAGGGAGGGTTGTAGGGGCTGGAGGAGGTTACAGAGATAGGGAGGGTTGTAGGGGCTGGAGGAGGTTACAGAGATAGGGAGGGTTGTAGGGGCTGGAGGAGGTTACAGAGATAGGGAGGGTTGTAGGGGCTGGAGGAGGTTACAGAGATAGGGAGGGTTGTAGGGGCTGGAGGAGGTTACAGAGATAGGGAGGGTTGTAGGGGCTGGAGGAGGTTACAGAGATAGGGAGGGTTGTAGGGGCTGGAGGAGGTTACAGAGATAGGGAGGGTTGTAGGGGCTGGAGGAGGTTACAGAGATAGGGAGGGTTGTAGGGGCTGGAGGAGGTTACAGAGATAGGGAGGGTTGTAGGGGCTGGAGGAGGTTACAGAGATAGGGAGGGTTGTAGGGGCTGGAGGAGGTTACAGAGATAGGGAGGGTTGTAGGGGCTGGAGGAGGTTACAGAGATAGGGAGGGTTGTAGGGGCTGGAGGAGGTTACAGAGATAGGGAGGGTTGTAGGGGCTGGAGGAGGTTACAGAGATAGGGAGGGTTGTAGGGGCTGGAGGAGGTTACAGAGATAGGGAGGGTTGTAGGGGCTGGAGGAGGTTACAGAGATAGGGAGGGTTGTAGGGGCTGGAGGAGGTTACAGAGATAGGGAGGGTTGTAGGGGCTGGAGGAGGTTACAGAGATAGGGAGGGTTGTAGGGGCTGGAGGAGGTTACAGAGATAGGGAGGGTTGTAGGGGCTGGAGGAGGTTACAGAGATAGGGAGGGTTGTAGCGGCTGGAGGAGGTTACAGAGATAGGGAGGGTTGTAGGGGCTGGAGGAGGTTACAGAGATAGGGAGGGTTGTAGGGCTGGAGGAGGTTACAGAGATAGGGAGGGTTGTAGGGGCTGGAGGAGGTTACAGAGATAGGGAGGGTTGTAGGGGGCTGGAGGAGGTTACAGAGATAGGGAGGGTTGTAGGGGCTGGAGGAGGTTACAGAGATAGGGAGGGTTGTAGGGGCTGGAGGAGGTTACAGAGATAGGGAGGGTTGTAGGGGCTGGAGGAGGTTACAGAGATAGGGAGGGTTGTAGGGGCTGGAGGAGGTTACAGAGATAGGGAGGGTTGTAGGGGCTGGAGGAGGTTACAGAGATAGGGAGGGTTGTAGGGCTGGAGGAGGTTACAGAGATAGGGAGGGTTGTAGGGCTGGAGGAGGTTACAGAGATAGGGAGGGTTGTAGGGGCTGGAGGAGGTTACAGAGATAGGGAGGGTTGTAGGGGCTGGAGGAGGTTACAGAGATAGGGAGGGTTGTAGGGGCTGGAGGAGGTTACAGAGATAGGGAGGGTTGTAGGGGCTGGAGGAGGTTACAGAGATAGGGAGGGTTGTAGGGGCTGGAGGAGGTTACAGAGATAGGGAGGGTTGTAGGGGCTGGAGGAGGTTACAGAGATAGGGAGGGTTGTAGGGGCTGGAGGAGGTTACAGAGATAGGGAGGGTTGTAGGGGCTGGAGGAGGTTACAGAGATAGGGAGGGTTGTAGGGGCTGGAGGAGGTTACAGAGATAGGGAGGGTTGTAGGGGCTGGAGGAGGTTACAGAGATAGGGAGGGTTGTAGGGGCTGGAGGAGGTTACAGAGATAGGGAGGGTTGTAGGGGCTGGAGGAGGTTACAGAGATAGGGAGGGTTGTAGGGGCTGGAGGAGGTTACAGAGATAGGGAGGGTTGTAGGGGCTGGAGGAGGTTACAGAGATAGGGAGGGTTGTAGGGGCTGGAGGAGGTTACAGAGATAGGGAGGGTTGTAGGGCTGGAGGAGGTTACAGAGATAGGGAGGGTTGTAGGGGCTGGAGGAGGTTACAGAGATAGGGAGGGTTGTAGGGGCTGGAGGAGGTTACAGAGATAGGGAGGGTTGTAGGGCTGGAGGAGGTTACAGAGATAGGGAGGGTTGTAGGGGCTGGAGGAGGTTACAGAGATAGGGAGGGTTGTAGGGGCTGGAGGAGGTTACAGAGATAGGGAGGGTTGTAGGGGCTGGAGGAGGTTACAGAGATAGGGAGGGTTGTAGGGGCTGGAGGAGGTTACAGAGATAGGGAGGGTTGTAGGGGCTGGAGGAGGTTACAGAGATAGGGAGGGTTGTAGGGGCTGGAGGAGGTTACAGAGATAGGGAGGGTTGTAGGGGCTGGAGGAGGTTACAGAGATAGGGAGGGTTGTAGGGGCTGGAGGAGGTTACAGAGATAGGGAGGGTTGTAGGGGCTGGAGGAGGTTACAGAGATAGGGAGGGTTGTAGGGGCTGGAGGAGGTTACAGAGATAGGGAGGGTTGTAGGGGCTGGAGGAGGTTACAGAGATAGGGAGGGTTGTAGGGGCTGGAGGAGGTTACAGAGATAGGGAGGGTTGTAGGGGCTGGAGGAGGTTACAGAGATAGGGAGGGTTGTAGGGGCTGGAGGAGGTTACAGAGATAGGGAGGGTTGTAGGGGCTGGAGGAGGTTACAGAGATAGGGAGGGTTGTAGGGGCTGGAGGAGGTTACAGAGATAGGGAGGGTTGTAGGGGCTGGAGGAGGTTACAGAGATAGGGAGGGTTGTAGGGCGCTGGAGGAGGTTACAGAGATAGGGAGGGTTGTAGGGGCTGGAGGAGGTTACAGAGATAGGGAGGGTTGTAGGGGCTGGAGGAGGTTACAGAGATAGGGAGTGTTGTAGGGGCTGGAGGAGGTTACAGAGATAGGGAGGGTTGTAGGGGCTGGAGGAGGTTACAGAGATAGGGAGTGTTGTAGGGGCTGGAGGAGGTTACAGAGATAGGGAGGGTTGTCGGGGCTGGAGGAGGTTACAGAGATAGGGAGGGTTGTAGGGGCTGGAGGAGGTTACAGAGATAGGGAGGGTTGTAGGGGCTGGAGGAGGTTACAGAGATAGGGAGGGTTGTAGGGGCTGGAGGAGGTTACAGAGATAGGGAGGGTTGTAGGGGCTGGAGGAGGTTACAGAGATAGGGAGGGTTGTAGGGGCTGGAGGAGGTTACAGAGATAGGGAGGGTTGTAGGGGCTGGAGGAG
>JASTWF010002281.1:0-32320 GCA_030390025.1 Squalus acanthias
TAGGTGCAGCACGGGTTAAATACAGAGTAAAGCTCCCTTTAAACTATCCCATCAAAAACTCGCAGGGCAGGTACAGCACAGGTTAAATACAGAGTAAAGCTCCCTTTACACTTTCCCATCAAACATTCCCAGGGCAGGTACAGCACAGGTTAGATACAGAGTAAAGCTCCCTCGACATTATTCCATCTAACTTTCCAAGGGAAGGTACAGCACGGGTTCGATACAGAGTAAAGCTCCCTCTACACTATCCCATCAGACACTCCGAGGGCAGGTACAGCACGGGGTTAGATACAGAGTCAAGCTCCCTCGACACTGTCCCATCAAACACTCCCAGGGCAGGTACAGCACAGGTTACATACAGAGTAAAGCTCCCTTTACACTGTCCCATCAAACACTCCCAGGGCAGGTACAGCACAGGTTACATACAGAGTAAAGCTACCTCTGCACTGTCCCATCAAATACTCTCAGGGCAGGTACAGCACGGGTTAGATACAGAGTAAAGCTCCCTCTGCACTGTCGCATCAAACACTCCCAGGGCAGGTACAGCACGGGTTAGTTACAGAGTAAAGCTCCCTCTACAACGTCCCATCAAACACTTCCAGGGCAGGTACAGCGCGCGTTAAATATAGAGTAAAGCTCCCTCTGCACTGTCCCATCAATCACTCCCAGGGCAGGTACAGCACGGGTGAGATACAGAGCAAAGCTCCCTCTACACTGTCCCATCAAACACTCCCAGGGCAGGTACCGCACGGGTTAGATACAGAGTAAAGCTCCCTTTAGACTGTCCCATCAAACACTCCCAGGGCAGCTACCGCACGGGTTAGATACAGAGTAAAGCTCCCTCTATACTGTCTCATCAATCACTCCCAGGGCAGGTACATCACGGGTTAGATACAGAGTAAAGCTCCCTCTACACTGTCCCATCAAACACTCCCAGGGCAGGTACAGCACGGGTTAGATACAGAGTAAAGCTCCCTTTAGACTATCCCATCAAACACTCCCAGGGCAGGAACAGCACGGGTTAGATACAGTGTAAAGCTCCCTCTACAATGTCCCATCAAACAGTCCCAGGGCAGGTACAGCACGGGTTAGATACAGAGTAAAGCTCCCTCTAAACTGTCCCATCAAACACTCCCAGGGCAGGTACAGCACGGGTTAGATACAAAGTAAAGCTCCCTCTACACTGTCGCATCAAACACTGCCAGGGCAGGTACAGCATGGGTTACGTACAGAGTAAAGCTCCCTCTGCACTGTCCCATCAAACACTCCCAGGGCAGGTACAGCACAGGTTAGATACAGCATAAACCTCCCTTTACAGTGTCCCACCAAACACTCCCATGGCAGATGCAGCACAGGTTAGATACAGAGTAACGCTCCCTCTACACGATCCCATCAAACTCTCCCAGGGCAGGTACAGCAGGGGTTAGTTCCAGAGTAAAGTTCCCTCGACACTGTCCGATTAAACACTCCCAGGGCAGGTACAGCAGGGGTTAGTTACAGAGTAAAGCTCCCTCTACACTATCCCACCAAACACTCCCAGGGCAGGTACAGCACGGGTTAGATACAAAGTAAAGCTCCCTCTACAATGTGCCATCAAACACTCCCAGGGCAGGTACAGCACGGGTTAGATACAAAGTAAAGCTCCCTCTACACTATCCCATCAAACACTCCCAGGGCAGGTACAGCAAGGGTTAGTTACAGAGTAAAGCTCCCTCTACACTATCCCACCAAACACTCCTAGGGCAGGAACAGCATGGGATAGATGCAGAGTAAAGCTTCCTCCACATTGTCCCATCAAACACTCACCAGGGCAGCTGCAGCACGGGTTAATTACAGAGTAAAACCCCCTCTACACTGTCCCATCAAACACTCCCAGGGCAGGAACAGCACGGGTTAGATACAGAGTAAAGTTCCCTCTACACTGTACCATCAAACACTCCCAGGACAGGTACATCACGGGTTCGATAGAGAGTAAAGCTCCCTCTAAACTGTCCCAATCAAACACTGCCAGGCTATGTACAGCACGGGTTAGATACAGAGTAAAGCTCCCTCTACACTGTCCCATCAAACACTCCCAGGGCAAGCACAGCACAGGTTAGATACAGAGTAAAGCTTACTCAACACTGTCCCATCAAACACTCCCAGGGCAGGTACAGCACGGGTCAGATACAGAGTAAAGCTCCCTCTACGCTGTCCCATCAAACTCTCCTGGAGCTGGTACAGAACGTGTAACATACAGAGTAACACTCGTTCGATACTGTCACATGAAACACTCCCAGGGCAGGAACAGCATGGGTTAGATACAGAGTAAAGTTCCCTCTACACTGTCCCATCAAACACTCCCAAGGCAGGTACAGCACGGGTTAGATACAGATTAAAGCTCCCTGTACAGTGTCGCATCAAACACTCCCAGGGCAGGTACAGCATGGGTTAGATACAGCGTAAAGCTCCATCTACACTGTCCCATCAAACACTCCCAGGGCAGGAACAGCATGGGTTAGATACAGAGTAAAGCTCCCTCTATACTGTCCCATCAAACACTCCCAGGGCAGGAACAGCAAGGGTTAGATACAGAGTAAAGCTCCCTCTACACTGTCCCATCAAACACTCCCAAGGCAGGTACAGCACGGGTTAGATACAGATTAAAGCTCCCTGTACAGTGTCGCATCAAACACTCCCAGGGCAGGTACAGCATGGGTTAGATACAGCGTAAAGCTCCATCTACACTGTCCCATCAAACACTCCCAGGGCAGGAACAGCATGGGTTAGATACAGAGTAAAGCTCCCTCTGCGCTGTCCCATCAAACACTCCTGGGGCAGGTGTAGCACGGGTTAGATACAGAGTAAAGCTCCCTCTACACTGTCCCATCAAACACTATCAGGGCAGGAACAGCATGGGTTAGATACAGAGTAAAGCTCCCTCTATACTGTCCCATCAAACACTCCCAGGGCAGGAACAGCATGGGTTAGATACAGAGTAAAGCTCCCTCTACACTGTCCCATCAAACACTCCCAGGGCAGGTACAGCACGGGTAATATACAGAGTAACGCTCGTTCGATACTTTCCCATCCAACAGTCCCAGGGCAGGTACAGCACGGGTTAGATAGAGAGTAAAGCTCCCTCTATACTGTCCCATCCAACAGTCCCAGGGCAGGTACAGCACGGGTTAGATACAGAGTAAAGCTCCCTCTACACTGTCCCATCAAACACTCCCAGGGCAGGAACAGCATGGGTTAGATACAGAGTAAAGCTCCCTCTGTACTGTCCCATCAAACACTCCCAGGGGCAGGTGTAGCACAGGTTAGATACAGAGTAAAGCTCGCTCTATACTGTCCCATCAAACACTCCCAGGGCAGGAACAGCATGGGTTAGATACAGAGTAAAGCTCCCTCTATACTGTCTCATCAAACAATCCCAGGGCAGGTACAGCACGGATTAGATACAGAGTAAAGCTCCCTCTGCATTGTCCCATCAAACACTCCCAGGGCAGATGCAGCACAGGTTAGATACAGAGGAAAGCTCCCTTTACACTATCCCATCAAATACTCCCAGGGCAGGTACAGCACGGGTTAGATACAGAGTAAGGCTCCCTCTACACTGTCCCATCAATCACTCCCAGGGCAGGTACAGCACGGGTGAGATACAGAGTAAAGCTCCCTCTGCACTGTCCCATCAAACACTCCCAGGGCAGGTACAGCACGGGTTAGATACAGAGTAAAGCTCCCTTTAGACTATCCCATCAAACACTCCCAGGGGAGGTACAGCATGGGTTAGATACAGAGTAAAGCTCTCTCTACACTGTCGCATCAAACAGTCCCAGGGTAGGTGCAGCACGGGTTACATACAGAGTAAAGCTCCATTTACACTATCCCGTCAAGCACTCTCAGGGCAGGTACAGCACGGGTTAGATACAGAGTAAAGCTCCCTCTACACTGCCCCATCAAACACTCCAAGGGCAGATACAGCACGGGTTAAATACAGAGTAAAGCTCCCTCTACACTGTCCCTCCAAACACTCCCAGGGCAGATGCAGTACAGGTTAGATACAGTGTAAAGCTCCCTCTAGAATGTCCCCATCACACACTTCCAGGGCAGGTACAGCACGGGTTAGATACAAAGTAAAGCTCCCTCTATACTGTCCCATCAAACACTCCCAGGTAAGCACAGCACAGGTACGATACAGTGTAAAACTCCCTCTACATTGTCCCACCAAACACTCCCAGGGCAGGTACAGCACGGGTCAGATACAAAGTAAAGCTCCCTCTACAATGTCCCATCAAACAGTCCCAGGGCAGGTACAGCACGGGTTAGATACAAAGTAAAGCTCCCTCGAAACTGTCTCATCAAACACTCCCAGGGCAGGTACAGCACGGGTTAGATACAGAGTAAAGCTCCCTCTACACTGTCCCATCAAACACTGCCAGGGCAGGTACAGCATGGGTTTCGTACAGAGTAAAGCTCCCTCTGCACTGTCCCATCAAACACTCCCAGGGCAGGTACAGCACAGGTTAGATACATCATAAACCTCCCTTTACAGTGTCCCACCAAACACTCCCATGGCAGATGCAGCACAGGTTAGATACAGAGTAACGCTCCCTCTACACGATCCCATCAAACACTCCCAGGGCAGGTACAGCACGGGTTAGATACAAAGTAAAGCTCCCTCTACAATGTGCCATCAAACACTCCCAGGGCAGGTACAGCACGGGTTAGATACAAAGTAAAGCTCCCTCTACACTATCCCATCAAACACTCCCAGGGCAGGGACAGCAGGGGTTGGTTACAGAGTAAAGCTCCCTCTACACTATCCCACCAAACACTCCTAGGGCAGGTACAGCACAGGTTAGATACAGACTAATGTTCCCTCTGCATTGTCCCAATCAAACACTGCCAGGCTATGTACAGCACGGGTTAGATACAGAGTAAAGCTTACTCAACACTGTCCCATCAAACACTCCCAGGGCAGGTGCAGCACGGGTTAGATACAGAGTAAAGCTCCCTCTGCACTGTCGCATCACTCACTCCCAGGGATGGTACAGCACGGGTTAGATACAGAGTAAAGCCCGCTCTATACTGTCCCATCAAACACTCCCAGGGCAGGAACAGCATGGGTTAGATACAGAGTAAAGCTCCCTCTACACTGTCCCATCAAACACTCCCAGGGCAGGAACAGCATGGGTTAGATACAGAGTAAAGCTCACTCTGCACTGTCCCATCAAACACTCCCAGGTCAAGCACAGCACAGGTTAGATACAGAGTAAAGCTCCCTCTATACTGTCCCATCAAACACTCCCAGGGGCAGGTGTAGCACGGGTTAGATACAGAGTAAAGCTCGCTCTATACTGTCCCATCAAACACTCCCAGGGCAGAAACAGCATGGGTTAGATACAGAGCAAAGCTCCCTCTATACTGTCTCATCAAACACTCCCAGGGCAGGTACAGCACGGATTAGATACAGAGTAAAGCTCCCTCTGCATTGTCCCATCAAACACTCCCAGGGCAGTGCAGCACAGGTTAGATACAGAGGAAAGCTCCCTCGACACTGTCCCATCAAACACTCCCAGGGCAGGTGCAGCACAGGTTACATACAGAGTAAAGGTCCCTTTACATTATCCCATCAAATACTCCCAGGGCAGGTACAGCACGGGTTAGATACAGAGTAAGGCTCCCTCTACACTGTCCCATCAATCACTCCCAGGGCAGGTACAGCACGGGTTAGATACAGAGTAAAGCTCCCTTTAGACTATCCCATCAAACACTCTCAGGGGAGGTACAGCATGGGTTAGATACAGAGTAAAGCTCTCTCTACACTGTCGCATCAAACACTCCCAGGGGAGGTACAGCACGGGTTAGATACAGAGTAAAGCTCCCTCTACACTGTCCCATCAAACACTTCCAGGGCAGGTACAGCACGGGTTAGATACAAAGTAAAGCTCCCTCTATAGTGTCCCATCAAACACTCCCAGGTAAGCACAGCACAGGTACGATACAGAGTAAAACTCCCTCTACATTATCCCATCTGACATTCCCAGGGCAAGTACAGCTCAGGTTCGATACAGATAAAGCTCCCTCTACAATGTCCCATCAAACACTCCCAGGGCAGGTACAGCACGGGTTAGATACAAAGTAAAGCTCCCTCTACAATGTCCCATCAAACAGTCCCAGGGCAGGTACAGCACGGGTTAGATACAGAGTAAAGCTCCCTCTAAACTGTCCCATCAAACACTCCCAGGGCAGGTACAGCACGGGTTAGATACAGAGTAAAGCTCCCTCTACACTGTCCCATCAAACACTGCCAGGGCAGGTACAGCATGGGTTACGTACAGAGTAAAGCTCCCTCTGCACTGTCCCATCAAACACTCCCAGGGCAGGTACAGCACAGGTTAGATACATCATAAACCTCCCTTTACAGTGTCCCACCAAACACTCCCATGGCAGATGCAGCACAGGTTAGATACAGAGTAACGCTCCCTCTACACGATCCCATCAAACACTCCCAGGGCAGGTACAGCAGGGGTTAGTTACAGAGTAAAGTTCCCTCGACACTGTCCGATTAAACACTCCCAGGGCAGGTACAGCAGGGGTTAGTTACAGAGTAAAGCTCCCTCTACACTATCCCACCAAACACTCCCAGGGCAGGTACAGCACGGGTTAGATACAAAGTAAAGCTCCCTCTACACTATCCCACCAAACACTCCTAGGGCAGGAACAGCATGGGTTAGATGCAGAGTAAAGCTTCCTCCACATTGTCCCATCAAACACTCCCAGGGCAGCTGCAGCACGGGTTAATTACAGAGTAAAACCCCCTCTACACTGTCCCATCAAACACTCCCAGGGCAGAAACAGCACGGGTTAGATACAGACTAATGTTCCCTCTGCATTGTCCCAATCAAACACTGCCAGGCTATGTACAGCACGGGTTAGATACAGAGTAAAGCTTACTCAACACTGTCCCATCAAACACTCCCAGGGCAGGTGCAGCACGGGTTAGATACAGAGTAAAGCTCCCTCTGCACTGTCGCATCACTCACTCCCAGGGATGGTACAGCACGGGATAGATAGAGTAAAGCTCCCTCTACACTGTCCCGTCAAACACTCCCAGGGCAGGTACAGCACGGGTTAGATACAGAGTAAATATCCCTCTGCACTGTCCCTTCAAACACTAACAGGGCAGGTACAGCATGGGTTAGATACAGAGTAAAGCTCCCTCTACACTGTCCCATCAATCACTCCCAAGGCAGGTACAGCACAGGTTAGATACAGAGGAAAGCTCCCTTTACACTATCCCATCAAATACTCCCAGGGCAGGTACAGCACGGGTTAGATACAGAGTAAGGCTCCCTCTACACTGTCCATCAATCACTCCCAGGGCAGGTACAGCACGGGTGAGATACAGAGTAAAGCTCCCTCTACACTGTCCCATCAAACACTCCTAGGGCAGGTACAGCACGGGTTAGATACAGAGTAAAGCTCCCTTTAGACTATCCCATCAAACACTCCCAGGGGAGGTACAGCATGGGTTAGATACAGAGTAAAGCTCCCTCTATACTGTCTCATCAAACAATCCCAGGGCAGGTACAGCACGGATTAGATACAGAGTAAAGCTCCCTCTGCATTGTCCCATCAAACACTCCCAGGGCAGATGCAGCACAGGTTAGATACAGAGGAAAGCTCCCTTTACACTATCCCATCAAATACTCCCAGGGCAGGTACAGCACGGGTTAGATACAGAGTAAGGCTCCCTCTACACTGTCCCATCAATCACTCCCAGGGCAGGTACAGCACGGGTGAGATACAGAGTAAAGCTCCCTCTACACTGTCCCCATCAAACACTCCCAGGGCAGGTACAGCACGGTTAGATACAGAGTAAAGCTCCCTTTAGACTATCCCATCAAACACTCCCAGGGGAGGTACAGCATGGGTTAGATACAGAGTAAAGCTCTCTCTACACTGTCGCATCAAACAGTCCCAGGGTAGGTGCAGCACGGGTTACATACAGAGTAAAGCTCCCTTTACACTATCCCGTCAAGCACTCTCAGGGCAGGTACAGCACGGGTTAGATACAGAGTAAAGCTCCCTCTACACTGTCCCATCAAACACTCCAAGGGCAGATACAGCACGGGTTAAATACAGAGTAAAGCTCCCTCTACACTGTCCCTCCAATCACTCCAGGGCAGATGCAGTACAGGTTAGATACAGTGTAAAGCTCCCCTCTAGAATGTCCCCATCACACACTTCCAGGGCAGGTACAGCACGGGTTAGAATACAAAGTAAAGCTCCCTCTATACTGTCCCATCAAACCACTCCCAGGTAAGCACAGCACAGGTACGATACAGTGTAAAACTCCTCTACATTGTCCACCAAACACTCCCAGGGCAGGTACAGCACGGGTCAGATACAAAGTAAAGCTCCCTCTACAATGGTCCCATCAAACAGTCCCAGGGCAGGTACAGCACGGGTTAGATACAAAGTAAAGCTCCCTCGAAACTGTCTCATCAAACACTCCAGGGCAGGTACAGCACGGGTTAGATACAGAGTAAAGCTCCCTCTACACTGTCCCATCAAACACTGCCAGGCAGGTACAGCATGGGTTTCGTACAGAGTAAAGCTCCCTCTGCACTGTCCCATCAAACACTCCCAGGGCAGGTACAGCACAGGTTAGATACATCATAAACCTCCCTTTACAGTGTCCCACCAAACACACTCCATGGCAGATGCAGCACAGGTTAGATACAGAGTAACGCTCCCTCTACACGATCCCATCAAACACTCCCAGGGCAGGTACAGCACGGGTTAGATACAAAGTAAAGCTCCCTCTACAATGTGCCATCAAACACTCCCAGGGCAGGTACAGCACGGGTTAGATACAAAGTTAAAGCTCCCTCTACACTATCCCATCAAACACTCCCAGGGCAGGGACAGCAGGGGTTGGTTACAGAGTAAAGCTCCCTCTACACTATCCCACCAAACACTCCTAGGGCAGGTACAGCACAGGTTAGATACAGACTAATGTCTCCCTCTGCATTGTCCCAATCAAAACACTGCCAGGCTATGTACAGCACGGGTTAGATACAGAGTAAAGCTTACTCAACACTGTCCCATCAAACACTCCCAGGGGCAGGTTGCAGCACGGGTTAGATACAGAGTAAAGCTCCCTCTGCACTGTCGCATCACTCACTCCCAGGGATGGTACAGCACGGGTTAGATACAGAGTAAAGCCCCGCTCTATACTGTCCCATCAAACACTCCCAGGCAGGAACAGCATGGGTTAGATACAGAGTAAAGCTCCCTTTACACTGTCCCATCAAACACTCCCAGGGCAGGAACAGCATGGGTTAGATACAGAGTAAAGCTCACTCTGCACTGTCCCATCAAACACTCCCAGGTCAAGCACAGCACAGGTTAGATACAGAGTAAAGCTCCCTCTATACTGTCCCATCAAACACTCCCAGGGGCAGGTGTAGCACGGGTTAGATACAGAGTAAAGCTCGCTCTATACTGTCCCATCAAACACTCCCAGGGCAGAAACAGCATGGGTTAGATACAGAGCAAAGCTCCCTCTATACTGTCTCATCAAACACTCCCAGGGCAGGTACAGCACGGATTAGATACAGAGTAAAGCTCCCTCTGCATTGTCCCATCAAACACTCCCAGGGCAGTGCAGCACAGGTTAGATACAGAGGAAAGCTCCCTCGACACTGTCCATCAAACACTCCCAGGGCAGGTGCAGCACAGGTTACATACAGAGTAAAGGTCCCTTTACATTATCCCATCAAATACTCCCAGGGCAGGTACAGCACGGGTTAGATACAGAGTAAGGCTCCCTCTACACTGTCCCATCAATCACTCCCAGGGCAGGTACAGCACGGGTGAGATACAGAGTAAAGCTCCCTCTACACTGTCGCATCAAACACTCCCAGGGCAGGTACAGCACGGGTTAGATACAGAGTAAAGCTCCCTTTAGACTATCCCATCAAACACTCTCAGGGAGGTACAGCATGGGTTAGATACAGAGTAAAGCTCTCTCTACACTGTCGCATCAAACACTCCCAGGGGAGGTACAGCACGGGTTAGATACAGAGTAAAGCTCCCTCTACACTGTCCCATCAAACACTTCCAGGGCAGGTACAGCACGGGTTAGATACAAGTAAAGCTCCCTCTATAGTGTCCCATCAAACACTCCCAGGTAAGCACAGCACAGGTACGATACAGAGTAAAACTCCCTCTACATTATCCCATCTGACATTCCCAGGGCAAGTACAGCTCAGGTTCGATACAGATAAAGCTCCCTCTACAATGTCCCATCAAACACTCCCAGGGCAGGTACAGCACGGGTTAGATACAAAGTAAAGCTCCCTCTACAATGTCCCATCAAACAGTCCCAGGGCAGGTACAGCACGGGTTAGATACAGAGTAAAGCTCCCTCTAAACTGTCCCATCAAACACTCCCAGGGCAGGTACAGCACGGGTTAGATACAGAGTAAAGCTCCCTCTACACTGTCCCATCAAACACTGCCAGGGCAGGTACAGCATGGGTTACGTACAGAGTAAAGCTCCCTCTGCACTGTCCCATCAAACACTCCCAGGGCAGGTACAGCACAGGTTAGATACATCATAAACCTCCCTTTACAGTGTCCCACCAAACACTCCCATGGCAGATGCAGCACAGGTTAGATACAGAGTAACGCTCCCTCTACACGATCCCATCAAACACTCCCAGGGCAGGTGCAGCAGGGGTTAGTTACAGAGTAAAGTTCCCTCGACACTGTCCGATTAAACACTCCCAGGGCAGGTACAGCAGGGGTTAGTTACAGAGTAAAGCTCCCTCTACACTATCCCACCAAACACTCCCAGGGCAGGTACAGCACGGGTTAGATACAAAGTAAAGCTCCCTCTACACTATCCCACCAAACACTCCTAGGGCAGGAACAGCATGGGTTAGATGCAGAGTAAAGCTTCCTCCACATTGTCCCATCAAACACTCCCAGGGCAGCTGCAGCACGGGTTAATTACAGAGTAAAACCCCCTCTACACTGTCCCATCAAACACTCCCAGGGCAGAAACAGCACGGGTTAGATACAGACTAATGTTCCCTCTGCATTGTCCCAATCAAACACTGCCAGGCTATGTACAGCACGGGTTAGATACAGAGTAAAGCTTACTCAACACTGTCCCATCAAACACTCCCAGGGCAGGTGCAGCACGGGTTAGATACAGAGTAAAGCTCCCTCTGCACTGTCGCATCACTCACTCCCAGGGATGGTACAGCACGGGATAGATAGAGTAAAGCTCCCTCTACACTGTCCCGTCAAACACTCCCAGGGCAGGTACAGCACGGGTTAGATACAGAGTAAATATCCCTCTGCACTGTCCCTTCAAACACTAACAGGGCAGGTACAGCATGGGTTAGATAAAGAGTAAAGCTCCCTCTACACTGTCCCATCAATCACTCCCAAGGCAGGTACAGCACAGGTTAGATACAGAGGAAAGCTCCCTTTACACTATCCCATCAAATACTCCCAGGGCAGGTACAGCACGGGTTAGATACAGAGTAAGGCTCCCTCTACACTGTCCCATCAATCACTCCCAGGGCAGGTACAGCACGGGTGAGATACAGAGTAAAGCTCCCTCTACACTGTCCCATCAAACACTCCCAGGGCAGGTACAGCACGGGTTAGATACAGAGTAAAGCTCCCTTTAGACTATCCCATCAAACACTCCCAGGGGAGGTACAGCATGGGTTAGATACAGAGTAAAGCTCCCTCTATACTGTCTCATCAAACAATCCCAGGGCAGGTACAGCACGGATTAGATACAGAGTAAAGCTCCCTCTGCATTGTCCCATCAAACACTCCCAGGGCAGATGCAGCACAGGTTAGATACAGAGGAAAGCTCCCTTTACACTATCCCATCAAATACTCCCAGGGCAGGTACAGCACGGGTTAGATACAGAGTAAGGCTCCCTCTACACTGTCCCATCAATCACTCCCAGGGCAGGTACAGCACGGGTGAGATACAGAGTAAAGCTCCCTCTACACTGTCCCATCAAACACTCCCAGGGCAGGTACAGCACGGGTTAGATACAGAGTAAAGCTCCCTTTAGACTATCCCATCAAACACTCCCAGGGGAGGTACAGCATGGGTTAGATACAGAGTAAAGCTCTCTCTACACTGTCGCATCAAACAGTCCCAGGGTAGGTGCAGCACGGGTTACATACAGAGTAAAGCTCCATTTACACTAACCCGTCAAGCACTCTCAGGGCAGGTACGGCACGGGTTAGATACAGAGTAAAGCTCCCTCTACACTGCCCCATCAAACACTCCAAGGGCAGATACAGCACGGGTTAAATACAGAGTAAAGCTCCCTCTACACTGTCCCTCCAAACACTCCCAGGGCAGATGCAGTACAGGTTAGATACAGTGTAAAGCTCCCTCTAGAATGTCCCCATCACACACTTCCAGGGCAGGTACAGCACGGGTTAGATACAAAGTAAAGCTCCCTCTATACTGTCCCATCAAACACTCCCAGGTAAGCACAGCACAGGTACGATACAGTGTAAAACTCCCTCTACATTGTCCCACCAAACACTCCCAGGGCAGGTACAGCACGGGTCAGATACAAAGTAAAGCTCCCTCTACAATGTCCCATCAAACAGTCCCAGGGCAGGTACAGCACGGGTTAGATACAAAGTAAAGCTCCCTCGAAACTGTCTCATCAAACACTCCCAGGGCAGGTACAGCACGGGTTAGATACAGAGTAAAGCTCCCTCTACACTGTCCCATCAAACACTGCCAGGGCAGGTACAGCATGGGTTTCGTACAGAGTAAAGCTCCCTCTGCACTGTCCCATCAAACACTCCCAGGGCAGGTACAGCACAGGTTAGATACATCATAAACCTCCCTTTACAGTGTCCCACCAAACACTCCCATGGCAGATGCAGCACAGGTTAGATACAGAGTAACGCTCCCTCTACACGATCCCATCAAACACTCCCAGGGCAGGTACAGCACGGGTTAGATACAAAGTAAAGCTCCCTCTACAATGTGCCATCAAACACTCCCAGGGCAGGTACAGCACGGGTTAGATACAAAGTAAAGCTCCCTCTACACTATCCCATCAAACACTCCCAGGGCAGGGACAGCAGGGGTTGGTTACAGAGTAAAGCTCCCTCTACACTATCCCACCAAACACTCCTAGGGCAGGTACAGCACAGGTTAGATACAGACTAATGTTCCCTCTGCATTGTCCCAATCAAACACTGCCAGGCTATGTACAGCACGGGTTAGATACAGAGTAAAGCTTACTCAACACTGTCCCATCAAACACTCCCAGGGCAGGAACAGCATGGGTTAGATACAGAGTAAAGCTCACTCTGCACTGTCCCATCAAACACTCCCAGGTCAAGCACAGCACAGGTTAGATACAGAGTAAAGCTCCCTCTATACTGTCCCATCAAACACTCCCAGGGGCAGGTGTAGCACGGATTAGATACAGAGTAAAGCTCCCTCTGCATTGTCCCATCAAACACTCCCAGGGCAGTGCAGCACAGGTTAGATACAGAGGAAAGCTCCCTCGACACTGTCCCATCAAACACTCCCAGGGCAGGTGCAGCACAGGTTACATACAGAGTAAAGGTCCCTTTACACTATCCCATCAAATACTCCCAGGGCAGGTACAGCACGGGTTAGATACAGAGTAAGGCTCCCTCTACACTGTCCCATCAATCACTCCCAGGGCAGGTACAGCACGGGTGAGATACAGAGTAAAGCTCCCTCTACACTGTCCCATCAAACACTCCCAGGGCAGGTACAGCACGGGTTAGATACAGAGTAAAGCTCCCTTTAGACTATCCCATCAAACACTCTCAGGGGAGGTACAGCATGGGTTAGATACAGAGTAAAGCTCTCTCTACACTGTCGCATCAAACACTCCCAGGGGAGGTACAGCACGGGTTAGATACAGAGTAAAGCTCCCTCTACACTGTCCCATCAAACACTCCCAGGTAAGCACAGCACAGGTACGATACAGAGTAAAACTCCCTCTACATTATCCCATCTGACATTCCCAGGGCAAGTACAGCTCAGGTTCGATACAGATAAAGCTCCCTCTACAATGTCCCATCAAACACTCCCAGGGCAGGTACAGCACGGGTCAGATACAAAGTAAAGCTCCCTCTACAATGTCCCATCAAACAGTCCCAGGGCAGGTACAGCACGGGTTAGATACAGAGTAAAGCTCCCTCTAAACTGTCCCATCAAACACTCCCAGGGCAGGTACAGCACGGGTTAGATACAGAGTAAAGCTCCCTCTACACTGTCCCATCAAACACTGCCAGGGCAGGTACAGCATGGGTTACGTACAGAGTAAAGCTCCCTCTGCACTGTCCCATCAAACACTCCCAGGGCAGGTACAGCACAGGTTAGATACATCATAAACCTCCCTTTACAGTGTCCCACCAAACACTCCCATGGCAGATGCAGCACAGGTTAGATACAGAGTAACGCTCCCTCTACACGATCCCATCAAACACTCCCAGGGCAGGTGCAGCAGGGGTTAGTTACAGAGTAAAGTTCCCTCGACACTGTCCGATTAAACACTCCCAGGGCAGGTACAGCAGGGGTTAGTTACAGAGTAAAGCTCCCTCTACACTATCCCACCAAACACTCCCAGGGCAAGTACAGCACGGGTTAGATACAAAGTAAAGCTCCCTCTACACTATCCCACCAAACACTCCTAGGGCAGGAACAGCATGGGTTAGATGCAGAGTAAAGCTTCCTCCACATTGTCCCATCAAACACTCCCAGGGCAGCTGCAGCACGGGTTAATTACAGAGTAAAACCCCCTCTACACTGTCCCATCAAACACTCCCAGGGCAGAAACAGCACGGGTTAGATACAGACTAATGTTCCCTCTGCATTGTCCCAATCAAACACTGCCAGGCTATGTACAGCACGGGTTAGATACAGAGTAAAGCTTACTCAACACTGTCCCATCAAACACTCCCAGGGCAGGTGCAGCACGGGTTAGATACAGAGTAAAGCTCCCTCTGCACTGTCGCATCACTCACTCCCAGGGATGGTACAGCACGGGATAGATAGAGTAAAGCTCCCTCTACACTGTCCCGTCAAACACTCCCAGGGCAGGTACAGCACGGGTTAGATACAGAGTAAATATCCCTCTGCACTGTCCCTTCAAACACTAACAGGGCAGGTACAGCATGGGTTAGATACAGAGTAAAGCCCCCTCTACACTGTCCCATCAATCACTCCCAGGGCAGGTACATTACGGGTTAGATACAGAGTAAAGCCCCCTCTACACTGTCCCATCAAACACTCCCAAGGCAGGTACAGCACGGGTTAGATACAGAGTAAAGCTCCCTGTATATTGTCGCATCAAACCCTCCCAGGGCAGGTACAGCACGGGTAACATACAGAGTAACGCTCGTTTGATACTTTCCCATCAAACACTCCCAGGGCAGGTACAGAACGGGTTAGATACAGAGTAAAGCACCCACAACACTGTCCCACCAAACACTCCCAGGGCAGGGACAGCACATGTTAGATACAGACTAATGTTCCCTCTGCATTGTCCCAATCAAACACTGCCAGGCTATATACAGCACGGGTTAGATACACAGTAAAGCTTACTCAACACTGTCCCATCAAACACTCCCAAGGCAGGTGCAGCACGGGTTAGATACAGAGTAAAGCTCCCTCTATACTGTCCCATCCAACAGTCCCAGGGCAGTAACAGCACGGGTTAGATACAGAGCAAAACTGTCTCTACACTGTCCCATCAAACACTCCCAGGGCAGGTACAGCACGGGTTAGATACAGAGTAATGTTCCCTCTGCACTGTCCCTTCAAACACTAACAGGGCAGGTACAGCACGGGTTAGATACAGAGTAAAGCTCCCTCTACACTGTCCCATCAATCACTCCCAGGGTAGGTACAGCACGGGTTAGATACAGCGTAAGGCTCCCTCTACACTGTCCCATCAAACACTCCCAGGGCAGGAACAGCATGGGTTAGATACAGAGTAAAGCCGCCTCTACAGTGTCCCATCAAACACTCCTGGGGCAGGTATAGCACGGGTTAGATACAGAGTATAGCTCGCTCTATACTGTCCTATCAAACAGTCCTAGAGCAGGTACAGCACGGGTTACATACAGAGTAAAGCTCGCTCTATACTGTCCCATCAAACACTCCCAGGGCAGGTACAGCACGGGTTAGATACAGCGTAAAGCCTCCTCGACACTGTCCCATCAAACACTCCCAGGCCAGGAACAGCATGGGTTAGATACAGCGAAAAGCTCCTGCTACGCTGTCCCATCAAACACTCCTGGGGCAGGTGTAGCACGGGTTAGATACAAAGTAAAGTTCCCTCTACACTGTCCCATCAAACACTCCCATGGCAGGTACAGCACGCGTAACATACAGAGTAACGCTCGTTCGATACTTTCCCATCAAACACTCCCAGGGCAGGTACAGCACGGGTTAGATACACAGTAAAGCCCCCTCTACACTGTCCCCTCAAACACTCCCAAGGCAGGTACAGCACGGGTTAGATACACAGTAAAGCCCCCTCTACACTGTCCCCTCAAACACTCCCAAGGCAGGTACAGCACGGGTTAGATACAGAGTAAAGCTCCCTGTACATTGTTGCATCAAACACTCCCAGGGCAGGTACAGCACGGGTTAGCTACAGAGCAAAGGTCCCTCTACACTGTCCCATCAAACACTCCCAGAGTAGGTACAGCACGGGTTAGATACAGATTAAAGCTCCCTCTACGCTTTCCCATCAAACACTCCCAGGGCAGGTACAGCACGGGTTAGATACAGACTAATGTTCCCTCTGCACTGTCTCAATCAAACACTGCCAGGGTATGTACAGCACGGGTTAGATACAGAGTAAAGCTCCCTCCACACTGTCCCATCAAACACTTTCAGGGAGCTTCAGCACGGGTCAGATACAGAGTAAAGCTGTCTCTACACTGTACCATCAAACACTCCCATGGCAGGTACAGCACGGGTTAGATACAGAGTAAAGCTCCCTCTACACTGTCCCATCAAACACTCCCAGGGCAGGTACAGCACGGATTAGATACAGAGCAAAGCTCACTCTACACTGTCCCATCAATCACTCCCAGGGCAGGAACAGCACGGGTTAGATACAGAGTAAAGCTCCCTCTACACTGTCCCATCAAACACTCCCAGGGCAGGTACAGCACGGGTTCGATACAGCGTAAAGCTCCCTCTACACTGTCCCATCAAACACTCCCAGGACAGGAACAGCACGGGTTAGATACAGAGTAAAGCTCCCTGTACACTGTCCCATCAAACACACCCAGGACAGGTACAGCACGGGTTAGATACAGAGTAAAGCTCCCTCTACACTGTCCCATCAAACACTCCCAGGACAGGAACAGCACGGGTTAGATACAGAGTAAAGCTCCCTGTACACTGTCCCATCAAACACTCCCAGGGCAGGTACAGCACGGGTTCGATACAGCGTAAAGCTCCCTCTACACTGTCCCATCAAACACTCCCAGGACAGGAACAGCACGGGTTCGATACAGAGTAAAGCTCCCTGTACACTGTCCCATCAAACACACCCAGGACAGGTACAGCACGGGTTAGATACAGAGTAAAGCTCCCTCTGCACTGTCCCATCAAACACTGCCAGCCCATAATGAGCAGGGCTCAGGGAGGTTGGTTGCTAGGCACTGCAGTGATGTCATAAAGCAGGGCCATACACCCCACCTGTTCATACTGAGAATCCCCGGGCAAGGCCCAAGGCTCAGAGTGTGGACACACTCCGGGGAAAAGAGGAGGAGAGCGGGGACACCCTGTCTCAAAACACACCCCACCTGTTCATACTGAGAATCCCCGGGCAAGGCCCAGAGTGTGGACACACCCCAGGGAAAAGAGGAGGAGAGCGGGGACACCCTGTCTCAAAACACACACCACCTGTTCATACTGAGAATCCCCGGGCAAGGCCCAAGGCCCAGAGTGTGGAACACACCCCGGGGGAAAAGAGGAGGAGAGCAGGGACACCCTGTATCAAAACACACCCCACCTGTTCATACTGAGAATCCCCGGGCAAGGCCCAAGGCCCAGTGTGTGGACACACCCCGGGGGAAAAGAGGAGGAGAGAAGGGGAGGAATAGGGACTGAGGGACACCAAGCTTCAGTTTTAGAGCCTGGAGACTTCAGGAGGGAAGACTGAGTTCAGTAGTTTTCGGATCCAGGGAGAGAACAAGGAGCAGATGGGGAGACTGGTGTGGATTCCAGCACAGTGAGGATGTAGGGGGAGGGAGATTGTGTCAGTCCGTGTATTAGGGGTGTAGGAGGGACAAGAGAGGAAAGGTCAGAGGAGCAATTACTGCAGCAGTGTCCATGAATAGTGAGAGAGAGAGAAGGTGGGGGTTAGAGTGGACCCTGGGCAGTCTGTTAAACTGTCTGTTTGCTGTGACTACACAGGATTACACAGGATATACGGCACAGAAACAGGCCATTCGGCCCAACCAGTCCATGCCGGCATTTATGCTCCACTCGAGCCTCCTCCCGTCTTTCCCCATCTAACTCTATCAGCATAACCCTCTATTCCCTTCTCCCTCATATGCTTGTCTAGCCTCCCCTTAAATGCATCTATACTATTCGCATCAACCACTCCCTGTGGTAGCGAGTTCCACATTCTCCCCACTCTCTGGGTAAAGAAGTTTCTCCTGAATTCCCTATTGGATTTCTTGGTGACTATCTTATATTGATGGCCTCTAGTTATGCTCTTCCCCACAAGTGGAAACACTCTCTCTGTATCTACTCTATCAAAACCTTTCATCATTTTAAAGACCTCTATTAGGTCACCCCTCAGCCTTCTTTTTTCAAGAGAAAAGAGACCCAGCCTGTCCATCCTTTCCTGACAGGTATACCCTCTCATTTCTGGTATCATCCTTGTAAATCTTCTCTGCACCCTCTCCAGTGCCTCTATATCCTTTTTATAATATGGTGACCAGAATTGTACGCAGTGCTCCAAGTGTGGTCTAACCAAGGTTCGATACAAGTTTAGCATAACTTCACTACTTTTCCAATCTATAACAATTCAATTCTGTAACAATCGATCCCAATAATTTAACCCAATAGGTTAAAGTCTTAAGTCCAATTCGGTCAGCACGCTGCGACATTCGATGTCTGCAGATAACGGGAGATAAATTCTTAAAACTGCTGGATCTCTTGCTCTGTCATCAACCTCTTATCAAACTGGAGCTGGCATTGCCTAATATGGTCGTCTCTGGCTACTGCACAGTCCAGAGACACAAGTCTGCATTTTCTTCAACACACATCAACAACGTTAGAAGCAGGT
The DNA here is from genome assembly GCA_030390025.1 of Squalus acanthias. Taxonomy (NCBI): domain Eukaryota; kingdom Metazoa; phylum Chordata; class Chondrichthyes; order Squaliformes; family Squalidae; genus Squalus; species Squalus acanthias. The sequence goes on from JASTWF010002281.1 coordinate 19,364, forward strand.
AAAAACACTGTGGCCTTCCTGGGGCAGCACAAACCACTAGTCTCCAGACTTTTCTTATCCCAACATCTTTCTGATCGAAACATTCTATGATGAAAATATCCAAGGCCAGTTGGTTGCAAACACCAGCTGTTGCTCAGTGAAATCTCTCTCTCTCTCTAATGATACCGACCACATTTCCCCCGATATCGAATGAACTAAACATGAACACCTTTCAGAAGCTGAATTAACCGAGGTCCATATGCCAACACCCCTCTCATCTTCCATTCACTTCAATTGAAAGGAAACCGACAGATTGGACCAGTCAGGATTTGAAAGATATTTACAACAGATTCTAGATGTTCTTAGAGTTGGGATCTTTCTCTATTCTGTCCACTCGAGGAGTTAGATAACAGACTTTCTCCTGTGAATATAGAGCTGGGGTATTGGGCCGTGATGTGTTCACTTGTTCATCTTGTTGGCTCTAAACCTTTGCCAATTATTTGATGTGATCTGTTTACTTGTACGTATTTTTTTTAAATACACTTGCTGAGTGGATTCAAATTTAAATTGAAAGCAGGTTTGCAGGCGTGATGCTCTATTCACACATCGAAGGTGAGAGAGATGCTGTGGGACACACGCTAAGTCCAGTAGCTGAAAGTGATTAACAGACTGGGTTTTGTGTTTAGTGATCCCGGGCGTGTTACCGGGACCTTCCCTGGATACCAAGGCTAGGAGAGGCACTCTGGAAGGTATGGGGAGCTGGGACTTGTCCATGAGAGTAACCGAAGGTACGAGAACTGAAATAATCTCGAGTTAGAAAGGAGAAAAGGCCCAAAAATGGAGCAGTTGGTAACAGGACATCAATTAGTCTCCTCTTATCTTGGAGACATCAAATATCGACACACTGTTTTATTTGAAATATCAAAATATTAAACTCCAGCCCAGTTATAGGACTTATTAACATCAGCAGGAACAAACTCCAACTGTCAGAATGAACACGATTCAGTCCTGGATGTGATTAACAGCAGCAATAACATCAGAATCCAACCCCTGCAGTCACTTGTGAACTTGCTGGTGTCTCAGCAGGTGGGATGATCGAGTGAATCCCTTTCCACACAAGGAGCAGGTGAACGGCCTCTCCCCAGTGTGAACTCGCTGGTGTGTCAGCAGGTGGGATGAATCAGGGAATCCCTTCCCACACACGGAGCAGGTGAACGGCCTCTCCTCAGTGTGAACTCGCTGGTGAGTCAGTAGGTGGGATGACCGAGTGAATCCCTTCCCACACACGGAGCAGGTGAACGGCCTTTCCCCAGTGTGAACTTGCTGGTGTATCAGTAGGTGGGATGAATTAGCGAATCCCTTCCCACACACGGAGCAGGTGAATGGCCTCTCCCCAGTGTGAACTCGCTGGTGTGTCAGTAGGTGGGATGAATTAGCGAATCCCTTCCCACACACGGAGCAGGTGAACGGTCTCTCCCCAGTATGAGCTCGCTGGTGTCTCAGAAGGTGGGCGGAATTAGTGAATCCCTTCCCACACTCAGAGCAGAAGAATGGCCTCTCCCCGGTGTGACTGCGCCGATGAATTTCCAGCTGGGACGGGGAAATGAATCCTTTCTCAGTCCCCACATTTCCACGGTTTCTCCGTAGTGCGGGTGTCCTTGTGTCTCTCCAGGTTGGACGATCAGTTGAAGCCTCGTCCACACACAGAACACGTGTATGGTTTCTCCCCGCTGTGAACGGTGCGATGTTTTTTCAGGCTGTGTAACTGGGTAAAGCTCTTTCCACAGGCAGTGCACTGGAACACTCTCACTCGGGTGTGTGTGTCTCGGTGCTTTTCCAGTCACACTGATGTTTGAAATCTTTTCCCACAGGCAGAACAGACAAACATTTCTCCTTCCACATTCAAAGGCCGATGATATTCAGGTCCTGATGAATCGAGTGACTCCGTCAGATCTTGACGTGATGTTTGGTTTGAGTTCCCCGTCTGCAAATCCTCCCCTTCTAATACCCTGTAAAAGGAGTTTACAAAACTCATCACTGTAAGTACATGACAGAAATTCAGAACAGACAATTCTAGTTTCCATGGAACATTCTTTCCTCTCTTGTTCCTCTAAAGCTGTAAATCCCCGTCCCACACATTGTCTCTGCTCCCTGTGTTAAAATCCAAACACCTCGCATGGCTCAAGGCTGTTTGTCCTCCTCTCCCTGTTTTCACCACCAACTCTGGCTGGGTTCAGTTCTACATTCACTGGTTCCCCTCCCTCTCCTCCTCTGGAGGTGCTGACTCTGGCTGGGTTCAGTTCTACATTCACTGGTTCCCCTCCCTCTCCTCCCCTGAAGGTGCTGACTCTGGCTGGGTTCAGTTCTGCACTCACTGGTTCCCCTCCCTCTCCTCCCCTGAAGGTGCTGACTCTGGCTGGGTTCAGTTCTATACTCACTGGTTCCCCTCCCTCTCCTGCCCTGAAGGTGCTGACTCTGGCTGGGTTCAGTTCTACACTCACTGGTTCCTCTCCCTCTCCTCCCCTGAAGGTGCTGACTCTGGCTGGGTTCAGTTCACTCACTGGGACCCTGAAGCCCCGCCCACTATTGGTCCCTTTACAAAGATGGCGGCGCATGCGCTGTACTGCTCGATGAAACAAGAGGGAGACGTAAAACCTCAGCCTTTCTTTATAAAGATGGCCGCCGTTAACCTGGGCCTTTTCCCGGGAAAAAGCCTCGGAGCTGCAAACGGGGAACCTGTAGGTTCTCATTCGGGGCTTGCGGCCCACACCAGGTGTTTATGAAGCCCACCCACCGGGTACATTACCTCCCTGCGCCCCCTGATTCGTAATCGGCGCAAAAATCGCGACCCCGACCTTTCAGCGCTTCCGCACTCGCCTGGCTCTGATCACAGTGACACTGCGCATGCTCCAAATATAGGCAGGCACTGCGCCTGCGCACTGGGCTCCTCCAGAGTGAATAGGGCACATTCTCCCCCGCGGGGCATGCTGGGGAACATTGAAAGCCCCAATTCGTGAATGGAGAATGAGTTTCTGTGATCCGAGTGAGAGAAAATTCATCAATAATTCACACAGAAACCCAAGTGCACGGACATTCTGCCATGGTTCAGTCCTGGATGTGATTAATAAGAACATAAGAACATAAGAAATAGGAGCAGGAGTAGGCCAATCGGCCCCTCGAGCCTGCTCCGCCATTCAATAAGATCATGGCTGATCTGATCCTAACCGCCAATCTACTATCTATCACAGAACCATCTCCTGCATCTAACAGAATTGCACACACGAAATAGGAGCAGAATCAGGCTACACGGTCCCTGGGCCCGCTCCACTACCCACAGGGCCATGACCGATCCGAACCTAGACTCATGTCCAAATTCCTGCCCGCTCCCCGTAACCCTTAATGCCCTTTACTTCTAGGAAACTGTCTATTTCTGTTTTAAATTTAATTAATGTTGTAGCTTCTACAGCTTTTTGTGGCAGCATATTCCATGGACCTACCACCCTCTGAGTGAAGTAGTTCCTCCTCATCTCAGTTTTGAAAGAGCAGCCCCTTATTCTAAGACTATGTCCCCTAGTTCTAGTCTCACCCGTCATCGGGAACATCCTCCCCGCATCCACCCGATCCAACCCCTTCACAATCTTATATGTTTCAATAAGATCGCCTCTCATTCTTCTGAACTCCAATGAGTAGAGTCCCAATCTACCCAACCTCTCCATAACAGAATCCAAACCCCTGCAGTCACATGTGAACTCACTGGAGTCTCAGCAGGTGGGGTGAATTTCTTCCCACACACAGGATATTGAAACAGCCTCTCTCCAGTATCAATGCGCTGATCGTGCATCAGCTGCTTTGAACTTTGAAAGCTTTTCTCACAGTCAGAGTATTTAAAGCAACTGTTCTCCATGTGGACACTCTGGAGTGTCAACAGTTGGGACAACGGAGTGAATCCCTTCCCACACATGACGTATCTAAACGGTCTCTCTCCGGTGTGACTGTGCTGGTGTGTCAGTAAATGGGATGATCGATTGAATCCCTTTCCACATACAGACCACTGAACGGATTCTCCCCTTTATGAACATGTTCGTGTGCTAATAGGTGAGATGAGTGAGTGAATCTCTTTCCACACTTAGCTGGTGAACGGCCTCTCCCTGGTGTGACTGTATCCATGAGTTTCCACCTCAGACAATCAACTCCATTCATTCCCACAGTCCCCACATTTACACTGTTGATTCAGGTGGGCGCACGAGTCTCACAGGCTAGATGATTGGTTGAAGGTGGGTTCGTGCCACTCAAGTGCCAGGCAATGACTATCTCCAACAAGCGAGAGTCTAACCACCACCCAACATTCAACGGCATTGCCATCACCGAATCCCCCACCATCAACATCCTGGGGCTTACCATTGACCAGAAACTTAACTGGACCAGCCACATAAATACTGTGGCAACAAGAGCAGGTCAGAGGCTAGGTATTCTGCGGTGAGTGTCTCACCTCCTGACTCCCCAAAGCCTTTCCACCATCTACAAGGCACAAGTAAGGAGTGTGATGGAATACTCTCCACTTGCCTGGATGAGTGCAGCTCCAACAACACTCAAGCAGCTCGACACCATCCAGGACAATGCAGCCCGCTACATTGGCACCCCATCCACCACATTAAACATTCACTCCCTCCACCACCAGCGTACCATGGCTGCAGTGTGTACCATCTACAAGATGCACTGCAGCAACTCACCAAGGCTTCTTTGCAGCACCTCCCAAACCCGCGACCTCTTCCAACTAGAAGGACAATGGCAGCAAGTGCATGGGAACACCACCACCTCCAAGTTCCCCTCCAAGTCACACACCATCCTGACTGAGAAGAATATTGCCGATCCTTCATCGCCGCTGGGTCAAAATCCTGGAACTCCCTCCCTCACAGCACTGTGGGAGTACCTTCACCATGCGGACAGCAGCGGTTCAAGAAGGCGGCTCACCACCACCTTCTCAACGGCAATTAGGGATGGGCAATAAATGTTGGCCTTGCCAGCGATGCCCACATCCCATAAACAAATTTTAAAAAATACACAGAACACGTGTCCTGTTTCTCCTCACTGTGATTGGTGTTTTTTCCTTCTATAGCCAAAGGCCGATGATATTCAGGTCCTGATGAAACTGGTCAATCTGTCAGATCTTGAGGCGATATTTTGTTTGAGTTTCCATCAGCAGATCCTCCCCTATTGACACTCTGAAATGGGGTTTATAAATGTTGTTACTTTAAGTGCAGGATAGAATGTCAGAACAGACAATTCTAGTTCCTATAGAACGTTCTGTCCTCTCCTGCCCCTCCAAAGCTGTAAATTCCCCATTCTACAAACTCTGCCTCCATCCTTACTGTCTAAAATCAACATTCCTTGCACTGGCTGGGATTTTGTTTCTCCCCTTCTCTCCAGAAGGCGCTGAATCTGGCTGGGTGCAATTCCACAGACATTAGTTAACCTCTACTGCCTCACCGCCAGCCGACTCAGTGAGTGTCAGCAGGATTTCCACTGTGGTAGGCATCACAGCCGAGTCCAATCCTGCCCTCAATTGACATCCATACACTTCCCAGTTGATGTGACTGGATCTCCATACACTTCCCAGTTGATGTGACTGGATCTCCATCAAGAGCAGAGGCAGTGGCTGATTTTTACTCTTATTTAGCCCAGTGGTGCTGAGGCCAATTATGGCCCCTGAACTGTTGCCGTGGCTGAGATCAACTAACAGCCCAGATCAAGGACTGCACTTTGGACCTTCCCAGTCAGTCATGCAAAGTGTTTTAAAGTGGTGGAGCGGGGTGAATGTGGAGGTGGGAAGGGTTAGAAGAGAAAATTTTGAAAGAAATGTTACTCCACCTTTAAAGGAAACCTTCATCACACTGCAAAATTCTGAAGTCTTTCCAAATTAAATAAGCAATGGATCATCAAAAATAGTGAGTCATTTTAGAAAGGCTCAAGTCACAGAAACAGACAGGTTTGACACTCTGACACCAAATGCGGGGACGACTTACATTGTGACACCAAATCCAGGGAGTATTTGCACCGTGACACCAATTCCAGGGCCAACTTACAATGCGACACTAAATCCAGGGATCACTTACACTGTGGCTCCAAATCCAAGCACCACTTACAATGAGACACGAAATCCAGGGACCACTAACACTGAGACACCAAATCCAGGGACCACTTAGTGTGACATGAAATCCAGGGACCACTTACACCCAGACACCAAATCCAGGGACCACTTACACTGTTACACCAATTCCAGGGAGCACTTACACTGTGACACTAGATCCAGGGACCACTTACTGTGTGACACCAAATCCAAAGACCACTTAAAGTGAGACACCAAATCCAGGGACCACTTACATTGTGACACCAAATGTGGGGACCACTTACACTGTGACACTCAATCCAGGGAATATTTGCACTGTGACACCAATTCCAGGGACCACTTACACTGATACACCAAATCCAGGGCCGACTTACAGTGTGACATGAAATCCAGGGACCACTTACATCGAGACATTAAATCCAGTGACCACTTACAACTTGACACCAAATCCAGGGACCCCTTACACTGTTGCACCAATTTCAGGGAGCACTTACATTGTGACACCAAATCCAAGGACAACTTACACTCTGACACCAAATGCGGGGACACCTTACATTGTGACACCAAATCCAGGGAGTATTTGCACTGTGACACCAATTCCAGGGCCCACTTACAATGCGACACCAAATCTGGGGACCACTTTCTCTGAGACACCAAATCGAGAGACCACTTACACTCTGACACCAAATCCAGGGAACACTTACACTGATACACCAAATCCAGAGCCCACTTACACTGCGATACTGAATCCAGGGATCATTTACACTGAGTCTATAAATGGGAATCAGAGAGCCTCTGTATGGGGACTGGTCATGGTGGTGAAACCAGCTCCAGTGAGGGCAGGTAATGGATGGTGGAATCAGATGGCGACTGGTGGGGCCTGGTGACAGGTTATTGTCAGAAGACCTTTTCAGGCAGGCCAAAGATTGGATGTAAGCAGCACAACACCTGGATCTGCCTGTTCTTGTCCCAAAATCTAATGACCCTGATGTCTTTTTCTGTGTCAAATGTAGAGATGTGAAAGAAGAGAGGAAATCAGGCTCGGGCCAGAAAGAAGGTTCCTTGAATGAACAATTCATGAGGCTGTTTTCTGACTCATCTGCGTGAGGTTAAAACACCATGAAATGAAAGAGAACATGTCTAGTGACACTGGCGTTGTCAATAGTGGTTTCTATCCCTAATCACTATCTCATAAGCCTAACATCCTAACCTGAACCCCAGCCCATAAACCCAAATGAAGGATTATTGACAGGGTTCAATGGAGGAGCTAAAGACCTGATAAAGGAAGTATTAGAAAAAATTATCTCAATTAAGAAATAGTGCAAGTTATGTTAATAACAAGAGATTGAATCAAAAAGACCATCAAAATCAGCAATGACAATTACAAAGATCAGAACATTTCAAAGGCGATCACATGCAATATGTGTGGAGGAGTTTTTACTAAATCGGATCCAAAAAGGGTTAAATGATACAGAAAATAACGGATTGCAAATCTTATACAAGATCGTTCTATAAAGGGTGGTTCAAAGGAATTTCAGATGAGTGTACACTTTTTAAGCAACCCATAAACAAATAAACTGTAACTTAACAAAAATACATTAAATTAAACTTAATAAATTAAATTAAAATTTGGTTGCCGGGGGTGATGATGCACTTTAGTCCCTGCGGTGCCCACCGGTCGCGGACACCGCATGCTCCATCTCCAGGGCCACCCGGGCGCAAACGTGGCCGAACGACCCCCTCAATCGCCGGCTGGCTGGACCAGTTGATGGCCTTTTTGGCCAGGCCCAGGAGCAGTCCTATGAGGAGGTCTTCTGATCTGCCCGCTCCCCTCCGCACCGGGAGAGTCAGATGAGTGTACTCTTTTATTGGGGTGATTAAACAAAATTGACTGTAAATTAATAAAACTTTAAAGGAACCTGAACAAATTAAATTCAAATTTGGTTGGCCGGGGTGATGATGCACTCCAGTCCCCGCAGCGCCCACCGGTCGCGGAAGGCCTCAAGGGTGCCGGCCGACACCACGTGCTCCATCTCCAGGGCCACCCGGGCGCGAACATGGCCGCGGAAGAGAGGCAGGCAATTGGGCCGAACGCGCCCCTCGACCGCTCGCTGCCTGGACCAGTTGATGGCTTTTTTGGCCAGGCCCAGGAGCAGTCCTACGAAGAGGTCCTCCGATCTGCCCGCTCCCCTCCACACCGGGAGAGTCAGATGAGTGTACAGTAAGACACTGCAGTTCAGTCTCTGACACCCACAAGCCATGTACTCAAACGGAACAAGCTTGGGATTTGATGTGTTGGAGTATGAACTAGGTGAGAAGTGATATAAGTTAGAGTAAGAAAGGGCCCAAAAATAGAACAGTCTGTAACAACATCAATTCGTCTCCTCTGATCAACTATTCGACCGACTGTCAGTTTGAAACACAGCTGATGTATTCAATATTTATACAGAATATTAATCTCCAGCCCAGGTATAGGGGTTATTAAGATCAGCAGAAACACACTCTAACTGCCAGAATGAACATTGTTCAGTGCTCAATGCAATCCTTCTAAATTCTATTCTTTTCACGAATGTGGCCTTTCAATGGCGGGGCCTTTACCCAGCATTCCGCGCGGGGGAGACAGTGCCGCACCCGGACTACAGGAGCCCAGTGCGCATGCACGGGACCGCCTGGGGTTGGAGCATGCGCGGTGCGCGTATTTGGCCAGATGGACATTGCGGACCAGTTCCGGTTAATCGGAGAGATGCGGCCCGACGGAGCGGAGTAATGGACCGGAAAGTGGGCGGGGAGGCTTCATAAACAACTGGTGCAGCCCGCAAGCCCCGAATAATAACCTGAAGGTCCCGCGTTTGCAGCTTCGGGGCTTCACCCAGTCACAGGCCCAGGACAACGGCCGCCATCTTGATTCAGTGAGTAGCAAAGCGCATGCGCGGTCATCTTGGGCAGGAACAAAGAGTGGGCGGGGCCTCAGTGTCTGTTCCCAACCGGGTCCTAGTGCCCGGTGTTAGTAAATCATTGACTCAGTTATTTGATTCAGACTCTCCACACTTCGGATTTCTCACCATCTCTCCTGAAGGTGCTGATAAAAGCAGAATATACGGTTAACATCCCACACAGTTGTAACAGAAGAGCCTCAGAGCTGGGCTCCCCATGTACAGTCCCAGGGTTAGAATCCCCATGTACAGTCCCAGGGTTAGAATCCCCATGTACAGTCCCAGGGTTAGAATCCCCATGTACAGTCCCAGGGTTAGAATCTCCATGTACAATCCCAGGGTTGGAATCCCTCAGCAACACCGAGTGCGGGTCTCAGGCCCCGAGTCAGAGCCGGCGCACGTGCGGCCAGGGCCCCAGCACCATTAACCCCAGGGTGCAGCGCCTCCCCCAGACAAGAAACACAACAACTTGCATTGACACAGCAGAGGGAGCAATTCAGAGCCGGTTAGCATCAGGGTGGGAGGTGGATGTGGAACTCAGTCCCTGGACTCCTGGGTAGGGCTTTTTTGTTGCATCAGTTTGAGCTGGAGTGGAGAGGGGGGAGAAGCTGCTGGGTTTAACCCCCAGTACTTCTGAGCCCAGTCGGACCCAACAATTTCCAATGTGGGACTGTGAAGGGAGCTGGATTCTAGGGGAGATTAAGTTGCTAAACAGACACTGTCCGTACAGTGTAAAAGATTATCATTTTAGCAACAAGTGTTTCTGTAGAGGCTTTCAATCCATTTTATATATACAGATTTTTGAAATTCATTCGATGTGGGTATCACTAGCAAGGCCAGCAAATATTGCCAGTCCCCAGTTGCCCGTTGAGAAGGTGATGCTGGGCCGCCTTCTTGAACCTCTGCAGTCCGTGTGGTGAAGGTACTCTCAGTAGGCTGTTAGGTGAGGAGTTCCAGGATTTTCACCCAGTGACAATGTAGGAACGGCGATATATGCCCAAGTCAGGATAGTGTGTGACTTGGAGGGGAACTGGGAGGTGATGGTGTTCCCATGCACCTGCTGCCCTTGTCCTTCTAGGTGGTGGAGGTCGCGTGTTTGGGAGGTGCTGTCAAAGTTCTAGTCGAGTTGCAGATGTATAAAGTCGCTCTCCTTCACCCCTCCCCCTCCCACCTCGCTCTCTCTCCTCCCATAGAGGCCAGAGCCTTGTGCAGGCCCAGACCAGGTGGTGGGTTCCCTTCCCTGAAGGACATTAGTGAACCAGTTGGGTTTTTATGACAATCCGGCAGCTTTCATGGTCACTTTTTTCTAGTGCTGGCCCCACAAATTCCCAGATTCATTCAGCTCAATTTCACAATCTGCCTTTGTGTTTTTGAGGGTTTTCTCTCACCCTCCCTTTTTCCTGTTTTAAATTAATTTTACAGGCTGTTAGAAGGGGAGGATTTGCAGACGGGAAACTCAAACCAAACATCACTTCAAGATCTGACAGAGTCACTCGATTCATCAGGACCTTTGAGCATGGAAGCAGAAAGCACCGTTCAGAGCGGGGAGAAACCGTACACGTGTTCTGTGTGTGGACGAGGCTTCAGCCGATCCTCTGGCCTGTCGAGTCACAAGCGCAGTCACACCGGTGAGAAACCGTGTAAATGTGGGGACTGTGGGAAGCGATTCAACTACACGTGTGAGTTGGAAACTCATCAACGAGTTCACACCGAGGAGAAGCCGTTCACCTGCTCCGAGTGTGGGAAGGGATTCAAAGATTCATCCAACCTGCTGACACACCAGCGATTTCACACTGGGGAGAGGCCGTTCACCTGCTCCGAGTGTGGGAAGGGATTCACTAATTCATCCCACCTGCTGACACACCAGCGAGTTCACACTGGGGAGAGGCCGTTTAAATGCCCGGACTGCGGGAAGTGCTTTAAATGTTCCAGGAAACTTTCGCGCCATCAACGTGTTCACACTGATGAGAAACCGTTAAGGTGCTCTCACTGTGGGGCTGGGTTCAGGCGATCGTCTGACCTCACTGTACACCAGCGCACTCACACTGGGGAGAGGCCGTTCACCTGCTCTGAGTGTGGGAAGGGATTCACTCAGTCATCCCACCTACTGATACACCAACGAGTTCACACTGCAAAGAGACCTTTTAAATGTTCTGACTGTGAGAAGAGATTTAAAAGCAAAAAGGATCTGTTGGAACACCAGCGAGTTCACATTGGGGAGAGGCCGTTCACCTGCTCCTGTGTGTGGGAAGGGATTCACTCGGTCATCCAGCCTGCTGACACACCAGCGAGTTCACAAGTGACTGCAGAGGTTGGATGTTTTTGCTGCTATTAATTACATCCTGAATCGTGTTCACACTGACAGTTGGGGTTTGTTTCTGCTGATGTTAATAACCCCTGTAACTGGACTGGCGTTTAATATTCTGGACATATGTCAAATAAATCAGCTTTGCTTTAAACACATTGTGGTAGATTTTTGACGTTCCCACCTGAGTGTTTAGCATCACCTGGCTGGAGCTCAGAAAGGACAATCTGGGGGAGGATCGTACGGCGGGAACAGAACTACAGCCTGGACACAGTCCTTCAGGGCCACACTGAGAGGGGCAAACGGCACTTTGGTCTTTCTCGTCTCTCTTCACTGACAGCAATGTCCCCGTGCAGGTTTATCTTGAGGCCTGTAAGGAATGTGTCCCAGCCGCTCTCTCCCATGGGTCAGAGCTCCTGGGCACTGAACAGAAGGCTCCTTTACAACTGTGTTTAGAGTCAGGAAGAACAACGGTGAATGCTGGAAACGTGCTGTCAAATCAGAGATTGGTGTCAAACTGCGATCTGTTCCTGACTGAAAGTGAAACGGCAGGGTTAAGTTTCCAGTCTAAAATGACTGGTAATTATTCTGTGAAGGTTTAACGTGTTCGTAGATTCATAGAATGGTTACAGCACAGAAGGCGACCATTCGGCCCATTGAGCCCGTGCCGGCTCTCTGCAAGAACACTCCCCCACCCTTACCCCGTAGCCCTGCAAATTTTTGTCCTTCAGGTACTCATCCAATTCCCTTTTGAAAACCACGATTGAATCTGCCTCCACCACCCTTTCAGGCAGTTCATTCCCGATCCTAACCACTCACTGCGTAAAAAGTTGTTCTTCATGTCACCTTTGATTCTTCTGCCAATCACCTTAAATCTGTGTCCTCTGGTTCTCGACCCTTCCGCCAATGGGAACAGTTTCTCTCTATCTACTCTGTCCAGACACCTCATGATTTTGAACACCTCTATCAAATCTCCTCTCAACCTTCTCTGCTCCAAGGAGAACAACCCAGCTTCTTCAGTCTATCAAGGCAACTGCAGTCCCTCATTCCTGGAATCATTCTAGTAAATCTTTTCTGCACCTTCTCTAAAGCCTTCACATCCTTCCTAAAGTGTGGTGCCCAGAATTGGACACAGTACTCCAGTTGGGGCCGAACCAGTGTTTCATCATCAATTCCACACTTTTGTACTCTATACCTCTATTTATTAAGTCCAGGGTCCCGTAAGCCTTTGAAACTGCTTTCTCAACCTGCCCTGCCACCTTCAAGGATTTGTGCACATAAACCCCTAGGTCTCTCTGTTTGTGCACCCAGATAATCCCTGTCTCTGTTTATATTACACTGGACCCTGTCTCTGTTTATATTACACTAGACCCTGTCTCTGTTTATATTACACTAGACCCTGTCTCTGTTTATATTACACTAGACCCTGTCTCTGTTTATATTACACTAGACCCTGTCTCTGTTTATATTACACTAGACCCTGTCTCTGTTTATATTACACTAGACCCTGTCTCTGTTTGTATTACACTGGACACTGTCTGTTTATATTACACTCGACCCTGTCACTGTTTATATTACACAAGACCCTGTCTCTGTTTATATTACACTAGACC
>JASTWF010002282.1:0-32220 GCA_030390025.1 Squalus acanthias
GAGCTTTACTCTGTATCTAACCCGTGCTGTACCTGCCCTGGGAGTGTTTGATGGGACAGTGTAGAGCGAGCTTTACTCTGTATCTAACCTGTGCTGTCTTCTTCTTAGGCAGTCCCTCGGAACCGAGGATGGCTTGCTTCCACACTAAAGATGAGTTCTCAGGTGACTGATGAGTCCAATGCGGTACCTACAGTCTCTGTCACAGGTGGGGCAGACGGTGGTTGAAGGGTGGGTGGGTGGGGTGCTTGGGTTGACATGCGCTCCTTCCGCTGTTTGCGCTTGGCTTCCGCTTGCTCCCGGCGAAGAGACTCGAGGTGTTCGGCGCCTTCCCGGATACTTCTTCTCCACTTTGTGCGGTCTTGGGCCAGGAATTCCCAGGTGTCGGTGGGAATGTTGCACTTTTTCAAGGAGGCTTTGAGGGTGTCCTTGAAGCGTTTCCTCTGCCCACCAGGGGCTCTCTTGCCGTGTCAGAGCTCCGAGTAGAGCGCTTGTTTTGGGAGTCTCGTATCGGTCATGCGGACGATGTGGCCTGTCCATCGGAGCTGATCGAGTGTGCCCAAAGCTTCAATGCTGGGGATGTTGGCCTGAGCGAGAACACTGACGTTGGTGCGCCTATCCTGCCAATGGATTTGCAGGATCTTGCGGAGGCAGTGTTGGTGGTACCTCTCCAGTGCTTTGAGGTGCCTGCTGTACATGGTCCATGTCTCTGAGGCATACAGGAGGGCGGGTATCACTGCTGCTCTGTAGACCATGAGCTTAGTGCTGGGTTTGAGGTCCTGGTCTTCAAACACTCTCTTCCTCAGGCGATCGAAGGCTGCACTGGCACACTGAAGGCGGTGTTGGACTTCGTCATCGACGTCTGCCCTTGTTGACAGTAGGCTCCCGAGGTATGGAAAGTGGTCCACGTTGTCCAAGGCCTTGTCGTGGATTTTGATCATCGGGGGGCAGTACTGTGTGGCGGGGGCAGGTTGGTAGAGGACCTTTGTTTTACGGATGTTTAGTGTAAGGCCCATGCTCTCATACGCTTCGGTGAAGGTGTTGACGATGGTTTGGAGTTCGGCCTCAGAGTGTGTGCAGACAAGCGTCGTCTGCATACTGTAATTCGACGACAGAGGATGGGACGACCTTGGATCTGGACTGGAGGCGACGGAGGTTGAACAGTTTCCCGTTTGTTCTGTAAATTAGCTCCACTCCAGCGGGGAGCTTACTGAGGGTGAGATGGAGCATTGCAGCCAGGAAGATCGAGAAGAGCGTTGGTGCGATGACACAGCCTTGCTTGGCCCCGGTCCGTACGTGAATTGGGTCTGTGGTGGATCAATTGGTCAGGATCACGGCTTGCATGTCATCGTGAAGCAGGCGGAGGATGGTGACTTACAGAGAGTAGTGGTGAACGGTTGTTTTTTGGACTGGAGGAAGGTATACAGTGGTGTTCCCCAGGGGTCGGTACTGGGACCACTGTTTTTCTTGATATATATTAATGACTTGGATGTGGTTTACAGGGCACAATTTCAAAATTTGCAGTTGACACAAAACTTGGAAGTATAGTGAACAGTGAGGAGGAGAGTGATAGACTTCAGGAAGAGAGACAGGATGGTGAAATGGGCGGACACGTGGCAGATGAAATTTAACCCAGAAAAGTGCAAAGTGATACATAAGAACCTAAGAAATAAGAGCAGGAGTCGGCCATACGGCCCCTCGAGCTTGCTCTGTCATTGAATACGATCATGGCTGATCATCGACATCAACTCCACTTTCCCGCCCGATCTTCATATCCCTTGATTCCACTAGAGTCCAAAAATCTATCGATCTCAGCCTTGACTCTCCGCACCTTGAATAAAGTCAAAGACTCAGCATCCACAGCCCTCTGGGGTAGAGAATTCCAAAGATTCACAACGATCCGAGTGAAGAAATTCCTCCTCATCTCAGTCTTAAATGGCCGACCCCTTATCCTGAGCCTATGCCCCCTAGTTCTAGACACTCCAGCCAGGGGAAACAACCTCTCAGCATCTACCCTGTCAATCCCCCCTCAGAATCTTGTATGTTTCAATGAGATCACCTCTCATTCTTCTAAACTCCAGAGAGTATAGGCCCATTCTACACAATCTCTCATCATATGCCAGACTTCTCATTCCAGGAATCAATCTAGTGAACCTTTGTTGCACCGCCTCCAAGGCAAGTATATCCTTCCTTAGATAAGGAGACCAAAACTGTGCACAGTATTCCAGGTGTGGTCTCACCAAGGCTCTGTACAATTGTAGCAAGACTTCTTACTCCTATATTCTCACCCCCTTGTAATAAAGGCCAACATGTCATTTACCTTCCTTATTGCATGTTGTACCTGCATGCTAGTTTGCTGTAATAACAACAGAAAACGCTGGAAAAACTCAGCAGGTCAGGCAGCATCCGTGGAGAGAGAAACAGAGTTAACGTTTCAGGTCGAAGACCTTTCGTCAGAACTGGAGACAGCAGGAAATGAAATAGATTTAAGGCCAGGATAAAGCTGGGAAAAGGGGGAGGGGATGAAAGAACAAAAGGAGAGATTAAGAGACATTAAGAGACATTAAGAGATATCAAGGCAAGAGGTGGTGTTAATGTGACAGGTTAAGGCTGAAAGAAGTGTGAAATGCACTGGCAGAATGAAGGACAGCTGCCAGCTTCTAGGAGGGGAAAAAAAGGGGGGGGGGGGCAAATAAAAGGGTGGATTATTTGCCCCCCCCTTTTTTTTTTCCTCCTAGAAGCTGGCAGCTGTCCTTCATTCTGCCAGTGCATTTCACACTTCTTTCAGCCTTAACCTGTCACATTAACACCACCTCTTGCCTTGATATCTCTTAATGTCTCTTAATGTCTCTTAATCTCTCCTTTTGTTCTTTTATCCCCTCCCCCTTTTCCCAGCTTTATCCTTGCCTTAAATCTATTTCATTTCCTGCTGTCTCCAGTTCTGACGAAAGGTCTTCGACCTGAAACGTTAACTCTGTTTCTCTCTCCACGGATGCTGCCTGGCCTGCTGAGTTTTTCCAGCGTTTTCTGTTGTTATTTCGGATTTCCAGCATCTGCAGTATTTTGCTATCATACTAGTTTGCTGTGTTTCTTGCACGAGAACATCTAAATATCTCTGAACACCAAAATTTGTTAATTTCCCTCCATTTAAAAATATTCTGTTTTTCTATTCTTTCTACCAAAGTGAATAACCTCACATTTCCCTACATTATACTTCATCTGCCACCTTACTGCCCACTCGCTTAGTCTATCTCTATCCCTTTGCAGACTCTTTGGGCCTGTAAGGGGTGACCTGTGGCTCTGTGCTTAGCCTGGGTGCTAGTGCGGGGTTAGGCCTTGTTGCCTGTTCTGGTCTCCAGCCAGCCTGGTAACACTAGACACCTGTGAGTGGTTCGACCCACTCGCCCTTACGGTTCTGACACTGGACTTAGGTGCGAGAGCAATAATGCAGAGAAAAACTCAGGTAGACCCGGTTGAATAGTGCGAAATGGAAAATCTTTATTGCATATTATTCAAGATTACGAGATACATGTCATAAGCACAGATTAATGACAGTACAATCTTACACACAGTTATGAAACTAATTTTAGGGAAACGAGGAGCGCATGACACATCGTAAAAAGGGACACACATTATACTTATCCTTAAAACTTAAACCCTCCCCTATCAATACCTGTCCTAATTTAGATTTGTAGGATCGAGACTCATGCTCACCACTCGTGATAACTCGGAGAATTCCGAAACTCTGCTCGGATGTTTTTACCGCAGCACCTGACTATCCACGTGTTGATCAGAGGTCTCTGTACCCCACTTGTTTACTCGTTTCTGCTCCGGCTAGCAGGCTGGACCGTCTGCTGTCATGAAGATCTGTGTTGTCCTCGGAGTTCCGATACTACTCGAAAAAGAGTCTTCCTGTGCCCTCACCAGTTTGTAAAACTCAAAGAATGGTCTTCCTGGGCAAGGAAGTGTTTATTCGACTTACAGGCGCGGTCGGGGCTTACTGACCGCGGCGATACGTATTGTCGTCTTCTTCTCATCTCATCTCATCTCATCTCATCTCCTCTCGGGGCTTCGGTTCCCACACCGTTTACCGACTTCTCGGGATGGTGTGCCCGTTTCAAGGCCTCACAGCCCAGTTCTACACAGATCTTCGCGGCAAGCCACGAGGTTGATCCTAGCGGATCAGAGTCCAGAGCCGTCAGGCAAGAGAATAAAAGTTCAACAGTCTTCCAGCGAGTCAAAGCAGCAAGTGCAAAAAAAGAAGCAGAGACAGCAGTCAGCAGCAAGAGTAGCAGGAGGCAAGAGAGGCAAGAGAAACAAGAGACAGATGGACGGTTGTACCTTACAGTTATAGTGCTGTAATTCCTCTTTTCCCGCCCAATCTTAATGTCTATCTTTTGTCAGGTTTTGGCGCTCAAACTTCTTGTATAGGGTGATCTCCGTTTTTAATGGGTTTCGGTGATACTTGTAACTGTCTGAGTACCCGTTAATACTTCTCCCATTGTGGAACCGGCTAGTAGTCTCCCTGGAGGGGTTTTGGGGCTTCCAAATGCTTTCTGTAACTACCCGCAAACGGCTCTCTCATCGTAGAGTCGTGGGGATTTTGCATATTAAAGTCTTTGGATGGGTTCTTGATCGCTCGGTACAATAGCCCTTATTCGCACCTGGGAGACCGATTCCAGTATTTATGTATAAAATGCAAACCCATCATGTCTTGTCAATTATCTCAAATGTGCTGAGTCCTGTACGATCTTGCACAAATGTTTATTGGAACGCCATCTTGTCTGCTCATTGAAAGTCTAGAACGTTCTGCCACGAGGCGTGGCGGCCATTTTACAGGCTGTTTGTGTCCGCTTTGAAAACCTGACAGCATTCTGCTGAAATAAAGCTGTTTGTACGAAACTTTATGTCTCCTTCTTATTTTATAAAATCGCGATAATTTTGCGAATTCTACAGGCCAAAAATTCGGCCCTTGCCGGGTGAGTACGCGCTGTGTACTCACCCATAAGGCTTCCTGAAGTGCCGGTTTCCTGCATGCACTGCGCATGCGCGGGAAACCGGAACTTCCGGTCTGGTGAAGGGAGCGGTTCAGAGATGAACCGCGTGTGCGGGAGAGGCTGCGCGCACGCAGCGAACTTAGGGTTTTTTTCAGGTTTCTCCGGGAGGGTAAGTATTGAAGAACCTGCACTTTTAAAAAGGAGGCGCAGGACCCGTTTTCAACAAGGTAAGTGGTTAATTAATTATAATTTAAAAAAATTTTCAACAGGTTTATCTTTTTTAGATACTTTAAAGAAAGGTAAGTTTATTTTTAGCACTCTTAAACGTAGAGCGTCGGCGGGAGTTTCAGCGGCGGCAGTGGGCCTATAAAAGGCTCCAGAGACCAGGTAAGGCCTCAGAGCGTCGGCGGGAGTTACAACGGCGGCAGTGGGCCTATAAAAGGCTCCAGAGACCAGGTAAGGCCTCAGAGCATCGGCGGCAGTTTCAGCGGTGGCAGTGGGCCTATAAAAGGCTCCAGAGACCAGGTAAGGCCTCAGAGCGTCGGCGGGAGTTTCAGCGGCGGCAGTGGGCCTATAAAAGGCTCCAGAGACCAGGTAAGGCGTACCAGTCTCCGAACTCGGAGGGAAAAATAATCGAAGTGTGACGTCACCAAAAAGCAGGTAGGTGATTGGTTGGTGAGTATTTCTCTCTTTTTAAGTTTAAATTCTGTGGTGTTAAATTTCTAGGGTCTCTGTGGTGTAGTGGGGACAGTTGGTAAATAAAGCGCCCTAGAGTATATCTGTAACTGGGGTATTGAATACATTTTTAATTTAACTAAAGGAGTAGGTCATGTCAGGTGAGATCAGCCCCATGTTATGCTCCTCTTGCTCCATGTGGGAATTCAGGGACGCTGCCAGTGTCCCTGGGGACCATGTGTGCGAGAAATGCATCCAGCTGCAGCTACTTGTAGACCGCATTGCGGCGCTCGAGCTGCGGGTGGATGAGTTTTGGAGCATACGCGATGCTGAGAGGGTCGTGGATGACACGTTTAGCGAGTTGGTCACGCCGCAGGGTAGGGCTGCACAGGCAGAAGGGAAATGGGTGACCATCAGGCGTAGCAGCAGAGGCAGGCAGGGAGTACAGGGAACCCCTGCGGTCATCCCCCTTTCAAACAGGTATACCGATTTGGATACTGTTGAGGGGGATGACTCACCAGGGGAGAGCGGCAGCAGCCAACTTCCTGGCACCAGGGTTGCTTCTGCTGCTCAGAAAGGGAGGAAAAAGAGTGGGAGAGCAATAGTGGTAGGGGATTCTATCGTAAGGGGAACAGATAGGCGTTTCTGTGGCAGTAAACGTGACTCCAGGATGGTTTGTTGGCTCCCTGGGGCCAGGGTCATGGATGTCACTGAGCGGCTACAGGGCATTCTTAAGGCGGAGGGTGAGCAGGCAGAGGTCGTGGTTCACATTGGGACCAACGACATAGGTAGGAAGGGGGATGAGGTCCTGCATCAAGAATTTAGGGAGCTAGGCAGCAGATTAAAGAGCAGGACCTCAAAGGTTGTAATCTCTGGATTACTCCCAGTGCCACGTGCTAGTGAGTATAGGAATAGGAGGATAGAACAGATGAATGCGTGGCTAAAGAGTTGGTGCAGGAGGGAGGGTTTTAGTTTCCTGGATCACTGGGCCTGCTTCTGTGGAAGGTGGGACTTGTACAAGTCGGACGGTTTGCACCTGAACCAGAGCGGGACAAATATCCTTGCAGGGAGGTTTGCTAGCACTGTTGGGGGGGGTTTAAACTAACTTGGCAGGGGGATGGGATACAGAGTGGAGCAACAATAGGGGGTGATGTACAGTCAAATATAGAGAAAAAAACAAGTCAGCTTGGAAGACAGGGCAAACATGTAAGAGCAAGGCTGGAAGGCATCTATTTTAATGCAAGGAGTCTTGCGAGTAAGGCAGATGAATTGAAGGTGTTGATAAACACATGGGAGTATGATATTGTTGCTATCACAGAGACATGGTTGAGGGAGGGGCAAGACTGGCAGCTCAATATTCTGGGGTACAGAATCTTCAGGCGAGACAGAGGGGGAGGTATAAGAGGAGGGGGTGTCGCAATATTAATTAAGGAATCAATTACTGCCATAAGGAGGGATGATATATTAGCAGGTTCCTCTGATGAAAGGTCATCGACCTGAAACGTCAACTCTCTTTCTCTCTCCACGGATGCTGCCTGGCCTGCTGAGTTTTTCCAGCGTTTTCTGTTGTTATTTCCAATGAGGCTATATGGGTGGAGATTAAAAACAAAAAGGGGGCAAGCACTTTGCTGGGAGTGTACTATAGGCCCCCAAACAGTCAGGGGGAGATAGAGGAACAGATATGTAGGCAAATCTCAGAGAAATGTGCAAATAATAGGGTAATAATAATGGGGGATTTCAACTTCCCCAATATTAACTGGGATAGTCAGAGTGTGAAAGGCTTAGAGGGTTCAAAATTTTAAAGTGCATCCAGGAGAGCTTTTTGAGCCAGCATGTAGAAAGTCCTACAAGAGAGGGGGCGGTACTGGACCTAATTCTAGGGAATGTGGCCGGCCAAGTGGAAGAAGTGCTAGTAGGTGAGCACTTTGGTGACAGTGACCATAATACGGTGAGATTTAAGGTGGTCATGGAAAAGGACAGGGATGGGCCGGAAATAAAGGTTCTAAATTGGGGGAAGGCCGATTTTAATAAGATAAGGCAGGATCTGGCCAAAATGGACTGGGATCAGCTGCTTGTAGGAAAATCCGCATCGGAGCAATGGGATTCTTTCAGAAGGGAGATTGAGATCATACAATGGCAGCATGTTCCCGTAAAGGTCAAGGGTGGTTCCAAAAACCCCAGGGAACCTTGGATGTCAGGGGATATACGAGAATGGATCAGGAAAAAAAGGAGGGCTTTTGGCAGATACAAAATGCTAAAGACGGAGGAAGCCCTAGAGGAGTACAAAAAGTGCAGGGTGATACTTAAAAAAGAAATTAGGAGATCAAGGAGGGCCATGAAATAACACTGGCGAGCAAAATAAAGGAAAATCCTAAGATGTTTTATAAGTATATTAAGTGTAAGAGGATAACTAGGGAAAAAATAGGGCCCTTAAGGGACAAAAGTGGCAATCTGTGTGTGGAGCCAGAAGATGTAGGTGGGGTTCTAAATGAATTTTTTGCATCTGTTTTCACTATGGAGAAGGACGATGCAGACATAAAATTAGGGCAGGGGGACTGTGATATACTCGAACATTTTAACATCGAGAGGGAGGAGGTATTGGCGGTTTTAGCAGGTCTAAAAATGGATAAATCCCCAGGTCCGGACGAAATGTATCCCAGGCTGCTGTGGGAAGCAAAGGAGGAGATTGCGGGGGCTCTAACACATATATTCAGAACCTCTCTGGCCACAGGGGATGTGCCAGAGGACTGGAGAACCGCTAATGGAGTACCATTATTCAAGAAAGGGAGTAGGGAAAAACCGGGGAACTACAGGCCAGTGAGCCTAACATCAGTGGTAGGAAAATTATTGGAAAAAATTCTGAGGGACAAAATTAGTCTCCACTTGGAGAGGCAAGGATTAATCAGGGTTAGCCAACATGGCTTTGTCAAGGGAAGATCATGTCTGACTAATTTGATTGAATTTTTTGAGGGGGTGACTAGGTGTGTGGATGAGGGTAACACAGTGAATGTGGTATACATGGATTTCAGTAAGGCCTTCGATAAAGTCCCGCACAGGAGACTGGTCAAGAAGGTAAGAGCCCATGGAATCCAGGGTGCCTTGGCACATTGGATACAAAACTGGCTCAGTGGCAGAAGGCAGAGGGTGATGGTCGAAGGTTGTTTTTGTGACTGGAAGCCTGTGGCCAGTGGGGTACCACAGGGATCAGTGCTGGGTCCCTTGCTGTTTGTGGTCTACATTAACGACTTGGATATGAATGTAAAAGGTATGATCAGTAAGTTCGCGGATGATACAAAAATTGGTAGGGTGGTAAATAGCGAGGAGGGTAGCCTCAGTCTGCAGGACGATATAGACGGGTTGGTCAGATGGGCGGAACAGTGGCAAATGAAATTTAATCCGGAAAAGTGTGTGGTGATGCACTTTGGAGGGACTAACAAGGCAAGGGAATACACAATGAATGGTAAGACCCTAGACAAGACGAAGGGTCAGAGGGATCTTGGTGTGCAAGTACACAGATCCCTGAAGGCGGCGGAACAGGTGGATAAGGTGGTAAAAAAGGCATATGGGATACTTGCATTCATTAGCCGAGGCATAGAATATAAGAGCAAGGAGGTTATGATGGAGCTGTATAAAACACTGGTTAGGCCACATCTGGAATACTGTGTGCAGCTCTGGTCGCCACAGTACAGGAAGGATGTGATCGCTTTGGAGAGGGTGCAGAGGAGATTCACCAGAATGTTACCCGGGCTGGAGTGCTTCAGCTATGAAGAGAGACTGGGCAGATTGGGTTTGTTTTCCTTGGAGCAGAGGAGGCTGAGGAGGGACATGATTGAGGTGTACAAAATTATGAGGGGCATAGATAGGATGGATACTAAGGAGCTTTTTCCCTTAGTAGAGGGGTCTATAACAAGGGGGCATAGATTCAAGGTAAAGGGCGGAAGGTTTAGAAGGGATTTGAGAAAGAACTTTTTCACCCAGAGGGTGGTTGGAGTCTGGAACTCACTGCCTGAAAGGGTTGTGGAGGCAGGAACCCTCACAACATTCAAGAAGCATTTGGATGAGCACTTGAAATGCCATAGCATACAAGGCTACGGACCAAATGCTGGAATATGGGATTAGATTAGACAGGGCTTGATGGCCGGCGCGGACATGATGGGCCGAAGGGCCTCTATCCGTGCTGTATAACTCTATGACTCTATTTTAATTTTTTCAAAAATGTTAATTTTTGTTTAAAGTAGTTAATTTATTTAACTATAGTTATTTTATAAATGTGATGGTTTTTTTCAAATTTATTTTAAGTTTAGCTGTTCTTTTGGGGCCGATTTCAATTCATAGATTGGACAGGTCTTCCTGTCAAATCTATGAATAAAAGATGGTCTGCTGCCATTGGCTCTCCATGGCCCACGTGATCCCAGGGGACGCAGCGCACTAACTGCGCCCCTGGGACACGCAAGCACTGCGCGCCGGCACTTGGAGCAGGCCCTGGAGCTGAAGTTCCCGTGGGCCCAGAGGTCAACGGCAGGCACGGTAGGTAAGTGCGCGCGCGATCCTTACCCCCGCGGCAAGCCGGAGAGGCGAATTTCAGGGCCTTTGTGTTCTCCTGAACAGCTTACTGTCCCACCTAGCATTGTATCATCAGCAAACTTGGATACATTATACTCGGTCCTTTAATCTAGGTCATTAATATAGATTGTAAATAGCTGAGGTCCCAACACTGGTCCTTGTGGCACCCCACTAGTTACAGCCTGACAACCTGAAAAAGATCCGTTTATCTCTACTCTCTGTTTTCTGTCCGTTAACCAATCCTCTATCCATGCTACTATATTACACCCAACCCCATGAGCCATAATCTTGTGTCATAACCTTTAATGTTGCACCTTATCGAATGCCTTTTAAACATAGAAACATAGAAGATAGGAGCAGGAGTAGGCCATTCGGCCCCTCGAGCCTGCTCCGCCATTTAATGAGATCATGGTTGATCATCCAAATTCAGTACCCTGTCCCTGCTTTCTCCCCATATCGCTTGATCCCTTTAGCTTTAAGAAATATATCTAACTCCTTCTTGAATATATTTAATGAATTGGCCTCTACTGCCTTCTGTGGTAGAGATTTCCACAGGTTCACCACTCTCTGGGTGAAGAAATTCCTCCTCATCTCAGTCCTAAATGGCTTACCCCTTATCCTTAGACTGTGACCCCTGGTTCTGGACTCCCCGGCCATCGGGAACATCCTTCCTGCATCTAGTCTGTCTAGTCCTGTTCGAATTTTATAAGTTTCAATGAGATCCCCTCTCATTCTAAACTCCAGCGAGTATAAGCCCAATCGACCCAATCTCTCTTCATACGTCATTCCTGCCATCCCAGGTATCAGTCTGGTGAATCTTCGCTGCACTCCCTCCATGGCAAGAACATCCTTCCTCAGATAAGGCGACCAAAACTGCACATAATACTCAAGGTGTGGTCTCACCAAGGCCCTGTACAACTGCAGCAAGACATCCTTGTTCCTGTACTCGAACCCTTTCGCTACGAAGGCCAACATACCATTTGCCTTCTTAACCGCCTGCTGCACCTGCATGCTTACCTTCAGTGACTGGTAGAAAGAATGAGGAGAGGCAATATAAACAAAATGGAACAATCCTAAAGGGAGTGCACGAACTGAGAGACCTGGGGTATATGTGCACAAATCGTTGAAGGTGGCAGGGCAGGTTGAGAAAGCAGTTAAAAAAGCTTTCGGGATCCTGGGCTTCATAAATAGAGGTATCGAGTACAAAAGCAAGGAAATGATGATGAACCTGTATAAAACACTGGTTTGGCCTCAACTGGAGTATTGTGTCCAATTCTGGGCACCGCACTTTAGGAAGGATGTGAAGGCTTTAGAGAGGGTGCAGAAAAGATTTATGAGAATGGTTCCAGGGATGAGGGACTTCAGTTACGTTGATAGACTGCAGAAGCTGGGGTTGTTCTCCTTAGAGCAGAGAAGGTTGAGAGGAGATTTGATAGAGGTGTTGAAAATCATGAGGGGTCTGGACAGAGGAGATAGAGAGAAACTGTTCCCTTTGGCAGAAGGGTCGAGAACCAGAGGACACAGATTTAAGGTGCACACTTGTTTATTGATTGTGCTCCAAGTTGGGTGGGGCCAACTGCTGACATGAATTGGTTATTTCAGAAGGGGAATTTCAGGCAGTCACACTTCCTCATTCATTGGAATTCGCGAACAGTGGAATCTCAGCCTGGCTCCCGTCTCGCCCACTGTCCGATCATCAGCATGCCTGTGAAATGAGACATTGCATCACACACACCTCACCTTGAACACAAAACACAAACACGCTCAACTCAACACGTCACCATAATATCCAGGGCCATTGTCGGAGACAGAAACTCTCACACCGAAAACACAAGAAAATGCATCAAATACGCTGCCTGCTGCACATTTAACCCGTGATGTTCCTGCCCTGGGAGTGTTTGATGGGACAGTGTAGAGGGAGCTTTACTCTGTATCTAACCCCGTGCTGTACCTGCCCTGGGAGTGTTTGATGGGACAGTGTAGAGGGAGCTTTACTCTGTATCTAACCCCGTGCTGTACCTGCCCTGGGAGTGTTTGATGGGACAGTGTAGAGGGAGCTTTACTCTGTATCTAACCCGTGCTGTACCTGCCCTGGGTAATTGGGACAGTGTAGAGGGAGCTTTACTCTGTATCTAACCCGTGCTGTACCTGCCCTGGAAGTGTTTGATGGGACAGTGTAGAGGGAGCTTTACTCTGTATCTAACCCGTGCTGTACCTGCCCTGGGAGTGTTTGATGGGACAGTGTAGAGGGAGCTTTACTCTATATCTAACCCCGTGCTGTACCTGCCCTGGGAGTGTTTGATGGGACAGTGTAGAGGGAGCTTTACTCTGTATCTAACCCGTGCTGTGCCTGCCCTGGGAGTGTTTGATGGGACAGTGTAGAGGGATATTTACTCTGTATCTAACCCCGTGCTGCACCGGCCCTGGGAGTGTTTGATGGGACATTGTAGAGGGAGCTTTACTCTGTATCTAACCCATGCTGTACCTGCCCTGGGATGGTTTGATGGGACAGTGTAGCGTGAGCTTTACTGTGTATCTAACCCGTGCAGTACCTGCCCTGGGGGTGTTTGATGGGACAGTGTAGAGGGAGCTTTACTCTGTATCTAACCTGTGCTGTACCTGCCCTGGGAGTGTTTGATCGGGCATTGTAGAGTGAGCTTTACTGTGTATCTAACGCGTGCTGTACCTGCCCTGGGAGTGTTTGATCGGGCATTGTAGAGTGAGCTTTACTGTGTATCTAACCCGTGCTGTACCTGCACTGGGGGTGTTTGATGGGACAGTGTAGATAGAGCTTTACTCTGGATCTAACCCCATGCTGTACCTGCCCTGGGATTGCTTGATGGACAAAATTGAGAGGTCGCACAACACCAGGTTATAGTCCAACAGTTTTATTTGAAATCACAAGCTTTCGGAGCTATCGCTCCTTCCTCAGGTGAAGTAAAAAACCCGTGCTGTACCTGCCCTGGGAGTGTTTGATGGAGACAGTGTAGAGGGAGCTTTACTCTGTATCTAACCCGTGCTGTACCTGCCCTGGGGGTATTTGATGGAATTGAGAGGTCGCACAACACCAGGTTATAGTCCAAGGGGTAGAAATTAGGTCGCGCCCCATTTGGGGCGCAAATATCGTCTGGACGCAAATATTAGCGCCTGGCGCTAATTATCGGCACTGACTGGAAACTTCACTTTTACCGCCCCGGGAGGTGAGTGGAGCGCTAAAGCAGGCGCTGCACACCTGTCTTAAGGCGCAAAGGCCAAGGAGTGAGGCGCTAACTCAGCGCGCGAGCGCAGCGCAGCTGCTGCCAGTTAGCGAGGGAACACAGACACACTGGCGCCGGCCACTTCTTAAAGCGGGGGGGGCCACTTGCTCCCCAGCCACACCCTGCTCATTGCAGCCTTGAATCTCGGCCTGGAGAGACCTGTGAATCCATTTTGCTGCCAAGCATGGAGAGGGTGAGAGAACGCGCTCATCGCTTCACCGAGCGGGCCTTGGATGCTCTGGTTGGCGCAGTGGAGCGCAGACAATGTATGCTCTTCCCTGAGAGTGGCAGGAGGCCTTTGCCACGCGAGTTCAGAAGAGTGTGGAGGGAGGTGGCTCAGAGCGTCTCCTCCAGGAGCATGGTGCCCAGGACCCATACTCAATGCCGCAAAAAGTTCAACGACCTCACTCGGGTCGTGAGGGTGAGTGGCTTTTTCTCAATAACTCTCCATCCCTCCATCTCAACCTCACTCTATGGCCAGAGGGTCTTAAAACCCCAATGCACAACACTCATCCAACACCTATGGCCCTTTCATGAAACACACACACACATTCCACACTTTGCATACAGTAAGGGCTATTCACCTATGGGAGGCACATCAGGCAAGACCATGGCTGCATACAGTAAGGGCTATTCATCTATGGGAGGCACATCAGGCAAGACCATGGCTGTATACAGTAAGGGCTATTCACCTATGGGAGGCACATCAGGCAAGACCATGGCTGCATACAGTAAGGGCTATTCACCTATGGGAGGCACATCAGGCAAGACCATGGCTGTATATTTACTCAGATGCTGTCCTTTTTCTTGCAGGCTAAGCTGGCTCATAATAGGAGACAGCAGCAACGGACAGGTGGAGGGCGGCCTCAGCTGCAACCCCTCAGCGATCTTGAGGAGCGCGTCCACAGTATTGTGGCAAGCCGGGTGATCGGTCCCGTCGCCACTGGAGACGCCGACCCCGTTCTGGACAGCAATGGTAAGGTCATCACCTTTTTGTCCTCTGTCCTTCCACTTGTCCCTCACAACACCAGCCTTTGACACTTTCAATCCAACTTGCTAACTCGCTGTACTTATTCCTCCCTTACTGCCACCCTGTCCTCACGCTAAAGCCACTCTTGTACCTCCCTGCTTTCAGATGGTGATTCACCAGCTGAGGAGACGGGCCCTGAAGCTGCCACTGGGAGTGATGCTGCAGCTGAGGAGGAAGAGGAAGCCAGAGCATCAGTGCCACCCTCTCCCGAGGAAGCCCATGCCCACACTGGGAACACGCCTTCCCCGGAGGGGAGCAGGGGGGAAGGGGCTGATGATGGTGAAGTTCCAGGACCCAGCGGGCTGCAGCAACGCCATGGGGGGGGTAGGGAAGAACGGGGGCCTTCTCCCCAGAGGGAGAGTATGCCAGACACTCCTACTGCAATGGACGCAGAGGAGGAGCGGCTGATCGCAGAAATGAACACCCAGGCGGTGGGCATGCACACTGAGCTCATGGGTGCAGTGGGAAGGGTGCCCGAATGCATTGAGTCACTGGCAAGGAGTGTGGAGCACTTCGCTGTAGCACAGGCAGATGCCACACTAACGCTTAGTGCTGCAATTCAGTCACTGGCTGCCGTGATCCCATCTCTGACTGCTCTCATACAGACTCAGATTGAGGCCACGCGAGCACAGACTGCTGCCAACCTCGATGGTTCGTGCACATGTCCCCGGGGCTGTCACCGCGCCGCAGCAGGCCAGCAATCTGTTCTCCGGCAGATTGCTCCGGATGCTGAAGTGCTGCCCCGTGGGAGTGCCAGTGTGTCGGGCGAGCAGGGAGTTGCTGTCCTCTCTCACGATGACAGCATTCCTGCTGCCAACACTGTCACTTCTCCACTGCACTTGCCACCGCCTGTAGGACAGACTGCTGCCGCCCATGCAGAGTTGGTGCAGTCTGCAGCCGGGCCCTCCAGGCCCAGAAGTGGTCGAGGCCGCCCTTCAGGGGCATCTGCAGTGTCAGGGTCTGACGAGCAGCAGCCTTCCACCAGCCTTGCTGCAGCCACTGAGGTCCCATTACGGAGGAGCAGTAGGGTTAGAAGGGGGGAAGTGCGCAAGGGAAGGAGATCACCCTCGAAGGGCAAAAAGTAGGAGGTGTGACAAAATGCTGGTCATTTTTTTATTAAAGGCCGAGGTTGTAAGGGATTCTGACCCTGCGTGTCTCGCAGCCTGTGAGATTCACGCGGCTCTGTGCAGCCTGTATGTCAGTGCGGGTTTAGGCCTTGTTGCCTGTTCTGGTCTCCAGCCAGTCTGGGAGCACTAGACACACCTGTGAGTGGTTCGAATCACTCGCCCTTACGGTTCTAGACACTGGACTTAGATGCGAGAGCAGTAATGGAGATGAAACTCATGTAGACTCGGTTGAATGGTACGAAATGGAAAATCTTTATTGCATGATATTTAAGATTATGAAATACATGTCATAAGCACAGATTAATGACAGTACAATCTTACAAGCAGTTATATAGCTGATCCTAGGGAAACGAGGAACGAACGACACACCGTAAATAGGGGCACACATTACAAGTATCCTTAATACTTAAACCCTCCCCTATCAATATCTATCCTAACTAGATTCGTAGGATTTCGAGACTCATGCTCACCACTCGTGATAACTCGGAGAAATTCCGAATAGCTGATCGGATGTTTTTCACCGCAGCACCCACGTGTCGGTCAGGAGATCTCCTGGTCCCACTTGTTTACTTGCTTCTGCTCCGGCTAGCAGGCTGGACCGTCTGCCGTGATGAAGACCTGTGTTGGTTGGTTTAACAGGTACTTTTCCGAGCAGGGTTCACAGATTAGTCAATATCATCGATGATGAACCGTTCTTGCAAGTTCGAAGAAGTCTCCCTGGCAAGGAAAACTTGGCTATTCGACCTACAGGCGCGGTCGGGATTTACTGACCGTGGCGATGAGTATGGTCTTCCTCTCTTCTCATCTCATCTCATCTCATCTCATCTCATCTCATCTCGGGCCTTTGGTTCCGCTGCCAGTTACCAACATAGGTCTTCGTTACGCGACACGAGGTAGATCCGAACGGATCAGAAAGTTCAACAGTCTTTTTCAAAGAGGCACCAGGCAAGCAGGAACCCGACTACGAGTCAAAACACAGGAGCAGCCACGAGGATAAGAGAGAGATGGACGGTTTGGAGCCTGCAATTATAGTGCAAAATCTTCCGTTTCCCGCCCAACCTTAATGTCCTTTCTTTTGTTAGGGTCTGGCGCTTAAATGTCTTGTATGGGTGATCTCCGTTCTTAATGGGTTTCGGGACTACTCGTAAATGTCTGAGTACCTGTTAATATTTCTCCCATTGTTAAATCGGTCGGTGTTCTCCCTGGAGGGGTTTTGGGGCTTCCAAGTGTTTTGTATAACTACCTGCTAACGGCTCTCTCATCGTAGAGTCGTTGGGATTTTACATATTAATGTCTTTTGGATGGGCCCTTGATTACTCGGTACAATAGCTTTCATTCGTACCTGGGAGACCGATTTCAGTATTTATGTGTATACTGCAAACCCATAATGTCTCGTGTATTATCTTCACTGTGCTGAATCTTAATCGATCTTGCACAAATGTTTATTGGAACGCCATCTTGTCTGCCTGTCGAAAAGTCTAGAATGTTCTGTCACGAGGTGCGGCGGCCATTTTACAGGCTGCTTGTGTCCACTTTGAAAAACCTGGCAGCATTCTGCTGGAATAAAAGCTGTTTGAACGAAACTCTGTGTTTTCTCCTTATTAATAAAATCGCGATATATTGCGAATTCTACAGTCCCTCCTGTTGATGCGAATAACTCCGCTTATCGTATCAAAAATCATAGTGGTGAGCAATATTATCTCGATTTCTCTCCGAATCCAGCAAATTAATCCCATAATTTTCAACCTAGCTAAGGTCTCTGTGTCGTCCTTATTTCCCAAGAAAATTACATTTTATATCACCGTGGGCCTTTATTTGCCCTTAAACTTACACCACTTGTTTTCCTTCCCGGCGTAACCAGGCCGATGCCTCTCGTATCACCTGTATATTCATCTTTTATTCAGGGAAAGGAAAAACAAAACCCAAAACCAAACAATCATTTTTAACTACAACACCATCACCAAAATAATCAACACCAACTCTTAAAACATGTCGAGTTCCCAAACGTATTTACAATCTTTGAAAATCATGATCGAGTACAAACTTCCGCGGCGCACGTGGCGAGCGGGAATGACGCCATTTTCCGATCACACGGTGCTCTCATCGTGCATGCGCACGTAACGTTCTCGCCACTCTCCCGTGTTTTCATGCTTGGTGAGGCGTTTGTCTCTTTTACAATGTACGACCAATAGGTACACTACAATAAACACTTGACATACGACTAAAATGTGGGAGGCTATTCTGATCCATGAAGGCACTTCAATATTGGTGAACAGATTCCACCACGGTGGAACTACTATATCCAGAATGTCTGTTCCTATTTCGACAGTTTTCTGCTCTAATGTGTAAAAATGTTTCTGTGACACCGCGACGGCTTTTAAAAGTTTGGTGAGGTGTTCAGGGAGAGGGGGAATGAGGTATCCGAAATGCGCGACGAATCGTTGCAAGTCGGTGAAATTCTCTTTTACTGTGAGATGAACAGTGGATGGTTCAGGGATTGGGACAATTCGCTGTTGTGCCACTTGAACTTCCGCCCTGGGTTTAAAACAGAAACTGCTGTCACTCACCGGACACCGGCTACGGTTTCCATGCTGGTAGTGTTGCGCTGCAGTGGTAACACAATATGTTCCACCCCCGATGTATGCTACCTGCGGAGGCACATGATCTTGTGCCATTGCCTCCATGGTGCAATTCATGGACTTGGCGCCAGTCGTTCTGAACCCGCACTGTGGTGTTAAAAAGGCATTCAAGTGCTGGGGGCACAGTATTATGTGTGCTCCCCTGCCACGACAACCAGAGAGATCTGTACCTGTCATCGTTTGCTCCCAGCGGATGACGTAAGGTGGAACCGCTGCATAACGAATGTGGGCTCCCCCCTGAATGACACCAATGTTCTCTACCCGATACACCGGGGCGGGCTTTGCTGTGTCGCCCAAAACCGGCATGCGTAATACTATTCCCATAATAGTATGGTTTGATCGTCCGCAGTCCACGGGGACTGGGTAAGCTTCTGAAGCTAGCCTGAGCTGGCACGGACTTAATGCGTTCTGAAAAGGGTGGAGCGCCCGCAGGTGTTTGTTACTTATCCAGGACGGGACCAAACCTTGTTTTAAATCCTCCAAATTACTGCGGCCCTCGCCCAGTAACCACGCCCCGTAAAGCACGCACACCTCGTTCTGCGCAGCTTGATCGGATGCATTCCGATCTTCCCTAATCAGGGCATTTACCGTCTTTGCATGTTTCTCCAACTCTGCTATAATTTCCTTTAAATGGAGAGTCATGGCTTGGTCCTCGTGTAAACCCGACCCTACCACTTTATTCTCATCTGTTAGAATGTCTTTTAATTGTGTCTTTAAACCATTAATCTGGGTCTGCAGCTCCACACTGTCTAGAGCGTTGACCACGGATGTACCCGTGTTAAAAGCAGTGAACGCATCGTTCACCAAACCCCTTCTTTGCCTCCCTACTTGATCCAAAACTTCCTGTGGTGCGGTGTACAAACTTGTTTTATCAATTTCCGCGAAATCGAATTCGTAAAATTGCCTGAACATCTTGGTCAACAGGACCTGATACAACTGTTCCGTCTTTTTGGGGCACCACTCTGGTAACTGCACCTCGGTGAGATTTAAAATCACCGAGGCCACCGCGTAATGTACCCCCTGAAATAGTATCTGGTCTGTGGGGACCAGTACCAAACCATTCCCGGGTCCCTTGCTAGTTTTAGGGCACCCTTCTTCCTCAGCTAGAACCACCGGAATCGTGGGCGGGGCTTTGCGTGGGCGCGTAATGAGCTCAGTGGCATTTACTGGGATCGGGGAGAATGGGGCTCCGCACCCCCTGGTGCTCGCATCCCACCTCATCCCCTGTCCGTTATCCTGCCATTGATTAATGAAAAATATGGAGATGCCTTTGGGGCAAACGTACTTTGACCCCCACATACATACATAAATTCCCTCGTCCGGTTCCCACCATTTGTCCCAACAGACTTTCACTTGTCCGTTTGTCCCCGTAATTGTCCGATGGGTATTATTACCCAGTCGTTCCCACTCGACCGAAGAGTTCCTCATAGTTTTGCTCAGCTTTCGCAGCCACCACCATCGGCTCAATGGGACATTCCCACTACAAGTCAAACAAATCCGTTTGCCGACGGTGACGCTGATCCTGGGTGCGATGATCCTTACTTTGGGGCACATTAAAGAAGTCTCTTTGTAGGCGAACCCCGATGTGCTAGAATACTCCGTTGAGTTCGTTCCCAGCCATCCTGGCCACCTTCCCTTGTGGAAATAGGTGCTGGTCTCCTCTGCCTCCCGTCTTCCGGTCCCATCCACCGCGATGGGGGCCGTGTCCCCGGAACATCCGAACACCACGACATCCTTGGTGCGGCCTCGATAGGCCAATCCACATCCGATT
Organism: Squalus acanthias; assembly: GCA_030390025.1. Taxonomy (NCBI): domain Eukaryota; kingdom Metazoa; phylum Chordata; class Chondrichthyes; order Squaliformes; family Squalidae; genus Squalus; species Squalus acanthias. The sequence goes on from JASTWF010002282.1 coordinate 20,057, forward strand.
GCCGCGAGCAATACTAGAATTCGTTCCATCCTTCCTTGGTTCCTGTGATCAGATAGAATGAGGTAGCCAGCCTCGCAAGAGTCTCTGGCTTTTGTGAAGGGTGAGCGGGTCCCCTGACCTCGCCTCACGTAAACTTCAACGTTCGCTGAATAAACTTTAACTAAACCTATTTTTAAAGCTCCCATCATTTTATCGTTTTCTGTTAAAAACACTACAATCTTAACCTTATTAAAAAAACTATAAACTTAACCTTGAACTATGAACTTAAGACTTAAAACTTATAACTTTACAGTGCCGCCCGTTCTCAGGGCGGCCCCTTTAAATTCTGAGAAGGCTGCTGCGAGCTCTTCCCGACGGTGGGAGGGCACTGACCCTTCCCTTTGATCTGCCGCAGCCTGTTGCTGCACTGACCCCTTCCTCTGATCTGCCGCAGCCTGTTGCTGCTGCGATGGGGCCGGGCTGTATCTGGGTTGCCTTAACCTTAAGTCTACGCCTTGGGGCAGTCTGGGGACATGACCACATCCTCCTGGGCTGGGGTTCTCTACTTGATCTACGGGGAGTTGCCATGGGCGGGGGTTCCGTGACTGACGGACCGGGTTCCGAGACTTCCATCGGGACGACCTGGGGTTCCACCACAGTCGCTGGCTCCGCCTCCGCTGACTCCGCCTCCCTGACCTCGGGGCTCGCAGTTTGTGGCTCCGCTCTGCTCGGCCCAGCAGGCGGCCCTTCACTCGTGATCTCTGCCTCCCCCGAGGACGGGACGTTCAAAGCGGGCGGCTCTGTCTCTGGGGTCCTCACCGTCACTCCCTGTGCTCCCACAGCGGCTGGCCCCGCCTCCCCTAGCTCCTCCCTCCTGTCTTCGGGACCTGCAGCTTGTGTGTCCACCCTGTGTGGATCTCTATCTGCAGCCCGTATTCTCCCCATATCGAAAACGGGACCGTTCCTCCAAAACCACTCGTCGTCATCACTATCCTCATCTGACTCGAGTTCCCTGAATTCTCCCTCATCTAACTCCCAATTCCAGAAAAACGCTTCATGATCTTCCAGGATGTCCCCTCCCCTGATGCAAGCTGCTATGCCTGCCTGTGTGCCTTGTGGTCCTACCTGGGGCTGTGCTTTCCCACTGGCGGGATTTACCCCTGTAGTTTTCCCTTGCGCACCTGGCTTGTACAGTTTGCATTGGTTTACGTGGAACCACTTAGTGCGCCGAGGTACTTTTACGGCGTATACCATGGGACTCGCCTTGTCTACAATGTTGTAGGGTCCCATATACAGTGGTTCCAGACTCCCTACTCTGGCGTAGTTTCTGACCATGACCTGGTCTCCTACTTCCCACTCCCGCGTTTTGCGGGGTTCCAGCAACAAGCGATTGCCCTGATGCTGCCTACCCATGTTCCCAGCCGCCTGCTCATAAACCTGCTTCAGGCGCTCCAAGAGAGTCTGGGCGAACTTGTCCCTGCTTATCTCTTGGAGCTGACCCTCAGTGAGCACCGGCGCTAGCACATGGGTGGGGGTTCGCATGAGCCTCCCAGTCATCACCTCGTGCGGGGAGTACCCCGTACTTTTTGACTGACTGGCCCGGACCCCCATGAGGACTAAAGGCAGAACTTCCGCCCATTTTTGGGGCGAGTTCCTAGTCTCTTTCCTCAATTTCTCCTTCAGGGTCCGGTTCATGCGTTCAACAATCCCGGATGACTGGGGATTGTGTGCTACGTGCCACTTCCCTTCAATGCCCAAAAGCATGAGGGTGTTCTGCATCACCTGGCCGGTGAAATGACTCCCTTGGTCTGACTCCACAAAACGGGGAAGTCCCCACCGCGAGAACACCTCCCGGACCAAGATTTTTGCTGTACCCAGTGCCGTAGCTGTTCGACAAGGGAAGGCTTCCACCCACTTGGAAAACACATCCACCAAGACGAGGCAATATTTATAGCCTCCCTGGGTGGTGGGCAGGGGTCCTATATAGTCGATCTGTATCGACTGCCATGGTCCCTCTACCCTTCTTACGTGTCCCATGGGCACCTTCCTTTTCTGGGGGTCTGGGTTGTTTGCAGCGCACACAAGACAGTTTGCACAGAACTCGCGGACTTGTTCCCTGAGCCCTGGCCACCATCCCGCTTGCTCTACCCGTTGCCAGGTAACCTCGGGCCCGGGGTGCCCTGCCCCTGGTCCCTCGTGAGCCAACTGGAGGAATTCCCTCCTGTGCTGCTGCGGCACAACCCACTGCTCCTCGCGGAACAGCATGCCTTCCTTAACTGAGAGGGTTGCCGTACTGTACGGACCTTCTACCTGCCTCCCCTCAGCAATGGTTTTTAGGACTGCCTTTAGGGCGGGATCCTGGGCTTGGACGGTCTTAAGGTCTAGGGGCAATGCTACCCTGGTGTTCCCGGGATTCCCGTCCCTGCCTCGGATCGCTGCTATGGGTCTGGTCCCATAGGGGTCCCAGAAAATGCCGTTGCGGGCACCTTCCCTGGCTAGCGCATCCGCCTGCTGGTTGCCCTCCCCACGGGGCTCTGTGGAGGAGTGAGCTTTCACCTTATGGATGAAAATCTCCCCTTCCTCCCCTACTGCTGCTGCTAGGATCTTTTCCAGCAAGGGCTTCACCGTTAAAGGTCGCCCGTCCGCGGAGGTGTATCCACGGCGGGACCAAATGGCCAGGTATTCCGTACACGAATTGCAGGTGAACATACTGTCCGAGCAAATCGTGTATGGGGTTGGGAAAATGTCTGGGTGGGTAACAACGTACACCACGGCAGACAGCTCAGCCTGCTGCGCGCTCATGGTGCTGGGGAGCTTGATCGCCAGGGCAAGGTTTGCCGCGGGGTCATAAACTCCACACCCCGTGAGTCGTTCGCCAGCAGATACTGTGCTAGACCCATCAACATAAATCTCGCGCCCAGTGGGATGTATCCCGGCCCGTAAACCTATGTTGACGTCCCACACCCCTTCCACCGAACACCGGTGGGCTGTACCGGGGTATACCAAATTGGCCGCAAGCCTGGGCTCGCAAAGACCTTTTACTCTAAGATCCAACTGGGAGAGAAGAAGGGTCCAGCGCGCAATGCGCACGCTGCTTACGGTCCCATCTTTAATCCTCCCATCCAGAAGCATCTTAGTTGGTGTGTGATGTGTGAGGAGAGTGATGGGAGAGAGCCCTGTGAAGATCGCTGATCTTTTCACAGCCCAATGCGTGGCTAAAAGGTGCCTTTCGCAATTGGAGAAACTTCTCTCCACATCCGTTAACACCCTGGATGAATAGACAACCGGCCTCAGCTTGCCGTGACGCTCTTGGAGCAGCACAGCGCTCAAGCTGTCTCCGCTGGCAGCTACCTCCAGGAAAAACTCCTTCCCCCCATCTATGGCCCCTAAGGCTGGCGCGGTCTGCAGATCCCTTTTTAACTTCTCGAAGGCTGCTTGGCAGCCCTCGTCCCAAGACCACTCCACCCCCTTATGGAGGAGTCGGAGGAGCGGCGCTGCTGTGGCCGCATAATCTTCGATAAAATCCCTGCAGTAACCGGTCAGTCCCAAGAAGGACCTCACACCCCTTACGTTGTTGGGAATCGGTAATTCTTGCACCGACTCCCTCCTTGCTTTGTCTATGGCTCTTTCCCCAGCGCGTATGGTCAGTCCCAGGAATTTTACTTCCCGCTGACCGATACGTGCTTTCTTAGGATTTATTTTAAAACCCTTTCTCGCTAGCAGCTCCAATAACTCGTCCAGTAGTGGTCCATGCTCCTCCCTTGAGTCCGTAAATAGGAGCAAATCATCCACGTACTGCACTAACTGATTGGGCTGACTAAACTCCTTTAAACTTCCTGCCATACACTGATGGAAAATACTGGGGCTATTGTGGAAACCCTGTGGCAGACAGTTCCATGTGTACTGTTGTCCTTTGAAAGTAAAGGCAAACTTGTACTGGTCCTCTCGCCTCAGCGGGATGGACCAAAAACCGTTCGAGATATCCAGCACCGTGAACGTGGTCGCGGACGCTGGAATATTCCCTATTAGGTCAGCAACTGCTGCTACCGTGGGCGCGCAGGCGGGAATGTTACTGTTAAGGACTCTGTAGTCCACCGTGGCTCTCCACGAATTATCCGGCTTCCTAACCGGCCATAATGGGGAGTTCATGTGTGTGGCTATCGGCCTCAACACGCCCTGCTGCACCAAGGAGGACATTGCTGTCTCCATATCGGGTTCTGCTTCTTTGGGGAAGTTATATTGCTTTTGGGGTCGGGTCATGGGGTCCCCATCTACGCTGACCTCAAACCCGATAACCCTCCCACAATCGTGCTTGTGGGTTGTCCTGGGTCCCCAGCTGTTCACAATTTACATTAATGACCTGGATCAGGGAGTCGGATGCAGCATTTCCAAATTTGCAGACGACACTAAACTAGGAGGTGGGGTGGGCTCAGAGGAGGAGACCAGGAAGCTCCAGAGCGATTTGGACAGACTGGGTGATTGGGCGGTTAAATGGCAGATGCACTATAATGTGGACAAGTGCGAAGTTATCCACCTTGGGTGCAGGAACGGGAGGGCAAATTATTATTTAAATGGCAATAAATTGGGAGAGGGGGAAGTACAGAGAGACCTGGGTGTTCTTGTACACCAGTCACTGAAGGCGAGCATGCAGGTGCAACAGGCGGTCAAGAAGGCAAACGGTATGCTGGCCTTCATAGCAAAAGGGTTGGAATACAGGAACAGGGATACCTTGCTGCAGCTGTACAGGGCACTGGTGAGACCACACCTCGAGTACTGTGTACAGTTTTGGTCGCCTCATCTGAGGAAAGATGTTCTTGCCATGGAGGGGGTGCAGCGGCGATTCACCAGGCTGATACCAGGAATGGCGGGATTGACCTATGAGGAGAGACTATGTAGTTTAGGGATGTACACACTGGAGTTTAGAAGATTGAGAGGGGACCTCATAGAAGTGTATAAAATTCTGACAGGTCTAGACAGACTAGATGCAGAAGGAATGTTTCCCTTGGCGGGTGAGAACAGAACTAGAGGACATAATTTAAGGATAAGGGCTAAACCATTTAGGACAGAAATGAGGGGGAATTTCTTCACTCAGAGGGTGGTGAACCTGTGGAACTCATTGCCACAGAGGGCAGTGTACGCCAGCTCATTAAATATATTTAAGAGGGAATTAGATATATTTCTACAGGCAAAAGGGGTTAAGGGTTACGGAGAGAAGGCGGGGACGGGATACTGAATTGGAGGATCAGCCATGATCTCATTAAATGGCGGAGCAGGCTCGAAGGGCCGGATGGCCTACTCCTGCTCCTATCTTCTATGTATCTATGTATCTATGTAAACGCGTGCATATTATCTGACACGTACGTTTGCATGTCCGTTGGGACATCTGCGACCATAAGCCTGAGGTCGTAGCCTCCGGATGGCTGTACGGTACACAGGACCCCTGTTTCTTCCTCCCCCGGAATCACTATTACCTCGCCTTTTTCACCCTTAGCCCCCCAGAGACAGTGATTTCTGAGGTCCACGAGGATCCCGTGACCCGATAGAGGATCAGACCCGAGAATACCTCTTCCACCCCCCTCCTGCCATTCCATCAGTATACACTTCCACTTAAGGTGAAGTGCTCCTAAACGAATGGATAGCGGAAGGGAAAACGTGCCAGCCTGTTCTTTTCCTGTGAACCCCGCTAACGTGAATGGGACCCTGGTAGATAGCGGCGAGTCAAAAGGGCTATCTGTATGGATTATGGTGCAAGAAGCTCCCGTGTCCAACAAATAACTACCCCTCTGTTTCTCTACCTCCATCTCCACCAAAGGTCGCTTCCACGCATCATAGCTAAGCGGACACAGGTAGACGGGCTGCGCGGGTTCTAGTCATGGGGTACTATTAGACGGTCCTGCGGCACCTACGGGGCCGGTTGCGACCGCCACCTTTCCATGTGCACTCAATAGATTGCGCATGGCTCCTAACACTACTTCGATGTCGTCGGGAGGGGTGGGTGCATTAGCTTCCCTAACCGGGACAGGCGCCTGGGCTCGGACCGCGGGATTTTTATCCTTGGAATCTTTCCAAGGGTTCCTGCAATGCTTGCGCCAGTGCCCTGTCTTCCCACACCCGTAACAAGCATTACTTGCCTGTGGGGCGCGATTACCCTCCTGATGCCACTCTCTTTGATACGGGGCTGCGGGTCGTACCTCATGTACTCTTCCCTTAAGGGGACGTGTTGCCATACCCCTTATATTGCGATATCCTAACGTGAGTCGATTCAAGACCGACTCTTCCGTAATGTTGGGGTCATTGGGATCAAACCATGCTTTTGCCTGCTCTCTGACGGCTGGTAAACTGTTGGCTATTATGCACCTAAGCCAATGAGTTAAAGCGGCGCCTTCCACATCTTCGCGCTCGGGCGCACCTAGACAGCTGCGCTCATATACTGGCCACAGCCTGTCGGCAAAAACCTTCGGGGGTTCTCCCTCCATCTGCACTGTCTGTCCCACTCTAGCAAACGGACCTTCATCGTTCGCCCCCAACACTTCCAGGACCTCATTCTTTAATTCCTCATAAGTCTTGGTTCCCCTCTTGCTCTCGCCCGAGAGACACTGAAGGACCGAGCTATCTAATGAGAACAGCAGCATTTTTGCTGTCTCCCCATCATCGCAGCCGTTAATGGCTGCGGCTTGCTCAACTTCTCTGAAATGTACGGAAGCGTCGTCTGACTCGGTCAGCTTCCGTACGTGATTTATCATAGCTCTCAGCTGGTGTGAGCTGTGAGGCAACACAAGCTGTCCGAGGAGATCCCCTGGTTCTTCCCCACCGTTTCTGTTTGGGCCCCTTTTAATACCCGTTACTGGATACAACGGTCCCTTTCCCACTTCTTTCTCAATGGGCTCTTTCGTTTCTTCCATTGCTTCCTCCCTTACCCAGGTTTCCGAATAGCTGGGTGGCGCGGAGGGCGCAGTGGCTACTACTTCCTCTGCTTTACTTGGTGGGGATTTCTTAAACTTCTCACTTACTAACGGCTGGTGTGCTGACGGACTGATAAGGCACACCATGCCGTTCGCTTTGTTTACGGCCTTTTTGAGGTGCTCTATCTCTTTTTGGCAGGCGCTATGGTCGGCTCCCTGAAATTTATCCTCAAGGGCCAACTTATATGCCGCCCTAACCCCCGTTAAGCTCTCTTCCTGAGTTCTTATCTGGGCAGCTTGGCGGCCACATCTTTCCTTTAACCTGCTCTCATTTAACTTTGCCTCAGTGACCTGGCACTCGAGATAATCTATCCTTGTTTTAAGGTGACTGGAGATTTCCTGGCTTTCTTGGTGCAACGCACTTAAATTCTTAATGAGCACTTCCCCTCCAGAAACCTTCTCATCCATTTCTCCCTCTAAATGACTGATTCGAGCTACTAGCGCTGCAATGGTCTGGTTTGAAATCTGAACCTGCCTTTTGTAACACATAAGCCAGACTGCTTTCTCGAGTGTCTTTTTATGTTCTTTACTATCTGTCCACCTTTCGGCTGCCTCTAGCGGGCTTTTATCCGCTAACAATTCACTTATCCATTTCTTAGTTAGATTAACCTTTCCGAACACATAATCTGCTATCTTTTCCTGCATAACATTTCGTACAGTCATTCCAAAGTCTAACACACTACCCTCTCACTGCCAGTGTCCTGCCGCGGTCGCCATTTTCTGTAAGGGATTCTGACCCTGCGTGTCTCGCAGCCTGTGAGATTCACGCGGCTCTGTGCAGCCTGTATGTCAGTGCGGGTTTAGGCCTTGTTGCCTGTTCTGGTCTCCAGCCAGTCTGGGAGCACTAGACACACCTGTGAGTGGTTCGAATCACTCGCCCTTACGGTTCTAGACACTGGACTTAGATGCGAGAGCAGTAATGGAGATGAAACTCATGTAGACTCGGTTGAATGGTACGAAATGGAAAATCTTTATTGCATGATATTTAAGATTATGAAATACATGTCATAAGCACAGATTAATGACAGTACAATCTTACAAGCAGTTATATAGCTGATCCTAGGGAAACGAGGAACGAACGACACACCGTAAATAGGGGCACACATTACAAGTATCCTTAATACTTAAACCCTCCCCTATCAATATCTATCCTAACTAGATTCGTAGGATTTCGAGACTCATGCTCACCACTCGTGATAACTCGGAGAAATTCCGAATAGCTGATCGGATGTTTTTCACCGCAGCACCCACGTGTCGGTCAGGAGATCTCCTGGTCCCACTTGTTTACTTGCTTCTGCTCTGGCTAGCAGGCTGGACCGTCTGCTGTGATGAAGACCTGTGTTGGTTGGTTTAACAGGTACTTTTCCGAGCAGGGTTCACAGATTAGTCAATATCATCGATGATGAACCGTTCTTGCAAGTTCGAAGAAGTCTCCCTGGCAAGGAAAACTTGGCTATTCGACCTACAGGCGCGGTCGGGATTTACTGACCGTGGCGATGAGTATGGTCTTCCTCTCTTCTCATCTCATCTCATCTCATCTCATCTCATCTCATCTCGGGCCTTTGGTTCCGCTGCCAGTTACCAACATAGGTCTTCGTTACGCGACACGAGGTAGATCCGAACGGATCAGAAAGTTCAACAGTCTTTTTCAAAGAGGCACCAGGCAAGCAGGAACCCGACTACGAGTCAAAACACAGGAGCAGCCACGAGGATAAGAGAGAGATGGACGGTTTGGAGCCTGCAATTATAGTGCAAAATCTTCCGTTTCCCGCCCAACCTTAATGTCCTTTCTTTTGTTAGGGTCTGGCGCTTAAATGTCTTGTATGGGTGATCTCCGTTCTTAATGGGTTTCGGGACTACTCGTAAATGTCTGAGTACCTGTTAATATTTCTCCCATTGTTAAATCGGTCGGTGTTCTCCCTGGAGGGGTTTTGGGGCTTCCAAGTGTTTTGTATAACTACCTGCTAACGGCTCTCTCATCGTAGAGTCGTTGGGATTTTACATATTAATGTCTTTTGGATGGGCCCTTGATTACTCGGTACAATAGCTTTCATTCGTACCTGGGAGACCGATTTCAGTATTTATGTGTATACTGCAAACCCATAATGTCTCGTGTATTATCTTCACTGTGCTGAATCTTAATCGATCTTGCACAAATGTTTATTGGAACGCCATCTTGTCTGCCTGTCGAAAAGTCTAGAATGTTCTGTCACGAGGTGCGGCGGCCATTTTACAGGCTGCTTGTGTCCACTTTGAAAAACCTGGCAGCATTCTGCTGGAATAAAAGCTGTTTGAACGAAACTCTGTGTTTTCTCCTTATTAATAAAATCGCGATATATTGCGAATTCTACAGGTTCATGGTCCAACTTTTGTTTAGTGTTTTGGACATTATCTCCAGGTTGTGAGAACCAGTTATGTTATTGACTGTTTTTTTGTGTTTATTTCTATGAGTTTGTCATGAGGAATTGACGCACACAGAGTTTGTAAAATAAATAAGTTTCTGTATTCAAAATATACATGGTTGGTGGTTGGAATTATTGGTGCCTTGGCTGGCTTAGGGGTTGCGTGCTGGGTTGATTAATGTTGGTAGCAATGGCAGGGGCCCTAGAAGCGGCTTGCTATTAGCCGTTGACGGACGGCCCTTGCAGTTTGACCATTGTGGGCCGCCCTCCTGCCTTGGTGCTGCTGATGATCATCGTCCTCGTCCTCTTCCTCCTCTTCCTCCTCCTCCTCTGGTGGTGCTCCAAGGCCTGGTGGCATTGGCTGGGTCCTGAGGATTGCCATGTTATGCAACATGCAGCACACGACTACGAAGTTCGATACTCGCTCAGGCGAGTACTGCAGGGCTCCTCCGGAATGGTCCAGACAGCGGAACCGTTGTTTCAGCACGCCGATTGTGCGCTCAATAATGTTCCTGGTCGCTTGATGGCTTTCATTGTACCGCAGCTCAGCAGGGGTGTTGGGCGTACGGAGCGGTGTCAGCAGCCAGGTGCTCAATGCATACCCATTGTCCCCGAGAAGCCAACCAACTGGCTGATGCGGTGCCTCGAAAAGTTCTGCCACAGTAGTCTGGCGCAGGATAAAAGCATCGTGGCAGCTGCCAGGATACTGGGCATTGACAGCGAGTATCAGCTGTCTGTGGTCACAGACCAACTGGACATTCAAGGAATGGAACCCCTTTCTGTTCCTGAATTCCTCGGCATTCTCACGCGGAGCACGCAAAGCCACATGCGTGCAGTCAATGGCGCCCTGCACCATGGGGAAGCCCGCTACCCTCGCAAAGCCCAGAGCGCGGTCACGCTGCTTGTCTGGGGTCATAGGGAAAGAGATGAACTCTCGTCTCCTTCTGAAGAGGGCATTTGTGACCTGCCGGATGCAGCAATGCACCGCGAACTGGGAGATATTGGCGAGGTCCCCAGCAGCAGCTTGGAATGAGCCAGTGGCGTAAAAGTTCAAAGCCACTGTGACCTTCACTGCCACCGACAGAGACGTCCTGGACCTCAGTTGAGGCTGCAGATCTGGCTGCAGCAGGTGGCAGAGCTCAGTGACCACCTTCTTGCTGAATCGCAGCCTTCGCAAACACAGCTCCTCGGACATATGGATGTAGGAGAGCTGTTCACGATATACCCTGGGAGGGTAAGCTCTCCTGTACAGACGCCTGATGGCCCTCCTCCGTCTGGCCATCATTGCCACTCTCTCTCTGTGTCTCTGTGTCCTCCGATTCAGCTGGAGATGGACGACGCCCCCAATCAGTGCAGCCCCCATATTCTCTTTGCAAGCAAAGTAATGAGGGACAGCAACTAAAGTAGCAGCAAAGTTAGGATCAATAGGCAAAACTACCTCACAAAGCGTTGAGTCAATGTAGAAGTCTCTCTCTCTCTCTTTCCGAATCTCTCTCTCTCTCTCAGAACGAGTGGTGCATAAATGTCGACCACAGAAAAAGACAGGAAGAGGCCCCCTTTAAATAGCGCCCCCCCCAGCCCCACAGCGATTGATAGCGTTCCGGTCTTCCGGTCGTTGGAAGCGCCAGGCGGTAAGGCAGGGGGCGCCACTCAATTTCCGCTCCGGGGCGCCACAAGGGCGTTGCACCATGGAATGACGTCACAATCTGCGCGCGCAGGTGGTCGCAGCGGTAAGTTTTAGCGCCGCCGCACAATCTCAAGTTAAGTTCTCGAGCGGCGCAAACATCGCTGCGCCCGGGCGTTAGCGGCTTTGCGCCCCATTAGCGCCCTCTTAAGGCGCTAACGGGAGGCGCAACCAACTGAATTTTTACCCCCAACAGTTTTATTTTAAATTGATGGGACAGTGTAGAGGGAACTTTACTCTGTATCTAACCTGTGCTGTACCTGCCCTGGGAGTGTTTGATGGGGCATTGTAGAGTGAGCTTTACTGTGTATCTAACCCGTGCTGTATCTGCACTGGGGGTGTTTGATGGGACAGTGTAGATAGAGCTTTACTCTGGATCTAACCCCATGCTGTACCTGCCCTGGGATTGCTTGATGGGACAGTGTAGTGGGAACTTTATTCTGTACCTAACCCGTGCTATACCTGCTCTGCGAGTGTTTGATGGGACAGTGTAGAGGGAGGTTATCTCTGTATCGAAATCGTGCCGTACCTGCCCTGGGATGGTTTAATGGGACAGTGTAGAGGGAGCTTTACTCTGTATCTAACCCATGCTGTACCTGCCCTGGGAGTGTTTGATGGGACAGTGTAGAGGGAGCTTTACTCTGTATCTAACCCGTGCTGTACCTGCCCTGGGAGTGTTTGATGGGACAGTGTAGAGGGAGCTTTACTCTGTATCTAACCCGTGCTGTACCTGCCCTGGGAGTGTTTGATGGGACAGTGTAGAGGGAGCTTTACTCTGTATCTAACCTGTGCTGTACCTGCCCTGGGGGTGTTTGATGGGACAGTGCAGAGGGAGCGTTACACTTTATCTAACCCGTGCTGTACCTGTTCTGGGCCTGTTTGATGGGACAGTGTAGAGGGAGCTTTACTCTGTATCTAAACTGTGCTGTACCTGTTCTGGGCCTATTTGATGGGACAGTGTAGAGGGAGCTTTACTCTGTATCTAAACCGTGCTGTACCTGTTCTGGGCCTATTTGATGGGGCAGTGTAGTGTGAGCTATACACTGTATCTAACCCGTGCTGTACCTGCCCTGGGGGTGTTTGATGGGACAGTATAGATGGAGCTTTACTCTGTATCTAACCCGTGCTGTACCTGCC
>JASTWF010002283.1:0-32158 GCA_030390025.1 Squalus acanthias
CCCCTCCCTCCATCCACCCCCTCCCTCCCTCCCTCCACCCCCTCCCTCCCTCCATTCACCCCCTCCCTCCACCCCCTCCCTCCCTCCATCCACCCCCTCCCTCCCTCCATCCGCCCCCTCTCTCCGCCCCCTCCCTCCCTCCCTCCACCCCCTCCCTCCCTCCCTCTCCCTCTATTCCTCCCACTGCCACTCCATTTTGCCCAAACAACTGACTTCTTGCTCCCTTCCAGCTGTCAGTCAGGAGACAGAGTGAAATCCAGCCCAGTGAAGGACGTCCCATTCTGCCAGTGTTTATAGAACGAATCTCCTTTGGGAGCCTCCACAGAGCTGGCTGGGATGGGAACGGGAGTGACACTCGAGCAGTTGGTACTCGGTCGGGCAGGGCAGGTGAGCTGGAGCAGGGTGACCTCACACAACAGGTCCTGCTAATCTCTACTCATCACAGAAGCCGTGAAAATGCTGGCTTCTGATCTACAACATGCTGCAGTAAATCGCCTGCCCCGAACAAGGGCTGCTCCACCGAGGTTGGGGTTAATGTATGTATTGGGGGCAGTGTTGAAGTTACATTGCTTTGCATCTGTATCTGACCTGGGGGTACAGAACAGAGCAGCGCAGAGAGAGATTCACCATATGGCATTGAGACACCTCACCAGTCTGCAAACACAGAGTCCGATTCCATGTGGCAGATAGTCAGGCCTATCAGAGAGACCACTGCAAGCTATTATTAACCCAGTCACAGAGCTCATAACACAGCCCTTCCAACAAGTAGGCCGACAACACTCGAGCTATATTTCCATGCACTATCCCTGCTGCCAGAGTGTGTCAGTTCACAGTAGAAGCCCAGAGCTGTCAATCGCTCACTCTGGCCAAATCTCCGATGTCCTTTGTGACAGAGTGTTGCACAAGTGAATGGGATGTGATTGATTCTGGTCTGCGGCCGAATAATTCCTCTGCAGGGCGAGGCCAAGAAACCAACAGGGCTGGGGAAATTCGATCAGGCCCGAAAACGGGCAGGGCCGCCGCGGGGCGAGATTTGTTCGCGCCCGTAAAACGACCGCAGGCGGCGCGGTTATTGTGGCGTTCAGCCCGGGGCTGACCCTTCAGCATCGGCAATTGTCCAATTAAAAGTCAACCAGGTGCCTCCTACAGCCAATAAAAACTGTAACTGAACAGAAGAGTTTAAAAGAACCGTTACAAATCAAATTCAAATGTTGTTTTCGGTGGTGATGACGCACTCCAGTCCCTCCGGTGAAGGCCTCGAGCCTGCCGGCCCGGGGCTGAACACGCTGATCGCCCAGCGAGAACTCTGGGGGAGGGCCTGGAGGCCAGGGCCGTGATCGGGGGGAGGCTGGAGTCCTTCGCTTTTTGTTCATTCGGCGTTGTTTAGCCGTCTGTTTTCCCGCAGGCAGACAGCGCTGGCTGCCTCAGACGCAAGCCAAATTTGTGAGAGGGCGCAGAAGCAGGCATTAGGCCCCTTACTTGACTATGTTGATGGCCTAACACCTGCTTCAGATGAGGGTAAACGACACCTTTTTTTTTACCCTCACCAATATGGCTTCCAGCGCGGCTCACACTGGAAGTGGGCAGAGAGAAAGACTTGCATTTATATAGCGCCTTTCACAGCCACCGGACGTCTCAAAGCGCTTTACAGCCAATGGAGTACTTCTTTGAAGTGGAGTCACTGTTTGTAATGTGGGAAACGCGGCAGCCAATTTGCGCACAGCAAGCTCCCACAAACAAGCGCTGAAGATGCCATTTTTTCCACGAAACCGGCCTGAACAGCCGGCCTAAGGAAAGGCCCGAGAACTTGATACTCATGGACTGCATTTCACTGTTGAATTCCGGATGTGATAATTTGTGTGAATGAGGGTGTCCCTGTGGGGCAGAGCTGTCGATACCAGTGAGAGCAACTTGCCTGACAGGTATCGTTCGAGTGGAAAGTGTGATGTTTAACCCTTCGTCCATCTACAGGGGAGGCTCAGAACAGCAACGTACAATTTAACTCCCTCTTCATCGTCTCCGCAACACTCTCTGACATCACACGCAATACAGCTGCAATAATCTGCAGCTCACTCACCATCAGAATGCGTGTTGGCTCAATTTCCAAAGGCCCAGCTCAGTGTGAACCAGGGGCATCTGCCTATTGCAATCATTTCCTTCACATCTGGATCCATCAGGTGACCTAAAGCTTGGTCAAAGAGGGAGGTTTTAAGGAGCGTCTTAAAGGAGGAGAGAGAGGGAGAGAGGCGGAGAGGTTTAGGGAGGGAATTCCAGAGCTTAGGTCCATGGCAGCTGAAGGCACGTGTACAGAACACGCCTTGTATCCACCCGAAGGAGTTATAACCCGTATACTCACACTCAGAGTGCAGCAGTGTCAGGGGTACCACCCTTTGCAGGAAACTTAATACCAAGGCCCCGTCTGCCTGTTACAGGGGTCCAGCTCAATATCAAACATCCCATGGTGCTACTTGAAGAGCAGGGGAGTTCTCCCGGTGTCCTGGGCCAATATTTATCCCTCAACCAACATCACTAAAAACAGATTATCTGGTCATTGTCTCGTTGCTGTTTGTGGGAGCTTGCTGTGCAAAATTGGCTGCTACATTTCCTCCATTACAACAGTGACTACACTTCAAAAATACTTCATTGGCTGTAAAGCGCTTTGGGATGTCCTGAAGGCATGAAAGGCGCTGTAGAAATGCAAGACTTTCTTTCTTTAACAATCTCGAGTCTAACTGTGAAATCATTATGAAACATAATTAGGACAACACTAATGGCCCCTGACCAATTCTAGGGGGAAAAAACATTTTCCTCTCTCTAATTCAAAGAGGAATATAGACTCAGAGTTTATACGGGAGCAGCTTCACCCTCCACTTCACAACTAATTCAAAGGTCCTTTCCCTTTTTCCCAACACATGTCACCCATCGAGCCCGCAGTCCTGCTGTGGCTCGCGGTCTTTCTCCAAATCAGCTTGTGAAGGTTGTGGGTTCAAGCCCCACTCCAGAGGAGCACAGAACCCAGGCTGGTACTTCAGAGCTGCAGAGGAGACGTTAAACCAAGGCCCTGGCTGCTTGTTCAAGTGGTTGTAAAGGATTCCACGGCACTATTGGAAGAAGAGCAGGGGAGTTCTCTCAGTGTTCGGACCAAAGGAACAAGGGGAGCCCATTCAGCCCCTCGAGCCCACTCCGCCATTCAATTAGATCATGGCTGATCTGTATCATAACTCCATTTACTTTGGTTCCGTAACCTTTAATACCCTTACCCAACAAAAATCTATCAATCTCAGTTTTGAAATTTTCAATTTTTTTTTTATTCGTTTATGGGATTGTGGGTGTCGCTGGCAAGGCCAGCATTTATTGCCCATCCCTTATTGCCCTTGAGAAGGGGGTGGTGAGCCGCCTTCTTGAACCACTGCAGTCCGTGTGGTGATGGTACTCCCACAGTGCTGTTAGGGAGGGAGTTCCAGGATTTTGACCCAGCGATGATGAAGGAACGGCCGATATATTTCTAAGTCAGGATGGTGTGTGACTTGGAGGGGATATTTGGAGGTGGTGGTGTTCCCATGCGCCTGCTGCCCTTGTTGTTCTAGGTGGAAGAGGTCGCGGGTTTGGGAGGTGCTGCCGAAGAAGCCTTGGCGAGTTGCTGCAGTGCATCTTGTAGATGGTACACACTGCAGCCACGGTGCGCCGGTGGTGGAGGGAGTGAATGTTTAAGGTGGTGGATGGGGTGCCAATCAAGCAGGCTGCTTTGTCCTGGATGGTGTCGAGCTTCTTGACCTCCAGCATCCACTGCTTTTTGTGGATGGAGAGGGGAGATTTCCAGACTAACATTTATCCCTCAACCAACACCATCAAAAAACAGATTATCTGGTCATTTATCTGATTGCAGTTTGTGGGATCTTGCTGTACACGGATTGGCTGGTGTGTTTGCAGACAAAATAGCAGTGACTGCATTTCAGAATGACTCTATCAGCTGTGAAACACTGTAGGATGTTCTGAGGACATTATATGAATCCGAGTTCTTTCTTCTACTGTGCCTCTCCTTATCATGTCTCCTTCACACACGGGTTAAATTGTTTCCTCATTATCCATTTTCTGGGACGATCACATTACTTCGAAGTATGTTTGAAGACATTAAAGTGACAGTTTCTTTCAAACCTGACCAAGGCTCTTTCTCCGATCAGGAGCCTTTTAGATACATTGAGCTGTTACATAGAAATTACAACAGGCCATTCGGCCCATCCAGTCCGTGCTAGTGTTAATGCTCCACAGGAGCCGGACCCTAATCCCCTGTTCCACCAGTTCCTATATCCCTTCATCCCCCGCTCTTCAAACATCTATCGAACTATTTTTAAATAGGGTGTTCCGAGTCACATCGCCATTGTCGACAGCTGTTTCTGCTATTGACAGTGCGTTGTTCATACCGGTTTCTAACCCTAACCCTAACCCCTAACCCCAACCACTAACCCCACCAACCCCTAACCATTAACTCCAACCCCTAACCCTAACCCCTAACCCTTAATCCCTAACCCCAACCCTAACCACTAACCCTAAGCTTAACACCACAAGCCCTAAGCCTAACACCACAAGCCCCAACCCTAACACCACAAGCCCTAACCCCAATCCCTAACAACTAACCCATAACTCCAACCCCTAACCATTACCCCCACCCCTAACCTCTAACCCCTAACCCCTCAGCCTAACCCACAGAAATTGACCAGTGCACCTTCTCCTCAGGATACTGGAGACCAAACTAATCCAATCCATGGGGAATCTCTGCTGTGGGACGAGGAATATTACCCATTTGTATCTGCCCAGAATGGAGCCATGTGCAATATATATTTCAGTGTAGACACAGCTCTGGACGAGATAAAATCTGAAAACAGTTGGACGTGCAGTGATTTAAACAGTAGTTGCTATGGTAACTAGATTGAGTTCAATGGAAACGGCTGGAACTCGTTCCCAATGTTGGAGTTTCCCAACCTGACTGATGATCATACGCACCGGTCCTGTAACCAGCTGTCTGTTACTATGGTGACGTCCAATTCTTCCGCAGTAATCAGCAAGGCAGTGATGTCATCAGTCCCACAACTCCAATTGTAACAAAGCTATGGCGCAGACACACCCCATGACCCCAGTGCGGGACCTCCCATGACCCAGTGCGGGACCCCCCATGACCCAGTGCGGGACCTCCCATGACCCAGTGCGGGACCCCCCATGACCCAGTGCGGGACCCCCCATGACCCAGTGCGGGACCCCCCAAGACCCCAGTGCGGGACCCCCCATGACCCCAGTGCGGGACCCCCCATGACCCAGTGCGGGACCCCCACATCACAGACACACCCCATAACCCCAGTGCGGGACCCCCCATGACCCAGTGCGGGACCCCCCATAACCCCAGTGCGGGACCCCCCATAACCCCAGTGCGGGACCCCCCATAACCCCAGTGCGGGACCCCCCATAACCCCAGTGCGGGACCCCCCACAGCACAGACACACCCCATGACCCCAGTGCGGGACCCCCACAGCACAGACACACCCCATGACCCAGTGCGGGACCCACCAAGACCCCAGTGCGGGACCCCCCATAACCCCAGTGCGGGACCCCCCATGACCCAGTGCGGGACCCCCCATAACCCAGTGCGGGACCCCCCATGACCCAGTGCGGGACCCCCCATAACCCAGTGCGGGACCCCCCACATCACAGACACACCCCATGACCCAGTGCGGGACCCTCACAGCACAGACACACCCCATGACCCAGTGCGGGACCCCCACAGCACAGACACACCCCATGACCCAGTGCGGGACCCCCACAGCACAGACACACCCCATGACCCAGTGCGGGACCCTCACAGCACAGACACACCCCATGACCCAGTGCGGGACCCCCCATAACCCAGTGCGGGACCCTCACAGCACAGACACACCCCATGACCCAGTGCGGGACCCTCACAGCACAGACACACCCCATGACCCAGTGCGGGACCCCCCATAACCCAGTGCGGGACCCTCACAGCACAGACACACCCCATGACCCAGTGCGGGACCCTCACAGCACAGACACACCCCATGACCCAGTGCGGGACCCCCCATAACCCAGTGCGGGACCCTCACAGCACAGACACACCCCATGACCCAGTGCGGGACCCTCACAGCACAGACACACCCCATAACCCAGTGCGGGACCCTCACAGCACAGACACACCCCATGACCCAGCTCAGGATGTCCTATGCCAAACTGCATCAGGAGTCTCTCCAAATTGCAATGGGGTAATGCCGCCTGTAACGCTCAGTCTGGAGCACAGTTGGCAAGGCAAGGGCTGCCGCTCGCCCTTAAAGGAGAGGTTTGGGTGTCACGGGTGCCACAAAGGAGACCTGTGAGCAGCTCAGCTCCCTCAGATGCCGGAGGTTTAGACACGCCCGGTCCCACTCGTTTAATCTCCTGAGTGAACGCTCTGTATAAATACTCCCTGATCTCCAAAGCTCCAGAATGTGTACCCATCTATTGAAGACCAGCCTGCTGGAGACAGAAGGCTGCTTGATCATGTGGGACATCGCATCCGAGCCTAATTCCGTTCTCATCCGATATCCACATAGGAGCACTTTCCAGTCCAAATCACTGGGCAAGGATCAAGAGTTGGGAGTTCCTGGGTGACTCAGCCCCTCCTCCCCCAGCGCAACGCCTTCAAACCCAGACCCTCTGCCCTTTCTTTCAGGTGCTGCAGAATCTGATACAAACCCCTTTCCCAAGGAATGATAGAATCACACAGCACAGAGGGAGGCCATTCGGCCCATCGTGCCTGTGCCGGCTCTTTGAACGAGCTCTCCAATCAGTCCCACTCCCCCCTGCTCTTTCCCCAGAGCCCTGCTAATGTTTCCTTTTCAAGTATTTATCCAATTCCCTTTTGAAATTTACTGTTGAATCTGCTTCCACCGCCCTTTCAGGCAGCGCGTTCCAGATCACAACAACTCGCTGCGTAAAAAAATGTTTCCTCCTGTCCTCTCTGATTCTTTCGCCAATTATCTTAAATCTGTGTCCTCTGGTTACCGACCCACCGGCCACAGGAAACAGCTTCTCCCTCTCCACTCTATCAAAACCCTTTGTAATTTTGAACACCTCGATCAAATCTCCCCTTAACCTTCTCTGCTCTGCAGAGAGCACGGCTCTGAGTGACTGATACTGAATTGTTGAGAGATTTCTCGCCGTGGCTGGACTGATGAGTTCACTATTAGCGAATCAGAGTCTCGCGCCCAATACAGCCGCCCCCTCGGATTGGAACTGTGTTCCTTTTCAGTGCAAAGTACATTCACTGCAAATGTGGTGCTGGGGGAAACATACACTGATTACCGCAACTCAGCATCTTTCCCATTCCATTTGTCTCTGTAAGGGGTCATCTCTCGGCTCCTCGCAAACCCTAAGGATCTACCGAAAGAATGATGGGAGATTGGCTGTGTCCCCACCCAGAGTGCACCGAGTGACAGGCTGCACCTGCTTCGCTTCTATTTTTAACACCCTGATGCAAAGATCTGGCTGCGATGTTGCTGACACCATCTAGATCATCCAAACCTGGCAAGCTACCAGTGAAGTCCTCAAGGAAATAACTGCCTGATCTTCTGCTGCCGGAGCAAACTGTTAAACAGCATCGGCAGCAGATTCTGGGCTGCCGTGCTTTCTCGTAACCGCTAGAGTTCTGTGTTTATTTTAAACCCCCATCCCCGGCAGGTTCTCACTCCGCACCGGGTTAGCGAGCCGCGGGAGCTCGGAGTATGCTTAATATCGGCAGGTCGCACTGCTGCACCTGTCCTCGCCCCCTCCCCTGACCCTCTACCCCCCTACCCCTCGCCCCTACCCCCCTCGCCCCTACCCCCTCACCTCTACCCCTACACCCCTCACCCCCACCCCCCTACCCCTCGCCCCCTACCCCCTTTGCCCCCTCCCCTACCCCCCTCGCCCCCTCCCCTACCCCACTGCCCCTAGCCCCCGCCCCTTCCTCATCACCCACCCTCCTTCTCCCATCATTGCCCCCTATAAGGTTCTGCCCCCATGTTCTGGACTCACCAGAGGAAGTAGTTTCTCTCTCGCTACCCTATCAAATCCTTCAATCTTAAACATCTCGATGAGATCACCCTTTAATCTTCTAAACTCGAGGGAATACAAGCCCAGTCTGTGCAACCTGTCCTCATAATTAGACCCTTTTAGCCCCGGTATCATTCTGGTGAAACTGCGCTGCACCCCCACCTAGGCCAATATATCCTTCCTGAGGTGCGGGGCCCAGTGCTGTTAACCAACCAGACCTCAGGCCCACACTCAGGAGATGTTAAATTACCAACACGCGAATGGCATTAATGGGCAGTCAGATCCAGCTCAGTAACCAGCTCCTGTCGAACACCCTCTCCTGTTTATACTACGTGTTCTGCTATTGGTGATGTCTGTGCTCGAGCTGGGGAAAACAGACGATGAGCTGAGCTGATCACGATTCGAGATCCTGGGAAAGTTAGACTAGGGGATGGAGCAAGGATGAGATTGTGAAAGGTCTGAACGTGGTTCATCACACAGGTAGGCTATTTGATAGGCTGGCTATTCAAAGCTGTCAACTTGTCAGCTGTCTGAAGAATTACTCTTATAGTAATCTCACCAATTTATAATGTCAGACTCTGGTCAGAGCTATAGTTAATACTCAGCATCCGTTTGCACTCATGCGCTGAATGACCTGTGTAACCTTTGCCATTCGAGTTGTTAAGTAACTCAGTCCATTAATGATTTGCTGGTCAGTTGCTAGGTAACTCTGATTACATTTATACACGTCTTTTAAACGTTCACGTGCCCACCTTTAAGTTGCGATTTTTAACAAATAATCAGTGTTTAGTGCATGACTTGTGGTCTGGATTCTTCCTTGATGATTTGGCAAGAAAGAGTTAATTCACTCAAATCAGCAGCTTGAGGGGAGCCAAACCGAGGGTTAATAAATGAAATTAATTTTGATCCAAACTGGACTGGAGTCAGACATCACTCACCCCTAGACCTACACTGGCGGGGAAAAACCCAGGCAGTTCCTTGGTGCGGAGTTAAAAGGGGAATGAAGGGTTCCTCTGGTTACTGGGCTTATGTTTGTCAGGATACTGAAGCCCAGCTTTCTTCCCAGCTTGGAGGCAGGAGCTGGGAAACAATCGTCAAGCAGACAACAGGGATTTAATCTGCTGCTGAAATTAGTGACTGGCACCGAGTCATTGATTTACCAGTAAAATACCTCGGCCAGAGCCCGATGAATGCAGTGTGCGGGGGCCATTACAATACTACGGTTGCCACCTCAGCACTCTCATTGATTCCTCTGATTTAATGGTCTTCCCAGCTCCAGAGCAGTTCCCGATGATTTCTCTGTTACTCGTTACAATTTAAAAGCAATAAAAATCAATTTGTAAACTTGCTGCGCCAGTGTTTATTGTGCCTGCCACAGTGTGCTGCTTATCATAGCTTTACAGTCTCATTTAACGGGGTCTCGCCCTGCTCCGTTCTTCTGGCTCAGGGTAGCATGGATATTTCAGTCTTTACTTTGTATTTTCCTGTTTCGTTTTGCAATTTCCTCCCCTCCTCTCCTGAAGGTGCTGAGAACGGATGTTCCATGGACACCATCAGCTTCTCGTACCTTGCCCAACAGCCCACTGTCCATGTGTGAGTTCTGATAGAATGTATCAGGCTCTTCAACCATGGGAGAATCACAGAAGTGCATGATCCTGCCCTATACTTATGTCCACACATGCCCATTGTCCAATCAGGAGTGGGGTCCCTGGATAGCCATTCCCTACCTGAGTCCTCGGGTGCTGAGATCACATCCGGCGTTCCAATTTTTGTCCCAACTGAGCTCTAGGATTGCCTGTTATAACCACTGTCGGGGGGCAGTACTGAGGGAGCTCCGCACTGTCGGAGGGGCAGTACTGAGGGAGCGCCGCACTATCGGAGGGGCAGTACTGAGGGAGCGCCGCACTGTCGGAGGGTCAGTACTGAGGGAGTGCTGCACTGTCAGAGGGGCAGTACTGAGGGAGTGCCGCACTGTCGGAGGGTCAGTACTGAGGGAGTGCCGCACTGTCAGAGGGGCAGTACTGAGGGAGCGCTGCACTGTCCTGCACTGTCGGAGGGGCAGTACTGAGGGAGCGCCGCACTGTCGGAGGGGCAAGGGGGCGAAACCTTAAAATTAGAGCTAGGCCTGTAATAAATGTGGGTAGAACAAATGAAGGACAGAGACACGAGTTGCTAGTCCATGTGCTTGCTTTACTAGGCCAGAGCGAACTGAGCATGCTCATACTAAACCATGTGATAAACCATGTGACAATACATTACACTTAAAAAAAAGTACATATTCCCCTCTCAAACACAACAAAACTATGGTCCCCCCTTTCCCAGCATTACAAGTACCACATAACAAAAACTCCCGGTGTGGCGGATCGCCACCTAAAACGGGCATAATCCACTCTTCCGTCGGTGGACAAATTTCCAGCCCCTTCCCTTTAAGGCAGAAGGGGGCGGGGCCTCAGGTTTTACCCAGAGAATTCTGGGAGTTTACCCAGAGAATTCTGGGAGCAGCTTTCTCAGACATTTTGTTTTGCCATGCTGTGAATAAAAGCTTCTTGTTTTCCACATATAGATTCAGCCTCCATTCGTGTTTCGCAGCAGCCTCAACATTGGTGACCCCAACGCTCAGAACGTATTCCGAGCACTGCAATGGTGGACACGAACGCAGTTTCCGTGAAACTGCCGGAGTTTTGGGAAAGCCAGCCCGAAGCCTGGTTTCTCCAAGCTGAATCTCGCTTCCGGCTGCGAAATATCACCACAGATGGGGCGAAGTACGACTATCTCGTCACATCACTCAGTAGCGTCGCAGTTTCCAAGGTTTGGACAACGCTGCAGAACCCACCAGAGGAAGGCAAGTACGCACATCTCAGAACAGCGCTCCTTAAAAAATTTACAGCCTCAGCATATCAGCGAAACTGCCACCTCCTCGACCTTCCAGGCCTCGGTGATGCCTCACCGTCAGACCTCCTCTCCCACATGCTCTCCCTCACCGACGAGAGCCCACCCGGATCCCTCTTCCGCACGCTGTTCATCCGCCAGCTCCCTCTCAGTATCCGCCCAGCGATCGTGGCGTCCGGCCTCACGAACCTGGAAGCCCTGGCCGATGAGGCCGACAAGCTGCTGTCCGCTCACTCCAGCCGCGACGTCACTCCGGACCTGGCAGCCAATGCCTGGGCGCGCCCCTCACCATCCAACCCGCGGCCACAAAGGCCTGTCACCAGGCCCACGGGGCCTTCACGCCCCACTAACCCGGGCCACTGTTACTACCACGCACGGTTCGGCGCCAGGGCACAACAGTGCACACCTCCTTGCTCTTTCAAGTCCGCCCCCGTTCCAGCCCCCGCGATGGCCGTGGGCCACGCAGGCTCCCTGCTGTACGTCACGGATGACAAAACCGGCCGCCGGTTCCTGTGCGACACTGGGGCTCAGCACAGCATCATCCCGGCCTCCTCCCTCGACATCCAAAAGGGTGAACGAGGACTGGCTGGCTGCTGCTAACGGCTCGGAAATCCGGACGTATGGCACCCGGACAGTCACCCTCGACCTCGCTGGTCACCGCTACCGATGGGAGTTCATCACTGCCAAGGTGCTCTCCCCCCTCATCGGCGCAGATTTCCTGTGTGCCCACGGCTTACTGGTAGACATCCCTCGTCACCGCCTCGTGGACATGAACACCATGTCCCCCATCCTGGGCGCCATGGCCCCCCGTCAACCCGCCGACATGGCGTCACAGTGCCACGCCCGGGCCACGGATGACTACTCGGCACTCCTGGCCGAATTCCCGGCCCTTACCAATCCGACCTTCTCCGCAGAGGCCGCCAAACATGGGGTGGAACACTTCATCCCCACCACAGGCCCCCCAGTGTACGCCCACGCCCGCAGGCTGGACCCGGCCAAACTGGAGATCGCGCGGACCGAGTTTGCCACCATGGAACAGCTCGGCATCATCCGCCGCTCCAACAGTCCCTGGGCCTCCCCACTCCACATCGCCCCCAAACCAGGCGGGGGTTGGCGCCCCTGCGGGGATTACCGCCGCCTCAATGACGCCACCACCCCTGATCGGTACCCCGTGCCGCACATTCAGGACTTCTCGGCTAGCCTGGCCGGCCGCTCAGTCTTTTCCAAGGTCGACCTGGTGCGCGGCTACCACCAAGTCCCCGTCCACCCCGCGGACGTCCCCAAGACGGCCGTAATCACCCCCTTCGGCCTGTTCGAGTTCCTGCGGATGCCCTTCGGCCTCAAAAACGCGGCCCAGGCATTCCAACGGCTCATGGACTCGGTCCTTCGGGACCTGAAGTTCCTGTTCGTCTACCTGGACAACATCCTGGTAGCCAGTTCCTCCAAGCAGGAACACCTCGAACACCTTCGCATCCTGTTCGGGCGCCTCAGCGACCACGGGCTCATCCTCAGCCCAGCCAAATGCCAGTTCGGCCTGGACAAGATCGACTTCCTCGGCCACCACATCACCCATGCTGGGGCCATTCCCCTGCCCACCAAGGTGCAGGCCGTCCAACAATTTCCCCGCCCCACCACCATCAAAGGCCTCCAGGAGTTCCTCGGGATGGTGAATTTCTATAACCGCTTCATCCCCAAAGCGGCGTCCCTCATGAGGCCCCTGTATGAAGCCCTCCGGGGCAGGAGCGGCAAGATGGCGGTCGAATGGACGGCAGACGCATCCGCCGCCTTCGATTCCACCAAGACCGCGCTCGCCAACGCCACCCTGCTCGCGCACCCACGGCCCAATGCCAGGGTAGCGCTCACCACGGACGCCTCCGACCACGCGGTCGGCGCCGTGTATGAGCAGTGGGTCGACGGCACCTGGCAACCACTTGCCTTCTTCAGCCGCCAACTACGCCCCCCGGAGGTCAAGTACAGCACCTTCGACCGCGAGCTCGTCGCGCTGTTCCTGGCGGTCCGCCATTTTCGGTTTTTGCTTGAGGGCCACCCCTTCACTGCGTTGGTCGACCACAAGCCCCTGACATTCGCAATGGCAAAGACAACCGACCCCTGGTCTGCCAGGCAGCAGCGCCAGCTCGCGGCAGTGTCCGAGTTCACCACGGACATCCAACACGTCTCCGGCCGAGACAATGTGGTAGCCGACTGCCTCTCCCGCCCCGCCATCCACGCCGCACACCTAGCAGTCGACTACGCTCAACTTGCAGCAGACCAGATCACCGACCCGGATCTGCTCTCCGCACCCACCAACCTACCAGGGCTACGCCTGGCCGACGTCGCCTGTGGCCCGACAGCAGTCATGGTCAAGTGCGACATATCCCTATGTCAACCTCGGCCCGTCGTCCCAGCGTCCTGGCGCCGCCGGATATTCGACATTCTCCACAACCTCTCCCACCCCGGCGCCCGCGCATCCATCAAATTGGTAGCCAACCACTTTGTCTGGCGCGGCCTTCGCAAGGATGTGCGTACTTGGGCCAACTCCTGCCTATCCTGCCAACGTGCCAAGGTACAGCAACACACGAAAGCACCCCCCAAGGAGTTTACCATCCCCTCGCGGAGATTCGACCACATCCACGTGGACATCGTCGGGCCCCTGCCGCCGTCGCAAGGCCACACGCACTTGCTGACCATCGTTGACCGCACCACACGCTGGCCTGAGGCAATTCCACTGACCTCTACCACCACTGCTGACATCGCCAGAGCCTTCGTCAGCACCTGGGTCGCACGGTTCGGCGTCCCCTCCGTCATGACGTCGGACAGAGGTCCGCAATTTACCTCTGAACTCTGGACCGCCGTCGCAC
Organism: Squalus acanthias; assembly: GCA_030390025.1. Lineage (NCBI taxonomy): Eukaryota > Metazoa > Chordata > Chondrichthyes > Squaliformes > Squalidae > Squalus > Squalus acanthias. Next base: position 13,824 of record JASTWF010002283.1, read on the forward strand.
GCAATCTCGGGGTGACCATCCACCGTACCACAGCGTACCACCCCCAAGCCAACGGACTGTGTGAGCGGTTCCACAGATCCTTGAAGGCATCTCTTCGAGCCAGCCTCCAAGATGGTGCCTGGACTGACCGACTTCCGTGGGTCCTCCTTGGCCTGCGCACCGCGGTTAAAGAAGACCTCCATGCATCGGCAGCAGAGCTCGTGTACGGTCAGCCGCTGCGCGTACCCGGCGAGTTCCTGCCCACCGTCACGACACCCTGGTCAGCCGACCAGCAACGCCACAACTTCGCCTCACCGGCGCTGCAGTTCGCCCCGGTGCCCGTTGCCCGACACGGCGAATCCACCTCACACGTCCCACTAAGCCTGCACCAGGCACGGTTTGTTTTCATCCGGCACGACGCCCACCGCTGACCCCTTCAACCCCCGTACGACGGGCCCTACAAGGTGCTACAGGCTGGGGACAAATTTTTCACCCTGCAAGTGGGCGACAGGACCGAAAAAGTGTCGGTGGACCGACTCAAGCCAGCACACTCGGAGCCCGGGGAGCAGGTCCCTGTAGCTCGTCCACCTCCACGCGGCCGACCTGCCCTCAAGCCAGTTCACCCGGCTGCTCCACGCCCGGCCGTCCCACGTCCACCGGCGTCCTACAAGAGCCGCTCCAGCCGGCCCATCAGACCGCCGCACCGTCTCGTCCACACCTCCTAAGCGGATTCTGGGGGGAGCTGTGTGGCGGATCGCCACCTAAAACGGGCATAATCCACTCTTCCGTCGGTGGACAGATTTCCAGCCCCTTCCCTTTAAGGCAGAAGGGGGCGGGGCCTCAGGTTTTACCCAGAGAATTCCGGGAGTTTACCCAGAGAATTCTGGGAGCAGCTTTCTCAGACATTTTGTTTTGCCATGCAGTGAATAAAAGCTTCTTGTTTTCCACATATGGATTCAGCCTCCATTCGTGTTCCGCGGCAGCCTCAACACCGGCTTATTTTTCTTTTCAATGAACTACAAATCCAATTTAATCACAGGTTTGCGGAGCCTTCCTGATCTTACAGAAGGATTTGGTGTTGAATCAATTTTTGGCCTGTTTTGTTTTGGTTCCGAACTCAAAGATGATCCTGTTTCGATCTCAGACTTGTTTGAACCTTGTACTTCAGTTACTGATGTCTGAACTGAGTCAGACTCATGTATGTGTTCATGATCAAGTGGTTCAAGATCACTGTCCAATCCAGGCCAGTAAACAAAGCTTCTTGCAATTGATTTCATACTGACGATCCCTGCATGTTCAGTATGAAATTCGGCCTTAATTCTATCTCTCAAAGAAGTAGGTACCACCACTCTGTTTCCCCATTTGATACAACCTTGCTCACAGGACAATTCAGTACGACGGTTATGGAATGGTTTCAACTCTGTGTCCAGGCACCGATCAGTCCATCCATTCTCGGTGTTCTCATACACTCTTTTCAGTACTGAGTCCTTTTGAGTCTCATCTGCAATCTCAGTTGCATTCACAGGAAAGTCTTTGTCAACTGCACCTAGCGTGAAAATCTCACCTTCACTCCCAACAGGAGTCCTTATGTGGCAACCTGGTCAAGGCATCTGCGATTGCGTTTTGCTTTGAAGTGCGACATTCAATCGTGTAGTCATATCGTGACAACAACACTGCCCAACTTTGCATTCTTGATGCGGCCATTGCAGGGATGGCAGATTTGGGCCCCAATATTACTCGGAGCGGTTTGTGATCGGTTATCAGGGTAAACTTTCTGCCAATCAGAAACTGATGGAATTTCTTGATTCCAAACACTATGGCGAGTGTGTCCTTTTCAATTTGTGCGTAGTTTCTTTCGCTCTTTGTGAGGGTTCGCGATGTGAACACGATTGGTTTCTCTTGGCCGTCATCCATTATGTGGCTTATGACAGCTTCCACACCATAGCTAGAAGCATCACACGCTAACTTAAGCTCACGCTCTCTGTCGTAGTGCACAAGTAGAGCATCGCTAGAGAGACTTCTCTCAGAAACGTCGTAAGTTTCCTGTTGCGTTTTGTCCACTTCCACTGGACATCCTTCTTGAGGAGCTCGTGCAATGGAGCTAACATGGTCGCTAACTCAGGTAAGAAACAGCATAGTACTGGACCATTCCAAGGAAAGATCTTAACTCAGACACGTTCTGTGGCTTTGGAGCATTGATGATAGCATCAACCTTTTCCTTAACTGGTTGCAAGCCCTTTGCATCTACTTTCAGACCAAGATACACAACCTAGGGCTGCACAAAAGCACATTTGCTCCTTTTCAATTTGACATTGTGGGAATTCAACCTTTGAAGCACTAAATTTAACACTTCTAGATTTTCTTCCTCGCTGCTTGTTGCGATCAGCACATCGTCTTGATTGCATTAGCAATTTGGAACTCCTTGCAAAATCTTATCCATCGTAGCCTGGAAGATTTTGGGGGAGGACTTTACATCATACAGCAGCCTGGTGTATGAGTACAGTCCCTTGTGTGTGTTGGTGGTGAGATACTGTTGCCTCTCTTTGTCAACATTCAGCTGAGCGTAAGCGTGCGACAGGTTAAGCGTGGAGAAAACCTTTGACCCAGAGAGTGCTGCATACAAATCTTGCAATGTAGGTAACGGTTACTGCTCATCGTCAACTGCTTGATTGATAGTAACTTTGTAGTCACCGCACAAGCGTACAGTTTTGTCTGCTTTGGGCACTACCACAATTGGGGTAGCACATTCACTTTTGACAGTTTTTAGTCGCACTCCGTTCTCTCCGAGCTTCGCTAGCTCTTCCTCCACCTGACTTTTCAATGCATAGGGGACTGTCCTTGCCTTACAATAGACAGGCTTCGCGTTGGACTTGATGTGGATATGTGCGTCATACCCAGTGATGCCTTCATAACTGTCTGTGAACATGCTTTCGAACTTGTTCAGCATTGTGTCAAGTCGCTTCTTTGAAGCATCTACACTGAAGATGTTTTTCAGTCTAGTTTTAACTTTCTCAACCAGTCTTTGCCCATGAGGGTTGGCCTGTTGTTATAGCTCGCTACAATAATAGGCAGCTTTACTGACTGGCCATTGTGCTGAACTGTACCTTCCATTTGTCCACGTGTCTCTAGGATTTCTCCGGAGTAGGTTTTTAACTCTACGGTAATCTTTGTAAATGGTATTTGATTAAACTTACTCTCATATGTGTCCTTACTCATGATAGAGCAGTCCACCGCTGTGTCGATACACATATCAATATATTGGTCATTGATGAAAAGTTTTGTACAGAAGTCTTTCTCACGACTGCTAGCATTGCCGCTAGTGGCATAGATACTGTAGATGCCTCGTTCTTCAACATCAGGTGTGTTCACTTCAATATTGTGAACTCCTCCCTTTTGCTGTCGCTGCTTTGCATTGCCACTAGACTGGTTCTTACTTTAGATCTAGCTCTGCAAGCTGTTGAAATATGGCCTTGCTTCTGGCGGTGAAAACACTTTGCATTTCTGTATTGGCAGGACTGTGGTGAGTGATTTCCATTGCAGCGATAACAATTCACTAAACTGCTCTCACCGACATGCTTTTGACTTGGTCTCAGAGCTTTAGGTTTGGCGGTGCCTTTGTGACTGCAGACCTCAGCTGCAATAATCACTTGAGTTGGATGGAGCTCCCTAGCATTCTCAGATGCCATCTCCATAGATAGGGCAATTTTTCATGCTATGTCAAACGTTAAGTTTGGAGTGTTCAGTAACTTGGACTGTGTGCGCTCATCCACCAGTCCACACACAAACTTATCTCGCAACGCACGATCCAAAAATGTGCTGAAGTTACAATGCAAAGACAGGTTTTGAAGAGCTACAATGTACTCACTGATGATTTCACTTTGTTTTTGGGTTCTGGTACCAAACTTATAGCTCTCTGCTATTTGTAACGGCTTTGGGTCAAAATGGTCCTCGAGTTTCTCGACACTGTCTTCAAACGACGCATCCTTTGTTTTCCCTAGCGCGAGTAGGTTTGTCAACGTTCCGTAGACATCTGGCCCGATCTCCGTTAGAAAAATAGCTTTTTTCCGCTCACAAATTACTTTATTTTGAGCTTGAACGTTCTCATCTGCACCTTCAGTCTCAATAATGTTATAGGCCCTAAAAAACACCTCCATCCGCTCAGTGTAAGAACTGAATGGTTCGCGAGCTCGGTCACACAGGCCGAGGCTTCCGATGAATCCCGTCAGCGTGGCCACGATTGTCCCGATCCCGTTGAACAGTGACTCAGCACACTACCTGTGTACCTGTGAGAATCAGCGCCGCTGTTGCTGTGTATACACACACGGGAAGGCGAAGCACAGACGATTCTGCATCAACATTAACAGTAAAACATCGCAAAAAATTCAGTTTAGGTGTCACAAATTCACCTTAAACTTGTCCACTTGAATATTGAACAGTGTGTGTTGATCCCATGATCCCTAAAAATGGCTTTGGATTCCCATCCTCGTCACCAAAATGTAATCATAGAATCATAGAAGATATGTGGGTAGAACAAATGAAGGACAGAGACAGGATGAGCTGCTAGTCCATGTGCTTGCTTTACTAGGCCAGAGCGAACTGAGCATGCTCATACTAAACCATGTGATAAACCATGTGACAAATACATTACAAGGCCATTCAGGGGTGATGTCAGGAAGCACTTCTTCACACAAAGGGGAGTGAAAATCTGGAATTCTCTCTCCCCCAAAAGGCTGAGGATGCTGGGGGTCAATTGGAGCTTTCCAGACTGAGATAGACAGCTCTTTGTTGGGTAAGGGGATCAAGGGATATGGAGCTGAGGGGCAGATCAGCCCTGATCTCATTGAACGGCAGAGCAAGCTGGAAGGGCTGAATGGCCTCCTCCTGTGCCTATGTTCCTCTCTATATACAGAGGGATGTCTCACAGGACCTTGCAGAAGGATGAAGAAAGAATCAATACCGAGTGCGGGGGCAAACGTGTGATTGAAGAGAACTTTAGGAGGGAGCGGGAGGTGCTGTGTCTGCTCTGGGAGGCTCGGTGTTTGAGATGGCTCACAGCAAATGGTTCCTTTAAACATTGCCCTGCTAGGTATTGAGACCATTTTTCAGCACAATCACAAGCTGGATCTGTGTTGGTGTAGGCACCTGAGAATATTGACGTTTAACACTTGCTCCAGAGAAGCCAAGTGAAAAAAAAATCAACACCCGATTAACTGAAAGATAGGAAAGGTGCTGGAAATACTCAATAGCAGAAAGAGAGGTGAGATTCAGTCCAGGGACACAGGGACGGGAATTCCCAGCAACAGCTTCCTGCTTCAATCATGGACTCTGAATATCAACAAATTCACTTTGCATTTGAGTAATGAAGCAATGCTGACCTTAGTGCAATGCCTGAGGCTCTGACACACGGCTCTCAGAGTTCAACTTCAATACAGTCAGCAACTCTTCTACATTCACAGACCTCACTGAGGCAGAGCATCAGCACAACAGAAATTGCTTCCTTCTGTACTGAATGTTCAGGTGAATGTCGTCCTTCTCAGAGTGAGAGATGATCGAGCTGAGAATAGACTCACGGTCCCATTGCTGCCCGTCACAGTCAGCAGCAAGTCAAGCTCATACACAGCACGGGTTAGATACAGAGTAAAGCTCCCTCTACACTGTCCCATCAAACACTCCCAGGGCAGGTACAGCACGGGTTAGATACAGAGTAAAGCTCCCTCTGCACTGTCCCATCAAACACTCCCGGGACAGGTACAGCACGGGTTAGATACAGAGTAAAGCTCCCTCTACTCTGTCCCCGTCAAACACTCCCAGGACAGGTACAGCACGGGTTAGATACAGAGTAAAGCTCCCTCTACACTGTCCCATCAAACACTCCCAGGGCAGGTACAGCACGGGTTCGATACAGAGTAAAGCTCGCTCTACACTTTCCCATCAAACACTCCCAGGGCAGGTACAGCACGGGTTAGATACAGAGTAAAGCTCCCTCTACACTGTCCCATCAAACACTCCGAGGGCAGGTAAAGCACGGGTTAGATACAGAGTAAAGCTCCCTCTACACTGTCCCCATCAAACACTCCCAGGGCAGGTACAGCACGGGTTAGATACAGAGTAAAGCTCCCTCTGCACTGTCCCAGCAAACACTCCCAGGGCAGGTACAGCACGGGTTAGATACAGAGTAAAGCTCCTCTACACTGTCCCATCAAACACTCCCAGGGCAGGTACAGCACGGGTTAGATACAGAGTAAAGCTCCCTCTACACTGTCCCCATCAAACACTCCCAGGGCAGGTACAGCACGGGTTAGATACAGAGTAAAGCTCCCTCTGCACTGTCCCAGCAAACACTCCCAGGGCAGGTACAGCACGGGTTAGATACAGAGTAAAGCTCCCTCTACACTGTCCCATCAAACACTCCCAGGGCAGGTACAGCACGGGTTAGATACAGAGTAAAGCTCCCTCTACACTGTCCCATCAAACACTCCCAGGGCAGGTACAGCACGGGTTAGATACAGAGTAAAGCTCCCTCTACACTGTCCCATCAAACACTCCCAGGGCAGGTACAGCACAGGTTAGATACAGAGTAAAGCTCCCTCTACACTGTCCCATCAAACACTCCCAGGGCAGGTACAGCACGGGTTAGATACAGAGTAAAGCTCCCTCTACACTGTCCCATCAAACACTCCCAGGGCAGGTACAGCACGGGTTAGATACAGAGTAAAGCTCCCTCTACACTGTCCCATCAAACACTCCCAGGGCAGGTACAGCATGGGTTAGATACAGAGTAAAGCTCCCTCTACACTGTCTCATCAAACACTCCCAGGGCAGGTACAGCACGGGTTAGATACAGAGTAAAGCTCCCTCTACACTGTCGCCATCAAACACTCCCAGGGCAGGTACAGCACGGGTTAGATACACAGTAAAGCTCCCTCTACACTGTCCCATCAAACACTCCCAGCGCAGGTACAGCACGGGTTAGATACAGAGTAAAGCTCCCTCTACACTGTCCCATCTAACACTCCCAGGGCAGGTACAGCACGGGTTAGAGACAGAGTAAAGCTCCCTCTACACTGTCCCATCAAACACTCCCAGGGCAGGTACAGCACGGGTTCGAGACAGAGTAAAGCTCCCTCTACACTGTCCCATCAAACACTCCCAAGGCAGGTACAGCACGGGTTAGATACAGAGTATAGCTCCCTCTACACTGTCCCATCAAACACTCCCAGGGCAGGTACAGCACGGAGTTAGTTACAGAGTAAATCTCCCTCTACAATGTCCCATCAAACACTCCCAGGGCAGGTACAGCACGGGTTAGATACAGAGTAAAGCTCCCTCTACACTGTCCCATCAAACACTCCCAGGGCAGGTACAGCACGGGTTAGATACAGAGTATAGCTCCCTCTACACTGTCCCATCAAACACTCCCAGGGCAGGTACAGCACGGGTTAGATACACAGTAAAGCTCCTTCTACACTGTCCCATCAAACACTCCCAGGGCAGGTACAGCACGGGTTAGATACACAGTAAAGCTCTCTCTACACTGTCCCCATCAAACACTCCCAGGGTAGGTACAGCACGGGTTAGATACAGAGTAAAGCTCCCTCTACACTGTCCCATCAAACACTCCCAGGGCAGGTACAGCACGGGTTAGATACAGAGTATAGCTCCCTCTACACTGTCCCATCAAACACTCCCAGGGCAGGTACAGCACGGGTTAGATACAGAGTAAAGCTCCCTCTACACTGTCCCATCAAACACTCCCAGGACAGGTACAGCACGGGTTAGATACAGAGTAAAGCTCCCTCTACACTGTCCCAGCAAACACTCCCAGGGCAGGTACAGCACGGGTTAGATACAGAGTAAAGCTCCCTCTACACTGCCCCATCAAACACTCCCAGGGCAGTTACAGCACGGGGTTAGATACAGAGTAAAGCTCCCTCTACACTGTCCCAGCAAACACTCCCAGGGCAGGTACAGCACGGGTTAGATACAGAGTAAAGCTCCCTCTACACTGCCCCATCAAACACTCCCAGGGCAGGTACAGCACGGGTTAGATACAGAGTAAAGCTCCCTCTACACTGTCCCATCAAACACTCCCAGGGCAGTTACAGCACGGGGTTAGATACAGAGTAAAGCTCCCTCTACACTGTCCCATCTAACACTCCCAGGGCAGGTACAGCACGGGTTAGAGACAGAGTAAAGCTCCCTCTGCACTGTCCCATCTAACACTCCCAGGGCAGGTACAGCACAGGTTAGAGACAGAGTAAAGCTCCCTCTACACTGTCCCATCTAACACTGAGAGGTCGCACAACACCAGGTTATAGTCCAACAGTTTTATTTGAAATCACAAGCTTTCGGAGTTACTACTCCTTCGTCGGGTGAAGTTGTTGGACTATAACCTGGTGTTGTGCGACCTCTCAATTTTGTCCACCCCAGTCCAACACCGGCATCTCCGCAACATGACCATCTAACACTCCCAGGGCAGGTACAGCACGGGTTAGAGACAGAGTAAAGCTCCCTCTACACTGTCCCATCAAACACTCCCAGGGCAGGTACAGCACGGGTTAGAGACAGAGTAAAGCTCCCTCTACACTGTCCCATCTAACACTCCCAGGGCAGGTGCAGCACGGGTTAGATACAGAGTAAAGCTCCCTCTACACTGTCCCATCAAACACTCCCAGGGCAGGTGCAGCACGGGTTAGATACAGAGTAAAGCTCCCTCTACACTGTCCCATCTAACACTCCCAGGGCAGGTACAGCACGGGTTAGATACAGAGTAAAGCTCCCTCTACACTCTCCCATCAAACACTCCCAGGGCAGGTACAGCACGGGTTAGATACAGAGTAAAGCTCCCTCTACACTGTCCCATCAAACACTCCCAGGGCAGGTACAGCACGGGTTAGATACAGAGTAAAGCTCCCTCTACACTGTCCCATCAAACACTCCCAAGGCAGGTACAGCACGGGTTAGATACAGAGTATAGCTCCCTCTACACTGTCCCATCAAACACTCCCAGGGCAGGTACAGCACGGAGTTAGTTACAGAGTAAATCTCCCTCTACAATGTCCCATCAAACACTCCCAGGGCAGGTACAGCACGGGTTAGATACAGAGTAAAGCTCCCTCTACACTGTCCCATCAAACACTCCCAGGGTAGGTACAGCACGGGTTAAATACAGAGTATAGCTCCCTCTACACTGTCCCATCAAACACTCCCAGGGCAGGTACAGCACGGGTTAGATACACAGTAAAGCTCCTTCTACACTGTCCCATCAAACACTCCCAGGGCAGGTACAGCACGGGTTAGATACACAGTAAAGCTCTCTCTACACTGTCCCCATCAAACACTCCCAGGGTAGGTACAGCACGGGTTAGATACAGAGTAAAGCTCCCTCTACACTGTCCCATCAAACACTCCCAGGGCAGGTACAGCACGGGTTAGATACAGAGTATAGCTCCCTCTACACTGTCCCATCAAACACTCCCAGGGCAGGTACAGCACGGGTTAGATACAGAGTAAAGCTCCCTCTACACTGTCCCATCAAACACTCCCAGGACAGGTACAGCACGGGTTAGATACAGAGTAAAGCTCCCTCTACACTGTCCCAGCAAACACTCCCAGGGCAGGTACAGCACGGGTTAGATACAGAGTAAAGCTCCCTCTACACTGCCCCATCAAACACTCCCAGGGCAGTTACAGCACGGGGTTAGATACAGAGTAAAGCTCCCTCTACACTGTCCCAGCAAACACTCCCAGGGCAGGTACAGCACGGGTTAGATATAGAGTAAAGCTCCCTCTACACTGCCCCATCAAACACTCCCAGGGCAGGTACAGCACGGGTTAGATACAGAGTAAAGCTCCCTCTACACTGTCCCATCAAACACTCCCAAGGCAGTTACAGCACGGGGTTAGATACAGAGTAAAGCTCCCTCTACACTGTCCCGTCAAACACTCCCAGGGCAGTTACAGCACGGGGTTAGATACAGAGTAAAGCTCCCTCTACACTGTCCCAATAGCTTCAACACTCCAATAATTCCAATTCTGTTCGTATATTTCCAATTGCCTAACACAAGTTCAGTGTTCAAATTAAGACATATAAATCACGTGGGCCATTATGTCAGACAGGGTAAAGTCTGTCTGAGGTACATTGTATGTGCAGAGCTCAAACTCTAAATAAAGACTCCTTTGATCTGGTTTTAGATGCTCTTTGGGGAAATAAATAATATCGGAGTAAATTGAGAGCCTGAGTTGACTGTGAGATGAAGACCAGCGAGTGCTCAGGGCAACACGGTGGCATAGTGGTTAGCACTGGTGCCTCACAGCGCCAGAGACCTGGGTTCGAATCTGACCTCGGGTGACTGTCTGTGTGGAGTTTGCACATTCTCCCCGTGTCTGCGTGGGTTTCCTCCGGGTGCTCCGGTTTCCTCCCACAGTCCAAAAAATGTGCGGGTTAGGTTGATTTGGCTATGATAAATTGACCTTAGTGTTAGGGGGGGATTAAATATGTGGGGTTATGGGGATAGGATGGGATATGTTAGTGGGAATTAAATACGTGGGGTTACGGGGGTAGGGTGGGATATGTGCACTGTGGGGATTAAAGCAGGGACAGGGTACTGGATTTGGATGATCAGCCATGATCGTATTGAATGGTGGAGCAGGCTCGACGGGCCGAATGGCCTACTCCTGCTCCTAGATTCTATGTTTCTATGTTTCTATCTCCTCCATTGTCAGTTGTTGGTCTTTGTGCTCATCGCTACCTCGTGCAGAACGCTCAGTGACACTCACCTCGTGGGGAAAGCACCAATAGTAACTTGGGTGGTGAAACGGTCAGCAGTCTGAGCGTCAATGGCCAGGATGTAATGGGAATGGGAGCCATCCGTCTGCGTGAAGTAGCCCTGAGCACGGCCGACAGCAATTACCGGTCAGTTCGATGAGCTGACCAGCAGCTGATGCAGCCAATTGATCTCGGTGTCTGTCTCCCGACTCTTCCAGAATTTCCAGATGATCTTTGGGAACATCCCAACCCATCCAGATCCTAGTAGCACTTACTTTGAATCCTACATGTGCTTAGCGATGATGTGTGTGTCTCAGTTGTCAGGGATTGAACTTCATCGACTAGAAATTTGCCTCGGGCAGTGGAGCAAAGCGAGCGGTATTGGATCGGCCGCCGTTACCCTGCAATGTAACGGAATATCAGCCGCTGCGTATAACGGACGGCCAATCCGAGACCGCCCGCTTTGCACCAGCGCCCAAGGAAAATGTCTAGGTCATCGAATTACATCGAATTTACAGCACAGAAACAGGCCATTCGGCCCAGCGGGTCCGTGCCGGTGTTTGTGCTCCACACCAGCCTCCTCCCACCCCTCGTCATCTCACCCCATCAACAGCTCCTTCTATTCCTTTCTCCCTCATTTGTTTATCCAGCTTCCCCTTAAATGCATCTCTGCTATTCGCCTCAACCACTCCCTGTGGCAGCGAGTTCCACGTTTGATTGAATCATCTACTGGTGAGCTGAACTTGGTTTGAATTTGTCAATCTGCCTTTTCAGTTTCTTGATACCCTGAAGGTTTGACTCAAATTAGTTTCTAATATTTTCCACTCTGGTAACTTGTATTTTTCTTAATTTTGACAAACTTAGCTGCTTAAAATAATTGTCTGGAATTTAGTTATGCATTCTAATTAATTATGACCCAAAGCATATTGTGTTTTCCCTGTGTTTGTCATGCTTGGCTTGGCCTTGTAGAACTCCTTGGGGGGAGAGGGGGGAATGTTTCCAAATATGAAACATTTTGCTGAGAAAGTAGATTTATGTCTCAAGGTCCAAACCAGCTCCACGCCAACATGTTAATGGAAGGAGGGCTCATACAGACCAGAGAGTGGAGACGCTGGTCAGAGCAGGGGGACTGGACACTGGGCAGAGCAGGGGGACTGGACACTGGGCAGAGCAGGGGGACTGGACACTGGGCAGAGCAGGGGGACTGGGCAGAGCAGGGGGACTGGGCAGAGCAGGGGGACTGGACACTGGGCAGAGCAGGGGGACTGGACACTGGGCAGAGCAGGGGGACTGGACACTGGGCAGAGCAGGGGGACTGGGCAGAGCAGGTGGACTGGACACTGGGCAGAGCAGGGGGACTGGACACTGGGCAGAGCAGGGGGACTGGACACTGGGCAGAGCAGGGGGACTGGACACTGGGCAGAGCAGGGGGACTGGGCAGAGCAGGGGGACTGGACACTGGGCAGAGCAGGGGGACTGGACACTGGGCAGAGCAGGGGGACTGGACACTGGGCAGAGCAGGGGGACTGGGCAGAGCAGGGGGACTGGACACTGGGCAGAGCAGGGGGACTGGACACTGGGTATGGCGGGGGGACTGGACACTGGGTATGGCGGGGGGACTGGACACTGGGCAGAGCAGGGGGACTGGACACTGGGCAGAGCAGGGGGACTGGACACTGGACAGAGCAGGGGGACTGGACACTGGGCAGAGCAGGGGGACTGGACACTGGGCATGGCGGGGGGACTGGACACTGGGCAGAGCAGGGGGACTGGACACTGGGCAGAGCAGGGGGACTGGACACTGGGCATGGCGGGGGGACTGGACACTGGGCAGAGCAGGGGGACTGGACACTGGGCAGAGCAGGGGAACTGGACACTGGGTATGGCAGGGGTACTGGACACTGGGCAGAGCAGGGGGACTGGACACTGGGCAGAGCAGGGGGACTGGACACTGGGTATGGCAGGGGGACTGGACACTGGGCATGGCGGGGGGACTGGACACTGGGCATGGCGGGGGGACTGGACACTGGGTATGGCGGGGGGACTGGACACTGGGTATGGCGGGGGGACTGGACACTGGGCAGAGCAGGGGGACTGGACACTGGGTATGGCAGGGGGACTGGACACTGGGCATGGCGGGGGAACTGGACACTGGGCATGGCGGGGGGACTGGACACTGGGTATGGCGGGGGGGACTGGACACTGGGTATGGCGGGGGGACTGGACACTGGGCAGAGCAGGGGGACTGGACACTGGGCAGAGCAGGGGGACTGGACACTGGGTATGGCAGGGGGACTGGACACTGGGCAGAGCAGGGGAACTGGACACTGGGTATGGCGGGGGGACTGGACACAGGGCAGAGCAGGGGGACTGGACATTGGGCAGAGCAAGGGGAACTGGACACTGGGTATGGTGGGGGGACTGGACACTGGGTATGGCGTGGGGACTGGACACCGGGTATGGCGGGGGGACTGGACACTGGGCAGAGCAGGAATTTTGAACCGTGATATCACAACAACAACAACAACAACAGCAGCTCCGCACTTATTGGTCTCGGCCCTTTACCTGTTGTCTGCACCGTGGGGCTCGGCCCTTTACCTGCACCGTGGGGCTCGGCCCTTTACCTGTTGCCTGCACCGTGGGGCTCGGCCCTTTACCTGCACCGTGGGGCTCAGCCCTTTACCTGTTGCCTGCACCGTGGGGCTCAGCCCTTTACCTGCACCGTGGGGCTCAGCCCTTTACCTGTTGCCTGCACCGTGGGGCTCGGCCCTTTACCTGCACCGTGGGGCTCAGCCCTTTACCTGTTGCCTGCACCGTGGGGCTCAGCCCTTTACCTGCACCGTGGGGCTCGGCCCTTTACCTGTTGCCTGCACCGTGGGGCTCAGCCCTTTACCTGCACCGTGGGGCTCGGCCCTTTACCTGTTGTCTGCACCGTGGGGCTCGGCCCTTTACCTGCACCGTGGGGCTCAGCCCTTTACCTGTTGCCTGCACCGTGGGGCTCGGCCCTTTACCTGCACCGTGGGGCTCAGCCCTTTACCTGTTGCCTGCACCGTGGGGCTCAGCCCTTTACCTGCACCGTGGGGCTCGGCCCTTTACCTGTTGCCTGCACCGTGGGGCTCAGCCCTTTACCTGCACCGTGGGGCTCGGCCCTTTACCTGTTGTCTGCACCGTGGGGCTCGGCCCTTCCCCTCGTGTTCTGCACTATGGACTTCTCAAAAAAAAAAGAACATTTTGATCTTCTACCTACAAGCTGTGGAGTGTAGGCTATTCCTGCAACATCTGCCTCTCACCTGGGCTGTTGGTGTGGCTGCTCCTTGGCTGTGCTCACTCCTGCGCCGTCATTTACCCAGTGCCCTCACCCACTCTGCCCATGTGTACCCAGCCTCCATGCTGGATTCAAACACCAAGTAAGCTCTCCTGGGATTCGCCTTGCCACTGTCCCGGAGGTTCACGACATGACCTCCCGCCTCCAACACTTTTAAAACTAATCAATGAGTCTTTGAAGAAAATGAATAAAACACACTTTTTAATGTCCCTATGATTTTTCTCCCGGGTGTTGCTCGTACTACCATCCCGGAGATTAATATTCAATTCCTGGAGACTCCAGGCCAATCCTGGAGGGTTGGCTACCCCACCTTGGATTCAGATAGGTTGGAGGTAGTTCCTGTTTCGCAAAGACCATCTACAAATTCTGAAAGAGGCAGGAGTTGGGCACTACCTGGACCTACATGTTGGCCAACGTTCAGTCCATCTAATTGAGGGTTTTTTTCTCTCTTTTAATGGTGTTTGATTAATAAACATTCAGGCATTTTATTAAAAAATATTTTTAATTACAGAAATAATTTGTCACTTTGATTTGTTTTTACAAGTAAATTGTTCCTGCAATTAGCTACAGGAAGCGTGCCAAAAATTAAAGAACGTCTTTAACTACGTCATTACCAGAGTGCAGTTTGTTATTAGATGCTCAGGTATTTTAGAAAATGGGACAACGGCCCACGAAAGCACCAGAAGATAGCCAAAGGATTTCCCCGACTTCTCTCCACCAGATACCGTTACTGATACTGGGCTAATACAGAACAACCTGGGGATTCCAAAAATCAGCAGGACTGGTTCTTAACCCGAGAAACCGAGGCCCACAGTCTTCCAAATTTTGAGTCTGCACTCGACACTCTCTCGGGCTTAGCGACACCAGTCTCTCCTGTAAGAGGACTTTGCATCCGTTATGATCAGGAGTTTACCTTTAATGCCCAATATGATACACACACATTCCACAGCTCACTGGACAGTGATCAGGAATGGAAACCTTGGAGGATTCCCTGCTCCCCCCTCCTCCTTAGTCCTGCCTTGCTCAAGTCTATAAATGTGCTCTGGGTTTCGTTAACCTGAGTGACCGGAGTAGATTGAGAGTCCTGCCTATGATGGCCCATGATCTCTGGCCTCATTGTCACTTTGGACTAGAGGGAGCCCCAGGGACCAAGGTCTCCGACAAGTGGGAAGGAAACCAAGCCAGACTTCGTACAAGGCTCAGACCATTCAATCCTCACAGACAGAGGAAGCAACATGGGATTTGGTTGGGTCAGTGAGGCTGGGACCTTGTATATCTGACCTCTGACCCTAATCTAAAATCTGGAAGGAATAAAGGTAGTAGAAAGCAGTCCACAAGCGCTGAGCCATACTCCTCAACCCTAAACCCTATTTAATGTAGCTGTCAAACACACCAAGCAAAAAAGATTGATGATTTAGCCATTTTTTTAATTAAAGGACAACGCATTTTACAGCTGACACACACACATGGGGTGGAATACCAAAGGCCTACAAGGGACAGGCACAATATCATTTGATGACACAGAAGAGCTCTCAAATTCCCTCAATGGCCATCTGCCATGGCACTGAGACAAACAGACCATTGGTCCCACACTGGATCTCAGTCTGCATTCAGTTGGTCAGTCGCTGTCTGGAGAGTATTTGGAAGTGTTACAATTAGCCACGTTGCCCATTTTAACTTAAAAAATTCAAAACTAATCCCACTGCCCCGCTTTCTCCCCACAGCCCTGTATCTTCCTCTGCTTGAAATATTTATCCTATTTGCCTCACCCACTCCCTGTGCTGAAGCATTCTGCACTCCAGCAACCCTTAGTGTAAAGAAATTTCTCCCAGTCTCTCTCCCCTCTCACTTAGTGACAGTTTTCAATGATGACCTCTTGTCACTAACTCCTTAACCAATGAAACCAGGTTAGAAAGCAGTAACTGAGTTGACAAATATTAAGCAGCTTGTACCAGATTATCAGGCGCATGGGAACACCACCACCTCCAAGTTCCCCTCCAAGTCACACACCATCCTGACTTGGAAATAAATTGGCCGTTCCTTCATCGTCGCTGGGTCAAAATCCTGGAACTCCCTCCCTAACAGCACTGTGGGAGCACCTTCACCACACAGACTGCAGCGGTTCAAGAAGGCAGCTCACCATCAACTTCTCAAGGGCAATTAGGGATGGGCAATAAATGCTGGCCCTGCCAGCGATGCCCACATCCCATGAATAATTTTTTTTTAAAATCTCATGCAGTGATACTTGTCTACATACAATGAGGTTAGCCTTGCATTATACTGACAATTCAGAATAAATAAAACAGAGGGATTTGAGATGATTAGAATTCTTAGAGACCAGAAAAGGCCATTTCACCACAAGCCTCTCCCTTTTTGATAAATCTTACTCATAGCTACCACCCTACTCAGCCATATCCCTCAATCCCTTCCTCTCCAGAACCGTCCAGTTATTGTTTGAATCTAGCTATATTTAGTGCTCATCCCCACTAACTTCTTTTGTGAGTTTATTACCATTTGTCAAACAGAGTCTATTTAAACAGCGCACTACAGCAAACAGTCTACAGAGTCTATTTAAAAAGAGTCTCTATGAACAACAGCAAACAGAACTCATGATCGAAACTACAGCAACTTCTCCCGATAAAAGCAGGATTATTTCTCCAGCAAAATGCAGTGACTGGAGGATAGTTACATGATACAAATTGTGTGTAAAATCAATCCCAATCACTGACAGCAGTGCGGTCTCCAGGTGTGATTGACGGGGAAATCACCCAATCATCTCCGATCTGGACAGGAATAGCAGTGTCACTATATGCAAAAAGAAAAAGAAAGGCTTGCATTTATATAGCGCCTTTCACGACCTCGACGTCCCAAAGCGCTTTACAGCCAATGAAGTACTTTTGAAGTGTAGTCACTGTTGTAATGTAGGAAACAGAAGCATTAAAAAAAAAAGTTCTGCCTGATCAACTTTTAACTCTGAAATTCCTTAATCTTTAAATACTAAAAGGTTCAGCATATTGGTTACTGAAGGGAAGGAGCCTTGGTTCATTCTGTCTCCGGCTGAATATTTTTTTTATTTTATTTTAAAATTTGAACATTTTATTTACAGTAAATGACATTACAGAGCTCAAATCTCGGCTCTTTGTACAAAGTCACAAGCCATCATTGCCTACAAGGCAGGGAACTCAGTCTCTACAAGTTGGCGATGTGATCTCGAAGCTCCTTGATCGTCTTCACTTGTTCATCCAGATAGTGGGTCTCCAGGAATTCACACAGATGAGGGTCGGCGCTCCCAGTGGAGAGTTTGTGCAGATCCAGCAGACTCTGGTTGACACTCTTCTCCACCGGCTGAATATTAATGGTCACTGATTACCATGTGATTGTAAAGTACCTACAGAATACTGACTGAGCGACTCTCAGTCCAATTACACGTCAGTTACTTTTGACCTTCTCTTTACAGTCCATCAAGGTTGAAGTGTTGATCAAGGAGAGGCACTGAGGAGGTGTGCAGTCCCGAACATATCTCCACAAGGGGAGCCTCAACATTTAAAGGAACTGGAATCGATCTCCTCTAGAGAGGGACACAGTTCCTTATGGAAGACCTGAAGCCTTTTCTACTAATCATTCCTAAACGAGCTCTAAAGGACTCTCCTGACTCATTGACACAAAGCCTTGTGCTCCTAATAAAAGCAAAAGATCTCTGGTAACTGGAGACCATTCACCTGATTAAATTGAAATCATTAAAAAATAAATGATATTACTGACAAAGTGTTAGCTGGTCCCATAGCCAATGGGCATAATAATTACACACTGTTCCACACCAAATTGATTATAATGGGAATCCCACCTGACTTATTCCAATTAGCAAAATTACTATTATGCAAACCGAATGTAGGCTCAGATGGGACAGAACAGGTGGCACCGTAAGTAATAGCTTGATCCAATAGCGTTCAAAAATGGGGTATAAATTAAACCTCAGTCTGTATTTGCTCCAGTGTACTCGTGGAGTAGGTCAGCTGGGATTCCTGTTAGAATTGATTAACTCTCTCTCCATACCAACCTCTCTTGTCTCTGTATTTTATCAATACTACAGCGGTCACTGCTCCTCTGAAGTTTCCTGCTTTGTTCCTCTCAAGCTAAAGATACATCGTAGATCTTCCTCCTCCCTACATTTACATTCTGTTGAAATCAAGTCTCAATGCAACAATTCAGTCTTTCCTGGGACCTCCTGATCGTGGAACTCCTCACCTCCTGCTCCTCCCTCTC